>JABSTQ010009757.1:0-346788 GCA_013358835.2 Ixodes persulcatus
AAGCCACAGAAAACACTCGCCCGCAATTATTATTTTGGGAGCAATATACCCAATAAGCTTGACAAATAATACAAAAAAGGACATTTTCTTTTTTACAAAGCTGAGGAATTTTAATGATAATAAATTGATATATGTTACGCCTGATCAAACAGCCTCCATATAAAAAGAAAAAAAAAATCGGTGAGCTTTTCTCCGCATACACTCAATGGCCGGTGAGCTTTTCTCCGGTGAGCTTTTCTCCGGGATTCGGACTTTTCGGTGCGCAGACATTTCGGTGCACGGACATTTCGGTGCACGAGAAATCAAAATCACGAGTTTTTTTTCTCTCTTTTTTTTTTGTTTTGTCTAAACGTGATAAGCACTATTCTAGCTAGAAATTTATTTTTTCGCACTTTATAAATTTGTAGACTTGGTCGTCCATTTACGGTCACTTTACTCATATACGACCCAAGTGACTTTGTTAGGCGCAACATATTGCGGGAGGATTGGATACGTTGGACGTTATGTTTAATTTGACGGTGTCTCTGTTCTAACTTCTAACGTACGCACTATACTCCGTTTCATACTTAGCGTGCAACGCTGTCAGAGCTACTGGCGCGAGCATGGGGCTTGATCTTGTTGATCATTTGCACGAGTTCTCGCGCAAACAAAACCAAAGATGAAGCCACGCGCTCGCGCCATTAGCTTTGACAGCGTTGCACGCTAAGTACGAAACGGAGTATAGACGCATCACTGGGACCGGACATTTCATCGAACGCCGTTTCGTCGAACGCCGTTTCATCGAAGCCGTTTCATCGAATGCCGTTTCATCGAACGCCGTTTCATCGAACACCGTTTCATCGAAGCCGTTTCATCGAACGCCGTTTTATCGAACGCCGTCTTATTGAACGCCGTCTTATTGAACGCCACGATGGCATTCCCGCTTCCTGAAGCTGGTCGGAGGTGCCCATCCCGGATTCTGGAAGTTTTTTACTTGCACCGCCGCAGAACATCAACTGATGGAAGACAAGCTGGAGGCGATGCTGAGTTCCCAAGAGCCTCCTCGCCAGAAGGAAAAAGCGGCAAGAAATGAGAAGGTCCGCCTTTTTATGAGAACCGACGGAGCATGGCTGTGGGAGACTTTTTGAGAGCAATTGCTCATCATTTGAAACGGTGAATGGCTGTCGCACAAACACATGAACCCCCGAAAGTTTTCAAATAAAATTTTAAGTGTCGTACTTACTTTTGACTTCATTGAGTATTAGAACAAAAAAACAATGTTTCGTTGTAGTTTCATAAATAGCACCTCAGCTTTAGCTACTACAAGCTTCGGGCAGTAAAAAAGTATCAATAGAAAGACACGAGAGGCTAGGAGGCTCACATAGCTAAAATTGTTGCGCCTGCGCAAAACCTAAGTCGCCTTTGGCCTCCATGAGTTGGAGTGCGCTCTTACCGGGAGTGCGACTTTTTATTTTTTTGTTACAATACCCTCAAGGCCCATCGGGTAATACAGAGGGGGTGAACAGGTAAGCACAATATGCGAAACAAACATAAAAATCGGTACAAATATCCTCATGGGTGACTTGCATCAAAATAAATTGTAACAGCTACAAGTTTGGACATGAAAAAACCTGATGATGAAATGGATGAATGACACGAAAATGCACTCGATCCGTGCATAAAAGAGCATCTTTCACACTTTTTATATAAAAGACATTCGATGAAACGGCCGTCAGCGATTCGATGAAACGGCGTTCGACGAAACGGCGTTTGATGAAACGTCCATTTTTTCGATGAAACGGCGTTCGACGAAACGGCGTTCAGATTGTTGAAAATTACCCTGGACATGTGATGCGACTAGTGCGTACGTTGGAAAAGAGACACCGACAAACGAACCATAACGTCCAACGTTTCCGATCCTCACGCAGGATGGTACTGCACCTAACAAAGTCACTTAGGTCGTATATGAGTAAGTGACCGTAAATGGATGACTAAGTCTACAAATTTATAAATTGCGAAAAAATAACTTTCTAGCTAGAATTGTGCTTATTACGTTTAAACAAAACTAAGAAAAAAAACTCGCGATTTTGATTTCCCGTGCACCGGAAAGTCCGTGCACCGAAAAGACCGCACCCAACGCCCTACACCGAAAAGTCCGAGACTCATAGCTACTACTATTGAATCAGATTGTGTCAATATCTCATTGCTTCGTGACAGGAATTTTGGATGAATGTATGGACACGCGTTATAGATTAGATAGTGATAATAAACTTTCTACAAACAGTAAAATCTTGGTAATGTTTTTTTTTTTTTTTTCATTCACCTTCTTTTTAACCCCCCCCCCCCCCCCCCTTTATTTCGACCGCTAGCCCCCCCCCTTCCCATGGAAAATACACTTCCGGGGTCGCTGAAGCCAAGCCCACCTGCATCGAAAGACCGGATTAAGCGGAAACATGTAGGCACCCTAGACCGGATGCTTCCTTTCGGGAGCTATGACGCACGCTGCTTCATCGTTCGGAGCTCAGCTGGCTCAGCGGCTCAGCGGTGGCGTTTTCCCAGTTCCATTCACCTCCAGGCGACGAAAGAGCGGAGGGATCCGGCTTGGCAGGGTTTCACGTCGCCTGCACCTTAGTTTGGATCTTCGAATGGCGCCTTGCTGACCAACGCACTTAGCGGTCTTTCTACCAGTGGATGTCATTCATCGACAGCTCGCCCACTATCTCAGCTTATCGACCTCCGAGCCTGTCGACGTCATGGTCCAACTTGGGCGGCCTGGGCCACTTCCCGGATACTGCAGAAACTTTTGAGGCCGTGACTCATGGATGCTGCCCTCCGTTGCTTTGTTTAGCGTCTTGGCTTCGCGACTGGCATGCCTGCTGGTCGCCTCTCTTCTGCTCTGTAAATATGTAATTAAACCGTCTTCCGTCATGATCACCGACATCGATCTTCCTTCCGACACCGGACGGTCTCCGGCCGCTGACTCAACGGGCAGCTACCACTTCAGCCGAGAGTCGTAACAGCACACGCACACACACACACACACACTAAAACCTTCCGGCGAGCTGTGTCGTGCTTGTCGAATGGAATGCTGAATAACTTGAAGAATTTCTTGCCGTCGCTGCTACGGTTGCTGCACCCGAAAGCACAGCACTCCGTCATAGCTGACCAACTAACGCCGAGCGAAAACCGAAACTATGTGAAGCTTGCGTGCGAAGTGCAGACATGGAATGCTGAAGAACTTGCCATCGCTGCGACGGTTGTTGCACCAGTTGCATCCGAAATCGCAGTAGCCCGTCAGGCCCGTCAGAGGTTACGAACTGACGCCAAGCGAAAAGCAGAGCTGTGATGCTCCCGTGCGAAGCCAGACCCCCAAACCAATCTCCCCAGACGCGCCATATGCTGCTGCATTCACACTGGCGGTTTGACCGAATGTGCGAATGCTCTTGCTTAAATGCTATTACAAATCCACCCGCATTTGATGGCGACAACGAGCGGAACCGCATGGCGGTTGCGATTCCAATTATGCAAATGCCAGCCTGAATGCAGCAGCTATACTTCGTTTCACCTTATGTGCGAGCGAAGGCAAAGCTAGAAGCGCGAGCACGAAAGCTCCATACGTTCAGGCTTCGCTCGAGCGCGCGAGCTGGGGAGAAACGCAAAAAGCGCTGGTCTCGCGCTTCTACACTCTTAGAAAAAAGGGGACCAAAAGGAGGTAACAGACCGCCTTTACCACCCTCCTCCCGCCAGGGGTAAAGCGCCCCGCTTGATTACCTCCTCAGACGCAGCAGACACTAAGAATGCGGTGCTACCAGGTGAAGTTCGCCGCGAAGGGGCGCCGAGGAGGTACATATTACCTCCCAGAGGGTGCACCTGTTTTGCACGGCCAAAGCCTAGGCGCTGCGATTGGCTGTGGAAAGGCGCAAACGAGTTCGCTAATTGGTCTCCTCGTATGGCACGTGATTCTTCGCGCTCCCGGGCGGCCGAGCGCCTGCTCGGCCGCCCGGGAGCGTCGAAGCTTTCCCCGCCGACGCGGCTGGTCGTGTCGGCATAACGGTCTTCCTTCTCGAATGTTCGACGGAGGCGTCCCAGCGCAGGAACGTTCTTTATTGTTCTGTTCGGCTCAGTCTCTTCTTACGAGGTCACCGAGAGAGCTGCATTGACTTCAGTCGAAGATCCAAGTTGTGTGCACCGTATGCAGGTAAGGAAATGTTCTGCGCGGTCGGCAGTTGGCGTCGGTTATGACCGCCCGGGAAGGCGACCCCCGTCTTCCTTAGACAAAGGGTTGGCGGACATGTTGGCACGTTTGAAGGCGTCGAGCGTTCGATAAAATTAGTATGTGGCGCGAACGCAGACACGGTTTAGACCATCGAAGTTCATAAAGAGCAAGAATAGGAATGACTGTCGCTTGCACTAGCGCATATTTAGAAGGTTGACATACGCTAACCAGTGGCGTAGCCAGCAGCTTTTCCCGGTGTATGTGTGTGCGGGTGGAGGAAGTGGGAAAGCGGGGGTTCGGCGAGCGGGGCGGCCGGGCGAAGGCGCCTTTTGAATGGGGGGTCGCCTACGTTTGAGGCGTGAGGGGGTATGAGGTTTTCTGTTTTGGGGCCGTTGGCGTGTCGCGTCGGACGTTAAATTGAGGATCTGATCAAATATTTAAAATTTTCATAAGGTGTTTTTTTTTTTCCGCAGGCATTCATTGGCGGCACCGGCCAACCGGCGCGATTTATTCTCAACGTCGTTGATATTTCGAAAAGACAGGGTTAAACGCTGATTTTTAATATCAACTTTTTTTTTTTTAATTTAACGAGGTTTAATAAATAGTTTAGTCAAATGTCACGTTACCTTGAAATACCGAATATAAATGTCTGAGTTAATTATTCGTGCGCTTCGCACAACATTAATAGTAGTATATTACGGAATAAGGTCATGAAGTTGTTACAGACAGCGAGGCTAGCAATTATATTGTCTTGGCATTTTCTTTGCGTGTGATCAGGCATTTCTAAAACTCTGATCATTCAGTAGGTGAGTTATAGATACAACTCCAGTTTGCATTATTTGAAGTTGATTGAATATATTTCTTTCGTCCTGCGGCAACGTTGCAGGGTGATTTCGTCGAGGGTACTGGATGCCTGCTACCTTGGACTCATCTCGTGACAGTTCTTAACACTGCTTACTGCAGGTAAGCGGATTCCGATATTTTATTTTGATTTTCTTGTTCCCATTTTTTGCACTGGAAATGGGGCTCTTGATTTTTATGTTGATTTTGTGTGTGTGCTGTTCGTTCATTTCCGAGAGAAAATTGAGGGTATACTTCGAGTAAATGAATTAGATTTCCGAGAGAAAATTGAGGGTATACTTCGAGTAAATGAATTAGAGCAAGACACACAAGGCGCTTGACTGTGTCTTTTTCGGTGTTCTTTTTTTTGTGTTTTCGTCCTTGTGTGCTGTTCTTATCATGTCTAAATAAGACATACATTCAATTTTAATCTGGCGAATTACTTTGGCAAGAATATTTACATATTTGCCGAAGGTCGACATTCGGCAGTTAGAAATTATTCATGCGCTTCGCAAACATTAAAAGTAGTATATTACGGAATAAATTCATTAAGTTGTTGCCGGCAGAGAGACTAGCAATTATAGTGTTGTCTTGGCTTTTTCTTTTTTTTTTTTGCGTGTGATCGGGTTTTTTTTAAAGTAATAATTCAGTAGGCGAGTTAGATATGGCTCAAGTTTGCATTATTTGAAGTTGATTGAATATATTTCTTTCATCCTGCGGCAACGTTGCAGGGTGATTTCGTCGAGGGTACTGGATGCTTGCTACCTTGTACGCATCTCGTGACAGTTCTTGACACTGTTTACTGCAGGTAAGCGTAGTGCGATATTTTATTTTGAATTTCTTGTTCCCATTTGTGCACTTGAAATTGGGCTCTTGATCTTTATGTTTATTTTGTGTGTGTGCTGTTTGTTCATTTCCGAGAAAAAATTGAGTGTATACTTCGAGTAAATAAATTAGAGTAAGACACACAAGGCAATTGAGTGTGTCTTTTTCGGTGTTATTTTTTGTGTTTTCGTGCTTGTGTGCTGTTCTTCTCATGTCTAAATAAAACATAAATTCAATTTTCAAATTTTAATCTGGCAAATTACTTCGGCAAAAAACTTTAAGTATTTGCCGAAGTTCAACATTCGGCAGTCAGAAATTAATCGTGCGCTTCGCAAACATTAATAGTAATATATTACTGAATAAGGTCGTTAATTTATTGCCGGCAGAGAGACTAGCAAGTATATTGTCTTGGCATATTTTTTTTGCGAGTCATCAGGCATTTTTAAAAGCTGATCATGCAATAGGCGAGTCAGATGGCTAAGTTTGCATTATTTGAAGTTGATTGAATATATTTCATTCCTACTGCGTCAACGTTGTAGGGTGATTTCGTCGAGGGTACTGGATGCCTGCTACCTTGGACGCAACTGCAGGTAAGCGTAGTCAGATATATTATTTTGATGTTCTTGTTCGCATTTGGGCACTTGAAATGAGGTTCTTGATTTTTATCTTTTCTTTGTGTGTGTGGTGTTCGTTCATTTTCCAGAGAAAGTTGAGGGTATACTTCGAGTAAATAAATTAGAGTAAGACACACAAGGCGCTTGAGTGTGTCTTTTTCGGTGTGTTCTTTTTCTGTGTTTTCGTCCTTGTGTGCTGTTCTTCTCATGTCTAAATAAAACATAAATTCAATTTTCATCTGGCAGAGCACTTCGGCAAAAATATTTGCATATTTGCCTAAGTTCGGCAGTTAGGGTTGGCGGTCATAGGGATCTGCTGTGGTGCTGAGTAGCTAATGTGGTGTAGCGCTCTGTGGTGTATGTTCTTCCTCTGTCCTTGTCTTAAAGCGCAATCATGTTTTTTCACGTACAATGCCAACTCGCCCAACAATCAGCACTTGTATATACTAACCTGCTACACTAGTTGTACCCTTTTGACTAAGATCTGTTAGTCACCTAAGTAAATCGGAGTGACAAATTTAAACATGACCGGTGAATACAAAGTGCTTACTAATCTACGATTACCACCCGCCATGTGATAATTTTAGTCAGTGGTAGTTAGTCAACAGTTAAACTGGTCACGTCTGGTAAGTATGGTCGATTCTTTATAATGCTGGAATCAGTGGCCCATCAAATGCTCCAAATGCGTCTTAGAAAAATCTAATATTTCTTCACAGTTTCTTCAAATTTGGGATGATATGTTTCAAATTCATATCACATGATTTCCACATTTTTTTGGTTCCAGGCAGGCAGTGCAGTCTACCCGGAGGCTGTCAACTCAAGCCTAATTAATCCTGAGGCGCCCAGCTATGTGGCAGTGGAGGGAGACCTCGAAGCCGCGTCGCCTGCTGAGGCAGTCCTGGTTGCATTCTGCCTCTAGATCATCTTTAGCGACGACTAGAGCCCCGAAAGTGTTGTTCCAGATGTCTTTATTGCGCTTAGTGGTTTCATCTTAGAACTTTTATAAGATGTCTAGTCATGCCATTGATTTTTATGCCATTTTGTTTGTGACAGCCACAATAAAACATTGTCATGTACTTTCAGAACTAGGCCGTCTTCATCTATTATAAGGCCCACCTTTGAAGCACGTACTATCACACCCACAAAGGGCCATAGTACCTTTCTTTAGGGGGTAAAAGTGATTCCATCAAGTGTGCATTTAACCTGTAATAAGGTGGTGAACTGGGCCAGTTGGTTGCTGTTATACATGATGGGGAAAACAGCTCGGAAAGCGTGGACTACGAAGAACAAACACGACAGCACAGCACTTTTCTATCGTGTTTGTTCTTCGTAGTCCGCGATTTCTGAGCTGTTTTCCTCATCGTGTGTATTTAACCCCAAAGTGGATCATAGTTCCCTCCAAAAGGAGGTAAAAGCAGCGCCCTCAATTACGTCGTCTTACCTCTCAAAAGGATTGAAATTCCCTCCTAAAGGAGGTAAAGGCTGACCCTGAAAGGATTCACTTTTAACACCAAAAGGAACTAAGGTTACCTCCAAAAGGAGGCAATGTTGCACCCTAACCTAGGGGGTAAGTTTGCACCCTCGTTGCAGGGGGTAACGATACCTCCAAAAGGGATTGCCCTGTGTGCAAGTCGGTTACCCCCTTAAGGAGGGTACTACAGTACCCTTTTTTTTAAGAGTGTAGCTTTGGCTTCGCTCGCAGATAAAGTGAAACGAAGTATAGTAGCCGACGGTGGCAGGCGCGCCGAGTGACCGGAGCAAAAATGGCGCCGCGTTCTCTTGAAAAGCAAAAACAACCAAAACAAAAGCCGCGCGCAGCGAGCGCCGCCTGGTTGATAACATTCGTCCAATGAGAGGAGCAGGTCGCTCAATCGCCAGATTAATTTTTGTTTGAGAAGGCCTAATTTTGTTGAAAACCAAAAGAAATAAAGCTTGTTTGTAAGTTGCGTTTTTGGAGATCAATAAAGGATGGCCGGTACTTGAATATAGTGGCCGATTGCAGGCATAACAAAATGTTGGAGTACAAGAAATTGTGTTCATAAAACTAGTAATCACGCCTCAGGACTAGCGCACGTAAGTAGGGTGACCAAAATTCCTATTCGTATATACGTATTCGTAAGAGCCAATGATGTCTATCTATGTTTTGGATCGCAAACTAAAGCTATAGACCCTTTTCATGACAAACGCCACCAGGAGTTCTTCTAGTCTTTGACGTCCCAGAGAACTTCCGGTTCATAAAAAGTATGAACAAAGCCCACCCTAACACCGCTGTTTGAAATATTGATGAAACGTTTAACCACCAATTCTCCAGGTGAACGCCAAAAGAACGCAGAACCCCCAGATATGATAAATATTTTCGAATACTCTTGTAAACCAACTTGCCTCCTCCAAGACGTTAAATTGACCAGCCGAGGGCCCTCGTTAAATCTCCAACTTTGATGTGCGGGTCAACGTTATTAGAACAACTCAGTTCTGGAACTCCGCTCCGGAGGGGGGTCCCTCTGCGTGGCGCCTGTTAGAGGGCGTGCGCTCCGCATTAATACTCGCTATCATCATCATTGACGGCACGGTTCTGGCCTTTCTATCGGATAACAGCAGCAGACAACTTTCAAATTGTTTCTGCTGCTGTTGGTAGTCACATTTTTACTTTTTACAGGCGAAAGGGCAAAAACTAACCCAAAACCATGCTGAACCTCGAGAGGAGTCGGGACTCAAAAGCAGCCGCGGAGCAGTAGCAGACGAAAACACGTGGATTAATGCGCCGGCAGCGCCACCCAGCTGCGAAAAAATCGGACACGGATTCGGACCCCCTGCAATGTACAGTGTCTATGGGAAGTTCCATAACTGAGTTGATCTAGTAACGGTGGTGCGGGTAGCGTTTATGCTTTCTAGCACTGGCGACACAGGCAAGCTCGACATACTTTCAAAGACGGAGCGACCGGAAGTTGCTTGGGACGCAGGAGGCAGTTCATGATTGTAAACATGAAAAGGGTCTATATTATATTTTATGATTTGATTTTTGCTTAAACGGATACTGAACCAAAGAATTTAGTGTCCATAATAAGTGGCGCACGTTCTTTCCACGAGCCAGCAGCCGCCGGTGTGCGCGAGCACACGCAACGAAAATGACGTCAAAGACCCCCATTCGCGCTTAAAGGGACCATGAAGGCAGTTTCGAAGTTTTATTCGACGATTGAAATGGATGTCAGGCACGTCTCAGATACTGTTGACCAAGTTCTAGCCCGAACAGAAGTTTGGGTGCCGCACCAATCGAGCAAACAGGCGCGGTAATAATAGCGCCGGGAACGATGCCTGAGACCCCACCGAGGCGGCGGCAGAAAGGTGAACTAAAGTGCGCCGTTGAAGCGTGACGACAACGGGCTCCTCGTCTGGCGATTGGTTCAAACGATAGACGCGCTCTTGGTTTCGATTTCGGTGGTGAGATGTGATGAAAAAAGTTCATTTGAACGTTGGATAATCTTTTAAAGTTGTAGTTGGGAATTAATAGGTTTCATACCGTGTATAAAAGCATAATCTGAAGCGATCCCTCCGTTTGTCACTGGTTGAACGCATCCCGCACTGCTACCTCGGGCGCGTAACAAGCATCGAGCAACCGTGGAAAAAAAAGAAAAAGGTACGAGCGCCGGGGGCGGCGGACTTTTGGTTCTGGTTTTGTGCGTCGTCTCGTGTTTGCTTTGCGAACTGGTGTCTCACCAATCATGCCGCGTTTATGTGCAGTAGTAGGTTGCGCGAAAGGTCGGCTAAAGACGTGTGGTCGATCGGGCGACGTTAGTTTGCATAAACTGCCGACCGATGCAGCAATGCGCAGCATTTGGTTGCGCGCAGTCGTCTTGCGTAGAGCTGTTGACAGCGGTGTCAGGATTTGTTCGTTGCATTTCCGACCAGAAGACTTTGAGCAGCACATTCACGTCAGCCGGAGTCGCTCTGAGGCGGCGACCGAGGAGCTGGTGGTAGGTCTGGGGCGCCTTCGTAAAGCGCCAATCCAGAGTTCTGCGTCCTTACCACCATCTCCCGTTCAGTCGGCGTGAGGACGCTGAACGGGAGCTCAAACTCGTTTGCGGGCGCGGCGTTGCCGCCCATTTCTTCCAGGTTTTCTTCACAAACCGCCGTGCACTAAGCGAACCACGGGAACCACACTGAGTGTGCACTAAATCCTACCGATGCCGACAGTGCTCCTTGACGTCACTTCTCTTTCCAGAGGCGAAAAAGGGAAGAAATCTGAATGTTTGTTTCGGTTTCGCAGATTTATTTGCAGGTACAGAAATAAGAGTCACAAAGTTCTAGAAAAAATTGTGTGGCATGCCAGGACCCCAATGCTTCCGAAAACACCTTCTTTTAAAAAAAAAGTTAAATTGCCTTCATGGTCCCTTTAAGAGGACAGTGAAATTCATGGGCTTCGGGCCAAAGGAGAACAAAGACAGGCTTTTCATCTCTTCAAGTGAAGGCTACGTGCTTGTTAGACCAATTAATCGCTTACCTTTTACACCAGACACCACTCTGTAGATGAAAAACTTGTCTTTATTCTCCTTTGGCCCGAAGCCCATACATTTCACTGTCATCTTAATCGCAAATGGAGGTCTTTGACGTCATTTTCGTTGCGTGTGCTCGCGCACACCGGCGGCTGCTGGCTCGTGGAAAGAACGTGCGCCACTTATTATGGACACTAAATTCCTTGGTTCAGTATCCCTTTAAAAGTTTAAACGGATTAAATGGGACTATGGTATATCTCATAAAAATGACTTTAGTGGTGTTATATAAGTTCAACTGATTAAAGTTATTGTTTCATTTCTTGACAGTGCGTTAACAGGAAAGTGTCAGTCGAAATTTTATTTTGATGGTGTTTCATTTCTTTGCCTCATGAACCATGATCTTGTGGGTGTGTTTCCTGTGATTTTAAGAATGTCCTTTGCATTCTTAACCTTTGTTCATTTTGCATCTACCCTTGCCATCTTGAGCACATATTACCAATTATTAATTTTTTAGTTTGTTAAATTAGTGTGTTGTATAGGATAAGAATTTTCCTTCCTTTTTCCCTCCTCCTCCTCTCCCCCCCCCCTTCACCTTTTTCCTGTTTTACTTCTTTTCTCTCCGTCCCTTCTTTCCTTTCCCTTTTCCTTTATTAGCTTAAATCATTTGGAGTAACATTTAATATATTTAGTGAACATGATTTAGATGTTTTGTTATTAATTGAACAAGATAGTAAAACCTTTGAGTTGTAGTGATTATTTTATGTCTTGAATCGGCTTCTGGCATTCTATTCTCATTTTTGTATTTGTTACATCCTCATAGAGATGTGCTCCCTATCAAAATGAAAGAAGGCAGTCTTGTTAACCTTTCTTTTGTGTTTTGCCTTTTATAATTTCTAAGCAGAAGCCCAGGGATACAGATCAAGTCTGCTCCCTCCTAGATGTCAATTGGGTCTTCTGTGGCATGCTTTTACGAAACTAATAGGAAGCCTAAGACCCCGGAACTAGTCCGTGTCTTCCTGTCACATAAATTTAAGGTCTTCCTTTTTTTTTTTTTTTGCATGCTTTGAGCCCATTTTTGTTTGTTGCAGTTTTTTGTAGTTTTTATGGGTATTGTCATTCAGATACGGTTGGGATGTCCTGTTTTCGTTTTAGCATAGTGTCTTGTTTCACCATAGAGGTTTCATCCGTTGTTGGACACTTTTAAATAGTGTGTTGTCCCGTTCTGTTTGTTTATAACTTTTACCCATTTTGTTGTCTGCATTGGACTCATTTCGTTTGATTTTTTATTTATTTATTAAATAAAAGAAAGTTGCATTTTAATACAGTATGAGATTTGAGTGCCCTTCTGCCAACTCTGTTATTTTTTTCACAAATACCAGAATATATATATATATATATATATATATATATATACACACACATACATATATATACCCATACCCACATTCATTTTTCTGTTTTATCACTTCTTATTCAATTTTACCATTAATGACTTTAATCATCTCTTTTAAAATGTCTATTTTATGTGTATGTTGAATTACCTTTTCTTTTGCTAAATTGTTATTAAAGGTTTGAAGACCCGTAGCCAGAACAGTTTTTTGGGGGAAGCCGCCCGAAATGTCAACATCGCGCGATACGCAAAACGCGCATTTGACTGAGGGGGTGCTTACAATTTTTTTTCGCAAAGACAAAATTTTTTTCCCGAAAACAAGAATTGGTTTTATTCTTCTAGGCATAAAGCCAGCACAATATATTTATTTCATCACCGGCCAGCGTCGCCTTTTTGGCCACCGTTAATCCTCAGGCGGCCAGGCGAAGGCCTCAGGACGAGGTGGCGGCGGCATCCACGTAAGGAGTCCGGGGCGTTTTCAGATAGTAGTAGGCAACCTTTAATTGCGCCCAGAAAGACTAAGCGATTGGTCGGAGACCCATCTAGGAGTCCCCTCTCAATCACCCCTTAGGCGACGGCCAGAATCCCTTGGACTCCAGCGGCGTCCTCGGCCAGTCGGACGACTTGTTCCTGCACCTTAAGGTCGGTGCAGAGAAGAGCTTCCCAGCTCTCTTGGTTGGGGATCTTTTTTAGTAGCGGCTGGGCTTTCCGGTCGAGCCGGCTGCATTCCCAAACAATGTGGTGAAGCGTCGCTTAGATCGAACAACCATGTCCGGTGACCATTTTTAATTTTGATGAAATAAATATATTGTGCTGGCTTTATGCCTAGAAGAATAAAGCCAATTCTTGTTTTCGGGAAAAAAATTTTGTCTTTGCGAAAAAAAAATTGTAAGCTCCCCCTCAGTCAAATGCGCGTTTTGCGTATCGCGCGATGTTGACATTTCGGGCGGCTTCCCCCAAAAAACTGTTCTGGCTACGGGTCTTCAAATACTCACTAACAAATTAGACATAGGAGGGATTGACAAAAAGTATTAATCACCGAGTATTAGGGCAGTTATTTTGAGAAAAAAAATCGCAAACACGGCATATTGCGCAATAACGCTTTGGATTCAGGAATATTTTTCTCCGTATCTATAAAAGCTAAGGACTTCAAACTTTGCCAGTGTGTTGCCCTGTATATAGTTCATGTTTGCGTAAAAGATGGTTGTCCTGGTTAGCTGGAGAAATTTACAAGAATTGCTCACACGGGGGCATTTAACTAAAAATGCATTATTTTGAAAATCATTAAAAAAAAAAGGCCATCTTTAATTTTTTTTACACTCTCTGAAATTAACGTTTATAACATGTACTAACAGAGTCTGCAAAAACATGATGCAATATTTGTGTTGCTTTTAAGTTATAAAGCGAGAAACATGGCCAAATTGACGCTAACGCGGTTGCCATAAATGGTGCGTGCACATACCCGCTCTTCACAATTTCATTTTTATTAAAACGTGTAAAAATGCTACAGGGTGGTCAGGAAATGACGAATTGACAGCACAGAGGTGGACGGTAGTTTTGAAGGCAAAATTTCTAATACATTTTTGTACAACCGACCCAAAAATGCCCATGGGCCGGAGCGATCGAGGTGCGCCACCCTGTAACATGCTTCGTGGTGCCTGTTTCAATAACCGGCGTATAGCGTCTCCGTCTACGCGACGTAAAGGAAGCAACCGGAGCGACTTTGCAAACAGATCAGCCTACAACCTTGACGGTAACATGATATAGGAGGTAGGGCGCGGCAGAACCTGAACCTGCGCCGCCTGTAAGCGCCAATAGATCCGCCGCAGTGGAAAGCCAAACAACGCGTAGTAAAAAAAGAAAAGAAAAAGATACCTAAAAGCAAAAAAATTCCGATTGCCTGAGATTATCTGTATTGGGCGTTTTCAGATAGGATTGAACGACAATGTCCGGTCGAAATTTTTTTTTTTTTTTTTATTTTTAGCAAATGATGTATGTCTTACTAGTTGTGCAAGCGCAAAAACATATTCAAACTTCTTCTGCGGAACATAAAATTTCTCTTGAGGAAAAAAAAAATCACGAAGTCGCTGTCGGTATACGCTCTCGTTTTTGCGACTTTCATGAAACCGTCTTTTTGGATATTTATTAAAGAAAACTGTTGTCTCTTAGGTTTAATATTCTTTGTGCAGAGACTCTACATAAAATAAAAGGAGGTACACATGTATTATCGATTACGAAGCAATTTAGAGCTTTATCGATCCGGATCTTAAAAGACTGGAAATTCAAATTTTTTAAAATCTTTTGAACGCGTATGTTCTATGTTTGCATAAATTGTCATTGAAATTAAAAACGATAACCTTTCTAAAGTAAATAAACTGAAATTTAGACAGGTTACCGATTTTGCAATAAGTGGAAACTCAGTTTAAAATAAAGGCCATCGCAATTTTTCTTTTACTTTTCACAGATCAAGGCTCATAATCTGTCCCATCAGGCCCTTCAAAAATGGTTTGCAATGTTTTTTGTTTTGTTTTTTACTTCACAGGGTTTTAAATATACACAATCGACGTAACGGGAGTGGAAAAAGATAGGACGTTGCCAATTTCAAACAAGGGCAAGCAAGGGGTCGAAAAATTTAGGAAGTCTGTTAAGAGAAAGCACTGTGACGGGAATTCGTGAAAAATTAGAATTCATACAAAAGATTACACGTGAGTTTGAAGCACGAGTCAACAATTTAAATACAGATTTGTCGGATCAGTGAATTTCGGAACCTACCCTTCGTGGGGAGGCTTTGCTGCTGACCTTTCAATAGTTATAAGAAAGAACACATGTTTAAAGTGGTACAATTGAAACTAGTTTAATTAATCAAGATCCTGTGCGCACATTCGGAGCTTGTCGCGTGAATTCTTTCTACCGGACGCTGACCTGAGTCGGTCATGGCACTCTACTGGCACTCCGAAAGGAACATTTTTTTCCCGACTTGCCTGTAGCGATCACTGTTCGTTTCTTCTCAGTGGCACCGCAAGCTCGCGACCTCGATCTGCTTTTCGCAGCCATAGGAGACTTTACTTTTAAAGATATATATTTTCAGCGGCTACTGTTCTTGCTAAAACAGCTGCGGTTGAGAAGTGTCGGACCGCGTACACTGCCACAAGTGACAGGACTGAGTCCCACGCACAACGGAAACAGAGTCCCATGTCCCTGAGCGCTTTGACGTCAGGTTTCGGGACGTGGATTAGTTTCACGTTCGGCAGTTTATGTTCAGTGGGGCAACCATCTCTGACGCCGACTTGATCACCGACTTGGTGGGCCGTCGGAGGCTGTACAGCGTTGTCTGGTGCTTGACACGACCCCCGATTCAATCACAGGCACTCTTGCCATGTCAAGCTGCGGAAAAAATACACCTCGCTGACGTGTATTTGTGGCTTTGCAGCTCGTGTAGTTGGTACTTGTTCTTAAAGTGGCTTGTTGCACCATTACTTACCAAGGTCACATGGGCATACCCAAATTGGATTTCAAGATTCTCCAAACCGTTGTCTTATAAATTAAGTTACAGACAATCTCATTCAATCGCAATTATTTTTCCTCTTTTCTATGTCTCTTTATTTTCTACCCGTTGTGCGGCCCTCCACGGGGGCGGATCTATTGGCGCTCACACGCGGCGCAGGTTCAGGTTCTGCCGCGCCCTACTTCCTCTTTCATGTTACCGCCAAGGTTGTAGGCTGATTTGTTTGCAAAGTCGTTCCGGTTGCTTCCTTTACGTCACGTAGACGGAGACGCTATACGCCGGCTGTTGAAACAGGAACCGCGAAGCATGTTAAAGGGTAGCGCACCTCGATTGCTCCGGCCCATGTACATTTTTGGGTCGGTTGTACGAAAATGTATTAGGAATTTTCACTTCAAAACTAACGTCCACCTCCGTGCTGTCAATTTGTCTTTTTCTGACCACCCTGTAGCATTTTTACATGTTTTAATAAAAATGAAATTGTGAAAAACGAGTATGTGCACGCACCATTCATGGCAACCGCGTTAGCGTCAATTTGGCCATGTTTCTCGCTTTATAACTTAAAAACAACACAAATATTGCATCATGTTTTTGCAGACTCTGTTAGTACATGTTATAAACGTTAATTTCAGAGAGTTTAAAGAAAATTAAAGATGGCCTTTTTTTTAAAATGATTTTCAAAATAATGCATTTTTAGTTAAATGCCCCCGTGTGAGCAATTCTTGTAAATTTCTCCAGCTAACCAGGACAACAATATCTCACACAAAGATGAACTATATACAGGGCAACACACTGGCAAAGTTTGAAGTCCTTAGTCTTTATAGATACGGAGAAAAATATTCTTGAATCCAGAGCGTTATTGCGCAATGGGAAGCGAGCATGCCGGTCGCGTCGCGGCGGTCGCCTATTGTTTGCCGCATGAATTGTTGTGGCTTTCTTAGAGTGAAATAGCTACCTTGGAAATTACAGCGCTAACCCGCTACAACGCACAACCAACGCAGCGACTGGCAGAAGTTCCCCGATGCAACGGACCCGTTTGCCGCTAGGGCGCCCTGGTCGGGGCTTGAATTAGATCCGCACCTTTTCTATGCCGGCCGCGTCGCGGCGGTCGCCTATTGTTTGCCGCATCATTGTTGTGGCTTTCTTAGTGCGGAATAGCTACCTTGGAAAAAACAGCGCTAAACCGCTACAACGCACAACCAACGCAGCGACTGGCAGAAGTTCCCCGATGGAACGGACCCGTTTGCCGCTAGGGGCGCCCTGGTCGGGGCTTGAATTAGATGTGCACGGTTCCTTATTTTGCGATTTTTTTTCTCAAAATAACTACATTAATACTCGGTGATTAATACTTTTTGTCAATCCTCCCTATGCCTAATTTGTTAGGGAGTATTTTAAGATCCGTAGCCAAAACAGTTTTTTGGGGAAAGCCGCTCGAAATGTCAACATCGGGCGATACGCAAAACGCGCATGTGACTGAGGGGGCGCTTACAATTTTTTTTCGCAAAGACAAACATTTTTTTCCAAAAACAAGGATTGGTTTTATTCTTCTGGGCATAAAGCCAGCACAATATATTTATTTCATCAAAATTAAAAATGGTCACCGGACATGGCTGTTCGATCTTATCTGAAAACGCCCTCCGGCCAACCCAGGCTTCATAGGAAGCACAGATGTGCCGGTGACTCGCTTTCGGTTCTCGACGCAATGCAGTCAAACGCAAGTGTGCAGCGGTACCTGCTGCTCTTAAAGGGGGTTGAGCTCACGAGCAGGAGCACGAGCACCCGGCATCATGGCTATACTTCGTTTCACTTTATCTGCGAGCGAAGCCAAAGCTAGAAGCGCGAGACCAGCGCTTTTTGCATTTCTCCCCAGCTCGCGCGCTCGAGCAAAGCCTGAACGCACGGAGCTTCCGTGCTCGCGCTTCCAGTTTTGCCTTCGGTCGCACATAAGGTGAAACGAAGTATAGCCCCTAAAGGTGTATCCACACGACGGACCAAATTGCTGTTGTGGTCCGCGGGCCGTGCATCACGTGATCTTACGTCACCGGTATTCGAGGTCCGCGGGCGGTCCGCGGCCCGCGCTTCTGAGAAATGCCAAGCTACTTTCCTTGTCCGGACCTTGGCGGCGGACCGCGGCGTTTTTAGTATAATTGAAGCGCTAAGTCTGGCAACAAGCTGACTTTTGTTGTTTGGAATGGAATCTTTTTCTTTTGGCGCCAACTGCTGAAGACGAAGAAGACGAACCTTTTGTTGTGCGACGATGGCGGCATGGTACGACGATGCAACTTTTTACTTCATCGCGCTCGTGGAGCAATTCCCCGCTCTGTGGGATTGCCCTTTTCGGTTCATTTAAGTTCTCCTCGTCCTCAATAGTCAACGCCAGGGCCACCGCGGCCAAACGTCTCTTTCGTTCAACCTCCATCTTGGCTCCTTACAAATAGCCTCAAAGCAGCTCGCTGCATGCGTTTGGCGGAGCTGTGAGGTCGAGGCATGGGTCGAGGGTTAGACCGGCCCGTTCGCTCTGTCGTCTGCTCTTTTGGTCCGCCGTGTGGATGCTCATTGCAGCCGGGCGGCCCGCGGGCCGCGCATCACTTGATCAATCGGTCCACGGCCCGGTCCGTCGGAGCGTCGCCCCTAAAAGAGGGTGAGGAGGCCTTTCCGCCAGGCGGAAGAATATCTCTGCTGGTCCCCCTTTAAGTTCCCTCGACCAGGAAGGATCTGAGCCTATTTCGTACCTTTAGAACGTCCTCAAGCTGAAATTGAACGAGTCGTCTTCTCACGTAGACGTCCCTGCCCAGACAACACTTGGACATCCCCAGGATGTCCTCAGGACAACCTTTCAAGGACATCATGATGTCCTGGGGATGTCCTCAAATGATCCTGGAAACATCCTAAAAACGTCCTATTGTCCGGCCTCAGGACATCCTCAGAACGTCCTCAGGAGGGCAGCCAAGGATTTTTCTAGTACATTTTTATGACAATGCACTGCAGCTGGAGCTGTTCACTGAGCTGTTAGGATGCTTTCATTTGTATTCGAAGATAGGCGCCAAAAAAGCAAGGACAAGAAGAGACGTAAACACTGGCAGACCGTGGCGCCAGTGTTTACGTCTCTGCTTGTCCTTGTTTTTTCGGCGCCTATCTTCGATCATAAACCAACTGGCCCAAATTGCCATCTTAATTCATTTTTGTTTTTAGGTTTTCTCCAACTGGATTTTAAACCTGAACATGCTGCAAGAGCTGCCCGCAGAAAGAAATTCATTGTTGTCTACTATTTTAAAGTAAAATTCACACACAAATTCTAGATTACTAGTCAGTGAGAGGCTAAGAACACAGGGCAAAGGGGGAAGAAAGCTGACGGAATGCTGAAGAGGAGAGAAGAAAACCTCTCCCCTCCAGCATCCCGTCTGCTTTCTCCTCTGCGTCTTTCCCTATGTGCTTAGCCTGTAACTATGAGCATGATCATGCCATTCATTATTGTAAACAAAGGTAACTGTTCAAAAATACTTTATTGAAGAGCAAATGTTATACATGACGTTTTTCAATGTCTGCCCCCATGGGCGTACCAACCGGGGGGGGGGGGGGGGGGGCGCTTGCCCCCCCCCCCAGTTCTCAGAGTGGGGGGGCAAGGCATGTGTTTTGCCCCCCCCCCCCCCCCTGAAACAGCCGCCACTGGGCAGGGTAAACACTGGCGCCAAAGGGCGCCGCCGGCCACTGTTTTCTTCTCCTATTTAGCTGTGCATGGAATAGTGACGGTAGTTTTTGGTAGCAGTAGGACAGGGGATAGGATAGTTTTTTTTTTTTTTTTTTTTGTAGGCACGGGAGTCTATCAACGGTGCAACATGACGGGGCCACGTGGCTTTGTTTGAATGATTGGCGGGGGGGCAAGGGGGGCGCTTGCCCCCCCTTCCCCCCCTTTTATCCTCTTCCTTCTTTTCTCGTTTCTCTTCCCGCTCCAACATGCACTGGAGCATTGGTTGCTTATCACAGCAAGGCAACTTCAACTATACTCTGTTTCATACTTAGCGTGCAACGCTGTCAAAGCTACTGGCGAAAGCGCGTGGCTTCATCTATGATTTTGTTTGCGCGTGAGAAATGATCAACGAGATCAAGCCCCACGCTCGCGCCAGTAGCTTTGACAGCGTTACACGCTAAGTATGAAACAGTATAGCTGCTTCTGCCATGAGGCGGAAACAAGGACGAACGCATGTACATTTCATTCATGATTTATTATTTTCACACACTTGTACAAGAAATCTGGAACAGTAATTCACATCATATGTAGACACAACAAAATACAGGAAGATATAGTGGACAACACAAAACACGAGATCAAAATATATTTGCAAAACCCTTTCAGCACGAAATACGATCCTCTAAATACCTGCAAAAAACAAGCCTTTCTATTTATTATGTGCATCATGCATGCACCTCACAACGTTTGTGCTTTCCTGGCAGCTGCTGTTCTCTTCAGCACAGGTTTCTGAAGCTCTCTGTTCAGCAGGCGTAAATGCCAAAGGAGTCGTTGGTGGCCGAACATTCGGAGAAACCTCTCCTTACAGCCTGCTGAACAGAGAGGGTCTACAGAGTTCTCTGCCATGGAAGCAAAAGATTCTTCAACACACCATCTTTGTAGATAAGAGCTGGAATACGTATCATAAAGTACTTTTCCACATATTACAGACAAGTGCCTGTTGGAACAGCGACTGCACGTGTGCTTGCATGGGGCATAGTTTGGTGCTGGAGTCTATACTGCAGAAGCAAAATGCGAAAGAGCGCCTATACCATATTTGCATTCCTACAGTGGATTTCAAGCAGGTGCAGTGTGCAGTGTTCAGCACAGTAAAATTAAAGATTCTCAATTAATCAGATATATGATGTTGTTAATACCATACATGAACTCTGATGTTGATAATATACTATCTGCACACACATGAAGGCGCACCATCATGTCTGCACTTTTCTTTGGCAGTTTCGTGATTAACATAGTTATATATATCCTACCCACGGTGTAGGAAGGCTCTTTAGGTGTAGAGACTCCGCTCTCTGCCACGACCAGATAATGACACCCCGCGCGCTTCGCTTCACCGAGTCACCCCCAGATGGCGCCGTAAGTTTCAGGCCATCCGGCAGCGCACCGGGCCGCCTGTGCTAGCTGCCTGCTCGGCGTGCAGCTTGATTTCCGGTGGCTACCGGTTCGCATACGATGTGGTATGTAGGTGGGGCTAGGTGGGGCCATTCAACTATCATCTCTCTCAGCACACTGAAGTTTTCATAACCCGGAAAATGGCAGACGGACAAACAAGAATAACTAATAGCAGCCGAAGCGGCGGTCTACGAGTGAAAAAACAAAAACAAATATCCCTCTCCTGTAGATAATTTCTAGCCTAGCTTACATTCCGTCGTTTGTTTCCTCAGTAGCGCAATACTAACGTCGGTAAGCGTTTGTAAACTTAATAAACTCTGATTGTACCGCAGGTAAACGGTAACTTGAGTGCGACCGAAAGAAGAATATTGGGTTCGCACATGACTTTTCAAAAAAAAAAAAAAAAAGAATATTGGGTTTGCAAATTTCCGTTGATCTGACTGGACTATTAAAAAAAAAAATTTCAACGTGGGGCAGCTAACGTGATTATTCTTTAACATTTTAAGGCAGCCTTTGAGTCCTGCTAAATTGAACTGCTGGCCGAATTGGCACGAAGTTACACATTTTGCACGCAGCGGTTAATAAAAGCAGGTTCACTTTGTTAGTACACTTACATTTGCATGTCTGATTGCAGCAAAAGTTTATAGTAACCACACTCGTCAAGGAAAGCAAACCGGTTTTATTAATGGCACTTCTGCTATAAGTATAATAATAATATCATCACAAACTTCAACAAAAAAATTAAAAAAATCGCTGTAAAAAACGCTGTTAAAACCTTGTTTAATTTATGTCACACTCTATAGCTGCTTTTGGAGTTCTTTTCCACATTACGAGTCGCACAGTCGGGACTTTTTCTTCTTTTCTCGAGACTGCTTCTTTGCATCTTGGTTTTTTCCTTTGCAGTACTGTCGCATTCTCATGCGATCCGAACCCTTTTGCACGTTCGACCGAAACCGGAGAAGCGTCTGCCTTCTACCGAGGCGTCTGCATTCCACGAGAACGCCAGACAGAATTCGACCCTAAACAGATAACAGATGGCCCAGGCAGCACAAAACATTATAACATTAATTTTTTGTTGTGTAAGTTGAAATAACGTTTTGTGTTAGGTGTAAATGTTACAGCAACGTTTAAATAGAACATACAATGTTTTAGGTACCCAGTTGAAAATTCCCATTAAGTTCCAATTGGAATTTCCTTATTGGTACCAATTCAATTGGTGACTTATTGGTACCAATTGGGTTTTTGGACAACCAATTGGTCACTGCCAATGGGAACCAACGGGAACCATTGGGAACCCATTCAGGTTCCAACTGGAAAAATAATTCCAATTGGTGAGACCCATTGGCCAGTGTGGTTCCAGTTGGAACCCACTAAAACCAATTGGTTCCAGTTAAAACCAATTTTCAGCTGGGTATGTTCTCAATGTTAGTGTAACGTTCAAATTAAACATAGAACAATATTGTTCTGTACAAAATGTTATAACAACATTCAATACATAACTGTAAAGCGCTGTTATGAGCACTAACATTAAAGTAACATTATGCTCCTAACATTATCTTGAAGTTTACAATGAAACATTATAGTAACAGTGAATGCAGAACCGTTAAATAATGTTGCAGGAAGTAACATCACATTAACATTTTAACATATATTTCCAATGTTATTTTGAAGTTTACAAGGAAACAATACATTCTTTGCAAAATAGTAAATAAATGTTATAAATAGTAACACTGAAATAATGTATTGGTTTGATGACATATCTGTTTTCCAAACTTTGAATACCGCATTTTCCCCACCCGGTGTACAGTCCGCAGGGACAAATTTGGGGTCAAAAATTAAAGTTTTTGCTTAGATAGTCCGCACCCGGTGCATAACCCACCCCTGGTGCATAGTACGCACCTGGTGCTTAGTCGACACGAAAATCTTCTCATGGACGGCACCCCTTGACAAATGTATGCTTTTTTAACTCACAAAGAAGCCTATAATATACATAAATCATCATTAACATAGTACTCTTTCAGGCACAAAATCTGTCACGTCTCTGTATAATCAATGATTTTGAAAAACAAAAATCCTGTATAGTCTGCACGCGTAGATATATTCCGCACTGCCCAAAATGTCAACTTTAGAACATGTCTAGTCCGCGAAAAGAAATCGTTTGACAATATATTGTGTTTTTAACATTATTTTGAAGTGGCACTATTTTGAAGTTTACAATGAAACACCACGTACAGTAACAATTTATTGGTATAACGTTTTGAAAAGAGTACAACATATTTGCAAATGTAAGAAAATGTAGTACACTATTTTAGTTTCAGATTTTATTGAAATGTAGCGTGAAGGTACAAAAAATGGCAAGGAAAATGGAAATATATGCTATGCTACTTTTTTGCATTTCACGTCTTTTGCCCTATAAAGATGGAAGCATTTCGATTAAGCTTTTCTGTAGCAGGTGCTAACTCCAAAAAACGGAAAATGTTGGAAACCTAAATGTAAAATGTGATCCATAGAAGGACAACCATAAATAGAATGTACTTGTTTCACTTGTTTTGTTTCACATGAATATATTCACTTCCCTTTACCAGGAATGTCTGAGGGCAAAGGTGGTGATTATGTCAACTATGGGGCTTAATTGTGGATAAGTAAAACAATGATGTGTATCACGACAGCCCTTTCGTCCCTTCTTCATAAATGGTCAGTCTCTCAACTTGCCAGCTTGATCCTTCTAGGGTGTTCACTACATTTCCTTGGCCCTCTTGAAGTGACCTGCATCACGCTACGATTTACTACAGAGATGCCCGAAGGTGGTGGATTAATTATCTGAAAGTATAGAAACATGAGCCTCCTTAAATAAAAAAAAAAAGTATTTTTTTCTTCCAAAGAAATTTCCGTCATGCTTTTTTTTTTTAATGATCAAAAATGATTCTGGCCATATCTGGTGTTTATTACGACTAAATAACGTGTGGAATGGAAAAAAAAAAAAAAAATTGGCAAACATAATATTCGTTTCATTCGGCCAGAATAAACGTCTTAGTGTCCCAAAATAATAAAGTTTTTTTCTTTTCCCTTATTTGAATTAGATATATGTATGATATATTTACTGCACTTTGTATGTAGGGAATGTACATAGGTGTGCTGGTGCAGTGGGAAGGCTGGCATCCATGCAACTATGTGTCCGAGGTTCCTTTGGCATGTGAACGGAAACGGCACAATCTAAAGCACTAGCACAATCAAGGCAACTCCGCCCCCTCTCGACGAGTCCATGCACTGTAAAAAATTTCCGTAATTTTACAAACACTTTGTTGTAATTCTAACGGAATCTGTGTCCGTTTCTTAGTTAACGGACATAAAACCCATTTTTTGTTAAATTGAATAAAATAGTATACAGTTGTGTGCCTAAGAGTACCATAGTAGAGGATAAAAGCATTAAAATTGCTTTTATCATTTAATCCTGCTAAAAGCAATTCCTTATAGTAAAGAGGCCAAAGGCTGTACCAAGAAACCTACAGTACCCTGCAAAAGGAACAAATTAAAGGGGTGGGGGAAATTAAGTAAAAGTTCATAATTCACAGTAAAGCACATAGGCACTGCTCTACCTCACTGGGAATGAAGTTGGCAAGTTGCCTGTCTACCAATGTTTTCGAGCTTGTGACGATTGTTAGGGGGGTCCTGCGTGAGTGCACATAAAGGGATTGCCAGAACAGTGAAGACCACACCAAGAAGGAATGCTGTTGCTCTACGGTAAGAAATGGTTGAAAGGCACCGGCATAATTCTTGCAAACAACTCCCTTCAGTGCTGTCTCGTGACCTTGCAGTTCCACAATGTTGTCTAGGAGGTATAATAAGACGACCCACTAAAGGGCCACACTTGAGATCACCTCTGGCCTGCCAGTGAAGGGCCAGAATTCTAGCCAATGTCAGAGCAGTGAGTGATCAAGAGCGAGCATGGCTGCCGAAAAATAGCGTAAGCTTCCCCCCTTTGCTGAACACTTTCAACTGGTCTTATAAGATCAACCTCGTAGGAGTCTCATATGGAGCTGCGATACTCTGGGGTGGCAGGACCAGGGCTATCAGAGGCACCTAAGTGTGCTATGGCCTGTTTCACTGGATACACAAAGTACAAAACCCAGTGTTCCGCACATTTTGGACAAAAATGATGACATGCTGTGTAAAGAAACATAGCTGGTTGTTTATAGCAGACCTTGTCGATGTTGTTCTGCAAATCTTCGTGGTTTCTGGGGTCACCTGATAAGCAGCACCAGCATCAGGTCATCCGTAACAGCAGTGCAGTCGTTTGGAGGGAGGCATTATCACGATTAATAAGCATGTTGAGAACAACTGGACTGAGCACACTGTCCCGTCAAACTGTCGAGCACTTGGGCCACTGGAAATAGTTCCATGGTATACACTGCACTCTGAGCGACTCAACTTGAAGGCTTCTAGTATGCACACATTTGATTAATTCTAGTGTTAATGAGCACCAGTGACTCGCTGGGCAAGTCGTAGGACTCGGTCACAGAAGCCGGGCAGCACGCACAGTATAGCAGCCCCTTGCCATGCTTGTGGAAGGTTTCAGCTCCAGGTTACGGCGTCGCCAAAAGGGTAATCGGAAAAATACCACGACCAGCACAAATCTAGAATTCTTAGCACGATCCTTTCTGTAAGTAGCGTGCTCCACTATATCAATCGACAGGGTGACCGCCATAAACCGAATCCTGCATCCTCGTTTTACATGCCGATAGAACTGACGTGGGATGCGTTTCGGGGAGTGAGTGAAGGTGCAGCAGCTCATTTGAGACTAAGTGCCCATTTAGAGAATCATACTGCGAGTTGAAACAACGCAAAAGCTTGCGTCTCGCAGCGTCGCTTGTACAGGGTGAAACAAGGAGACGGCAGGCTCCTTAAATAGACCGGAAAATTCGGTTTAACCTATCGCGCTACGACTTTGTGCAGCGTTGCCCACAGATGGTGCATTTTTTTTTTTGTAAAATTTGCAAAGAACGAACTTACCTGAGGAAAAAGTAAAGAAAGAAAAAGGCTTAGCTCCTATGGAAACGCACCGACGCCACCGGTCTTCAAACAACACGGCGCCGTTTCGCACGGAAGACAAGAAATGGCGCAAGCGATCGCGACGCCAACTGCCGCCAAGGAACGAACAGACGACGCCGAGAGCCGGCACTTTTAGCAGACAAAAAACTGCAGTTCCTTGTTATTACCGCGCCTGTTTTTGTTTCTGCGACTGTCGCCGCCTGCGGAACGCGCGCTGCTTTTGAGTCGAAAAGTTTGTCTGCTAAAGAGGCCGGCTCTCGGCGCCCGTACGCTCGTTCGTTGGCGCAGAGCCGTATATTAGGAGAGTTTGGACAATAGGCGGAGCAAAGGCCGCCGCCAGCGCCGAATATTCCCCCCACGCTTAGAGCGTAAACTAAATTTGTGACACAGCGTCGACCAATCAGGAGACCTCTACTCCATCTCACAAATGTCGACAGTGAAGACAAAGGCCACTATTGGCCCTCTCCTCCCCCCCCCCCCCCTTTTTATTCTCTTCCAACATAACAACGCGATCTCTCTCTCTCTGAAGACAAAGGCACAGGCGCGTGAGCCTAGCTCAGCGAAACGCTATTGTTTGTACGAGACCTCGTGCATAGGAGGCACTTTCCAAAGCCACGCGCTCGTGCCCATGCCTTTGTCTGCACTGCTAGAACAGCGTCCTGAGACTGGCTGAAAGAAAGCAGTGCAAAGGCCCAGGTAGCACAAAACATTATAATAACATTAATTTTTTGTTGTGTAAGTTTAAATAACGTTTTGTGTTAGGTGTAAATGTTACAGCAACGTTCAAATAGAACACACAACGTTTTAGGTATGTTCCCAATGTTAGTGTAACGTTCAAATTAAACATACAACGATATTGTTGTGTACAAAACGTTTTAACAACATTCAATACGTAACTGTAAAGCAATGTTATGAGCACTAACATTAAAGTAACTAGGGGTGTCGCGAACCGGCCGAGGTTCGAGTTCGACCAGGTTCGACTTTTTCGAACTTTTAGTGGAAAATTCGACGAACCTTGTACTAAGGTTCGACTCGTGTGCGCATGCGCGACAGGCTGGCCAGTTGGCTTCGGATTGGATGGTGATGGCTAAGGGATGAATTAAGGGCAGCGCTGATTGGTTATTTCAGTTGATACAGTACAAACAATTAAGTTATTAACTTCTTCAGTGATTAGAATTAGTTTCTTTTAATTGCAACTGTTTATAAAATAAAATAACCCTTTTCATAAAAAAACAATTCTCCAAACCTAGACATGCTTGTATTAAGGTCTGGCCACACTGTCCACAAAGTCGAACCGGTCGAATCAGGTGAAAAGTTCGAAGGTTCGTCGAACCGGTTCGACCCAGTCGAACCCCGAAAGTTCGACCTAAAAATCTGGTTCGACAAAAGTTCGCGACACCCCTAAAAGTAACATCTAGTAACATTATGCTCCTAACATTATTTTGAAGTTTACAATGAAACATAGTAACAGTGAATGCAGAACCATGAAATAGTGTTGTAGGAAGTAACATCAAAATAACATTTTAACATATATTTCCAATGTTATTTTGAAGTTTACAAGGAAACATAACAGTCAATGCAAAATAGTAAATAAATGTTATAAATAGTAACACTGAAATAATGTATTGGTTTGATCACATATCTGTTTTTCACACTTCGAATAATTGTTCCAAATACGAACATTTAAGAAATTATTTGACAATATTGTGTTTTTAACATTATTTTGAAGTTTACAATGAAACACCACGTACAGTAACAATTTATTGGTATAACGTTTTGAAAAGAGTATAACATTTTTGCAAACATTGTAAGAAAATGTAGTACGCTATTTTAGTTTCAGATTTTAGGGAGTTTTAGAATAGCGCACGCTAAAGCTTTGCGTACGCAAAGAATAGCGTCGTCGCCACTGCGCATGCTCCGAACGCAAACCAGGTTTTGCGCTTTGCGTGCGCAATTTTAGCGTGCGCTATTTCTCGGAAATAGCGTGCGTACGCAAAGAGTCTTTGCGCTTCTCCAAGGAGGATTCGTGATGACAAGTTGGCTAAAGCCAAGACGAGCACAGTTGAAAAAATGGCGGCTCCCAGGATTATGTCGGCGCGGCTGCTTTGGCGGCGTCCTGAGTGCGACGTCGGCGGCATCCTCGCGACTGCGATTTTCGATACGGGACGAAATTGAACTCTGTTTGGCAACGATCACCGGCAACTTGATGCTTGTGACGCGCGAACATTTCTCGGCGAAGGTACGATGTGCGAAGGTCAGTACACGAGACCTCTCTTGCCGAGGCGACGCAAGCGGACACGACCGGTCAACCGCTCGCGTCACATTCTCATGTTTAAACAAATCTAAAATGGTACTCTGGACAAAAAAAAAAAACGTGTTTTTTTCTAAAGTTACAGCATTTCGCGTGTGAAATAAAAATTGTGACTGTATCTTGGTGGCGTCGCAAGCGCGAGATGCTTGGGCTTTTGCGTCGCGACGGAGAAACGCTATTCTAAAACTCTCTCGTGTCGCGTGCGCTAATACAAGCACTAAATTTAGCGCTAGCGTGCGCTAAAATTGCGTACGTTATTCTAAAACTCCCTTTTATTGAAATGTAGCGTAAAGGTACAAAAATTGACAAGAAAAATGAAAATATACGCTATGCTACTTTTTTGCATTTTATGTATTTTGCCCTATAAAGATGGAAGCGTCTCGATTAAGCTTTTCTGTAGCAGCTGCTAACTCCAAAAAACGGAAAATCTTGGAAACCTGAATGTAAAATGTGATCCATAGAAAGACGACCATAAATAGAATGTACTTGTTTAGCTTGTTTTTTGATTCACATGAATACATTCACTTCCCTTTACTAGGAAGGTCTGAGGGAAGAGGTGGTGATTATGTCGACTATGGAGCTTGTGGATAAGTAAAGCAATGGATGTGTATCACAACAGCCCTTTCGTCCCTTCTTCATAAACGGTCAGTCTCTCGGCTTGCCAGCTTGACCCTTCTAAGGCGTTCACTATATTTCTAGGGGTGTCGCGAACCGGCCGAGGTTCGAGTTCGACCAGGTTCGACTTTTTCGAACTTTTAGTGGAAAATTCGACGAACCTTGTACTAAGGTTCGACTCGTGTGCGCATGCGCGACAGGCTGGCCAGTTGGCTTCGGATTGGATGGTGATGGCTAAGGGATGAATTAAGGGCAGCGCTGATTGGTTATTTCAGTTGATACAGTACAAACAATTAAGTTATTAACTTCTTCAGTGATTAGAATTAGTTTCTTTTAATTGCAACTGTTTATAAAATAAAATAACCCTTTTCATAAAAAAACAATTCTCCAAACCTAGACATGCTTGTATTAAGGTCTGGCCACACTGTCCACAAAGTCGAACCGGTCGAATCAGGTGAAAAGTTCGAAGGTTCGTCGAACCGGTTCGACCCAGTCGAACCCCGAAAGTTCGACCTAAAAATCTGGTTCGACAAAAGTTCGCGACACCCCTATATATTTCCTTGGCCCTCTTAAAGTGATCTGCATCACGCTACGATTTACTACAGAGACGCCCGAAGGTGGTGGATTAATTATCTGAAAGTATAGAAACATGAAATAAAACAAAAAGTTTTCTTTTTCTTCTTATAAAGAAATTTCCGTCATGCTTTTTTTTTTTTTCAAAATGATCAAAAATGATTTTGGGCATATATTGTCTTTATTACGACTAAATAACGTGTGGAATGGGAAGAAAATAAAATTGGCCAACATAATATTCGTTTCATTCGGCCAGAATAAACGTCTCAGTGTCCCAAAATAATAAAGTTTTTTTCTTTCTCCCTTATTCAAATTAAATATATGTATGATATATTTACTGCACTTTGCATGTAGAGAATGTAAATAGGGGTGCTGGTGCCGTGGGAAGGCTGGCATCCATGCAGCTATGTGTAGGAGTGTAGGAGTGAACGGGAAGGGAAGTGTTTTGTAAAGCGCGCTCCAAACCAAAGCTTCTTTTTGCGGCTGTAGGTTGGCTGTAGGTCGTGCGCGTGCCGGATGTGACGTATTTCGTGACGTCGCGCCGCTTTTTCGCTCTTTCCGGGCGCGCACAAAAAAGTTGGAAAATTTCAACTTCTTTCTGGAGGCGCAAAAAGAAGCGCCGTGACGTAGTAGGGCGTTCCTGTCTCCCGGCCAATCGGTGGAGGGCACTGCTCCGCGTTTCTTCGGGAACTATGATAAACTGTGGTCGCTGTGGCAGCTGTGGTGTCTCCGCTGGCCGCCCGTCGGGAGCAGCCGCCGCAGCCGAAGCAGATTATCTTCGCAGAAGTTGCAAGGTCAATTGGAAGTTGCCTGCGAGAATGGCCCGTATGGCTGCATCTATGAACTTTGCCCCTGCTTCCGACGCGAGGAAGGTGACCGAAAAGAAGGCTGCTGCGGACGCGCAGAGGCATGAAGCAGAGCCGTATATTAGGCTCTGGCATGAAGAAGCTGCGCAGAAGGCCGCAGAAGCTGCCGTCTATGATGACCAAACAAGTGCTTTCAGTTGCTCGAGCTCGTCCAGAGAACTACGTACCCTTGGTTGTACGGGAAGCTTCGGCGCGACGACAAAGACAACCCGAAACGGGAGAACGTCTCGAAGGAGGTCGCCCGTCTGTTGGGCATCGTGCGCTGTAAGTACGGTTTTGCAACCCCTGATATCGTGTTTTCGCATTTTGTGTTGCGCGCATGGTTTACTTGATATGTGATGGTGTTGAATTGTTTTTGTAACAATATTGCGGAAACATTCATTCAAAAATCGACAGACGAAAACGGTAATATTTGTAAATACCCAAATGCTTTCTTTTTCTTCACGTTTTTGCATTGTTTTGACGGTTGTTTCAACCAAAAATGAGAAGGAAGATAATCCCTGCGTCGCCTTTAATCCTCTTTTTGTTCAGCCTACGAGAAAGTGTTGTCTCGGTTGTATGGAAAAGGCTGAACTCCATTTGTGTCCTTAAGACAATCAGTCCTATTTAATTATAACTTTCGATTGAGCCGAGCATGTTTAAAATACTTCTCCAAACGAAATGACAAGTTACAGTCCCATACCATACCGGCCGAACCAAATTTTTACGATTCTTCCTTTATAGATTTGTTCCAATTGGCCCACAAAGTATACGTAGCATCGTACACATAGCAGATGTTAGCGAGATCGTTTACTGCTAAGTTGATGGGCAGTGAAAGCTATGTACTGTCTCTAGATCAGTCAGTCACCTGCCCCTCAGTGCCTGATCCATTCTATGCCCGTGACTACCCGGAGAGTATGACCACGTTGTATGCATGCACCCTATTGTTGATTGTTCCTGCGAGCATGTAGCTTCTACCGCCCTGTCAGCCTAGCAGTGAACATACTATAGTCGTTTGCTTGAAAGCTTGGCGAGTCATTTTTAAGTGTGGGACTAAATTTATTGTGCAAGTGCTTTTGATGTGCGTTTTGTGTGTGCTGTCCGTTGCCCACGAGGCATTACAATTGCCTATGGCATTTTTGTCGTCTTTTTCACATTTCTGCATGAGTATATCATGTCTGTCAGGCTTGTCCCACACTAGAATCAATATATTTCTCTTCAGGCGACATCTGAAAAACAAAGTGGAAGTACCTGAGGGACAAGTACGCCAAGGAGGCGGCCAAGGTGGCAGGAACAGAGCGCAGCGGCTTTGGAACCTCGGACGTCTGCAAGCCAAAGTATACTTTGGCAGCTTGCGCTTCCTGACTGTGTCAGTCAGGAAGCCACTGTTTCGCGAAAGTACACTTTTTTCGAATGCGGCACTAACCGACCAATGGCACGGCAGCTCTAGAACACCAAGTTTTATTATATAAGAACCTGTCCGCTGCCCATTCGGTGCGCTCCTTTTGCCAATATGTTACACGATATAACCATGTAAATAAACTAGTCTTCCGTCCTGTTAAGTTTCCCCGACTGTCTGGCTAGGACGTTGTTCACGAGAAAGGTTGGACGCCAGCGAGATAGCCATCCTACCCGAGAGACCAGCTTGGGCGTTGATTCATAACAGGACAAAACAAAGAACGACACGGACGAAGTTTCAAACGCAGCTACAAACTTTATTTGTGGTCCCCCTCTTTTTCTCTTCCTTTTCCCAATACCTCTACCCCCTTCCCTCTTCCTTTTCCCAGGCCCTCCGTACATTCCGGTCAACGATGAGCTCAGACGACACCAACACAAAGCTGCCGACAGATCCCCTGTCAACACACACACACCGCAATCGTCTCTTTTACTAATATTTTCATGTCGTTGTTTTTCCTTTCTAAAATGTTTACGTTTCCCCAGCCTGGAGAGCAGTCGGCGCATTCATTGAAATGTTTGGCTATTTCCGAATTCGGATCTTTGGTTTTTACATTTCTTTTATGCTCAATTCACCATTTCAAAAAAAAAAAAAAAAAAAGTTGGAAACAATTAGAGGCGGCATAAGCAATGGGTGACTTAGCCCACGTTCCCGCGGAGGGCCGGCGACCGGACGGCCTGAACGTTTTGGCGCCCTCGAGGGGCAGGCGGAGAAAACATAGGAAAGGAGGGGACGTGATGTGTTCGCCGTTCCGACGGGGCGAGGAGTCTCCACACCTAAAGAGCCTTCCTGCACCGTGATCCTACCTCTGAAAAATGCATGCACGTCTTCCCTCTTGCAGAACACATTGTAATCCAATCACTGCAAAGTGCACCCAGATGATTATGGGGCTTACAGTATGATGCAATTTAAGAATGTAATTTCAACATGGATATCTTCAATTTCCTTGCACAGATCACTTCCTTGGTGCCTCGTCGTACACTGTATGAACTCCATAGATGGCAGGAAATGGCCTATTGTGGATTTGTGGGAAAGCAGGTGTGCAAGCACATTTAATGCTCTGCTTTTGTATTTGAAGCCTCGTTTACATGAAAGCGACTTCAGCGCATCGACTCCACTCGTTCTTCGAACGAAGCCGACGCGGCAACGTTTACATGAATGCGCACTAGAAGGTGGCGCCACGTCATGTCAAAGCTCGAAGTTATGCAGTTCCGCCACCAGCCGCACCACGTTTTCCGGTGGATCGCATGTGCAGGCCTTTCGACGCGTTCAGTGAACGTAAAGATCGTGCTCGCTATGTTCGGCGCTGTGGAAGAAGTTACGAGACAAAAGAAACATCTAAACCCAAGCGTTTAGGGCTCCAGGCCGGGTCGCCGGGTCACTCTGGACCGGAGGCGACGTGTGTGCGCACGCTTTGAGGAAGCCTCCGCGCCAGACCTCACCGATCGCGACCGGACCCCGAAAGGCTCCTGCGCAGCCAGGAACGGCACCGAGGTAGAACCTGCTCGTTCTGCACTACCATGCAGTGCTCTATAGTGCTCGGAGCTCTCGGTGTCGTTCTTGCTGGCGCCGAAGCCTTTGGGACCCCTTCGGACGCGCAAGTCGTACTTCGCAAGGCTTGGACGGGGGCCGCTCTCACCGAGCAGCTCCGCTATATTCCGCTTACTTATGATGGCAATAAAGGCTCGCGTTTGTTCTCGGGAAAATATTGCGGGCGACCATACGGGACCGCTCTCCGCGCTGCCGACGAGGTTGGCCGCCGCAGTGTTCTCCGCTGTTCACTCGCTCCCGCAGCGAGCGCCTTCCCATAATCCTCCCCGTTCCAAAATGGACGCGACCTCCGCTTACATGGGCTGAATGAATGCGCACTCGCCATCTCGACCCACTTCTGTCTAGCGACTTGAATGCAATGCGCTTTCTTTGCGCATTATGTCGTTTACGTGACCGCATTGAATGCGACAACTGGATTTGATGCGACTAAGTCGCATTCATGTAAACGTGGCTTGAGTGACACTCCACTTTTGATAACAAATTTATTTTTGACTTTTTATTGAACTCATTTTTTTTTGTATTTTCAGGAAAGGCCAGTGAGCAGGCATTAATACGGAGCCAATGGAATGGAATGTGCTATCCTTTTTTACTACCAGTCAAGTCCTGTACAAGGCAAGTTTGAACATTGTTATATGTGCCTATTTGTTTCCAGAGCTGTGAAGCACCATTTTTTGGTAATTAGCCACAAAATTACAGTTCAAAGGCTTGTTTTTTGTGCCTATTTTTTAAGTATGGAACCAGTGTTGTATAGGCATCTTTAATATTCGCCTAAAGATCAAACTGCAGCAAATATGGTAAAATTTACTTAATGAAAGTTGTCTGCACTCATCCCTTCAAACGGTTTTGTTAGGGTCTCGAGATGTAGGAATGAGCTCCCCACGGCAAAGACTACACCCTGTTACAACCAAAAAAAAAAAAAAGCGCAAAAATTAGACTGACGAGTAAGAGGATAGTACACGACAAGTGCTGACTTACAACTGAATGTTTATTAGGAAGAAACATGAAACCCTCGAAACACTAAACACTGTCAATCTTATCAATGTGATTACAATATTGCTTCGTAAGGACACCTTTACAAAGCAATATTGTAATCACATTGATAAGATTGGCAGTGTTTCGTGTTTTGGTGGTTCGAGGGTTTCAGGTTCTTCTTAATAAAAATTCAGTTCTAAGTCAGCGCTTGTCGTGTACATTCCTCTCACTCGTCCTTCGTCTAATTTTTGCACTTTTTTTTGGTTGTAATGCATCACTAACTCGCCCAAGTTACCACTCTTATAGTACACTCCGCTTCATCATAACTTGGCTAAGGGTGAAAGCTATGGTCCCCGTGAGCCAATTAAAGTGACAGAGCAAAGTACATAACTTGGCTAAGGGTGAAAGCTATGGTCCCCGTGAGCCAATTAAAGTGACAGAGCAAAGTACATGACAGCACTCCACGGGAGGAATGCACGATGGCTACATTGTCATGCAACTCGCTCCGACTGTCTTGCGGGGTTGCAGCGTTCGCTCTTTGCCATGTTATGGTAAAACAGTTAGTACCTTGCACTATGCTATTCGGCTACTAAAAGGTTCTAAATGTGTCATGAAATTTGTCTGCACTCATACTTTCTTCAATTTGATTTGTTAGGTCCATGCGGTGTAGCAAGGGCTGCCCACCACACCAGGGAGTCGCACCTTAGACCATGCCACTCAGCTACAGGTACGTTCCGATTCTGGTGTGAAAGTTGCGTGCACTGATCTCTTCTTCACCTTGGTCCAGAAATGACCTTGCCATGCCAGGGACGAACACCTTAAACTACACTACTCAGCAACAGGTAACTTCCAAGTGTTGCAAAATTTACCATCAGTCATACCGATACTGTCTCCAACTTGTTTTCTTGGGGCCATACGGCGCAGAGAGGACCTGCCCACGCCGGGGATTGTCACTTTACAGTATGCCACACAATTACAGGTACTTTCCGGATGTACTATGAAATTTCCCGCACTGATACCTTCTTTAGCTCTTTGTTAGGGCCATGAAAAGACAGCTGCAAGATGACACAGGGCAAGATGGTTTCCCAATGCCTAAAGACTGAACACCAACCTCAGAGATGAATCGGAAGAGTAGGGCCACTAGAAGCACCTGTATGGATAGGTAGTGTAGTAATAAAACCATATTGCCAATATAAATTGACTCAGGGTCGTCCTTTGACTGGTTACAACATATCCAGGCAAGAGTAGAACGGATTTAGGCATGCCATCTGAATATCCAAAACTGGTCTGCAGAACAAAATTGCACGTCCGTCGGACATCCGCAATGAAAATCCCCATTGCGGATGTCCGACTGACGTGCAATTTTGTTCGCTTTGGCGCTCTGTCGGATGTCCAGGGGACGTTTGTCGGACGTATACGGATGTCCCGCGGATGTTTGGTGGATCTGAATTGGATCTTTAGCGGATGTTCCCGGGATATCCCAAAATATTTTGCCCAGTAGAAATTGGCTCAGATTAGTGCTTTGACTGGTTTACAACATATCTGGGCTAGAGTAGAACGGATTCAGGCATGCCATCCGAATATCCGAAATCGGCCTGCAGAGGGATCCCATTTCGGATGTCCAACGGATGTGCGATTTTGTTCGCTTTGACGCTCTGTTGGATGTCCTGTGGATGTTCGTCGGACGGCTACGTATCTCCTGGGGACTTCCGAATATCTTGAGCGGATATCTATCGTATGTCCAATGAATGAAGACACATAAGCGAAACAGAGCTGCAAATATTACTCTCCAGTGCGAGGTGGGAATTAAGGAGGTGCTCGGGTGTTAGCTCTGGAGTTGGCTGGCTCTTAACATGAACTTCCTATTATGGGGGCATTGTCCCCCGGAGTCCCTTGACGGGGCTCGATTACGGAGCGGTAGCTCTCGAGCTCCAGCACAAACTAAAACCCGTTCATTCATCCGTAATATGTTTCCCACTTGCAGCATTTCCCCTAAAAATCACTCGTTGGCCCATCCCCTTTTGGTGAATAGGCGATTCCCCGACGCGTCATGAGACGGGCGTTTCCCAGTGGCCGAGAGGTCACATCCAATCGGCTCGCTTTTCCACCATGGTGAAATTGCTTAGATTTTCCGCACGAGACTCCACGATCTGCGCATGTCTCGCGGCCAACATCAGGCGGGTTCATCAGACGCAAGCAAACTACTCCTTAGAATGATGAAATCAATTCCTGGAGAAGGGGAACAAGAGAGACAAAGGACAAACACAAATCTCCAAACACAGCTAGGTGACTGGTGCACAACCGAAAAAATCCGCCTGGTCCGGGTATCGAACCCGAGACCTCTCCATTTCCAGTGGAGCACTCTACCAACCGAGCTAACCAGGGGTTAGACGTCAGTAGAGCAAACGGGGGTCCCTCTTGTTCCCCTTCTCCAGGGATCGACTTTATCATTCTTGTCCAGCTCGCTTGCACCTTTGCATTTAATTGCATTATAATCATAACCTTAAAATGCGAAGCTTCACCCTTGTTGGTGTTAGACTGGTGGCGGCTGATAAAACTCGTTTGCTCTACTCGCGAGGAGAGTCAGACAGCCGACCCCAACGTGGACAGCGCTGACGATCATTCCGCCAGACGTGGTCTAACATTGCCCAGTCAACCACCATACTCTCCGATAGTTCTTCCGGCCCTGAAACGCACGTTCCGGTTCTCTCGGCTGAAAGCGCGCGTTTTGAACCTCGCGTCGCAAAGTACGCCCATCTCTCGAAGTGGCCCTCCTCCGCGCGAAGTGTTCGGCAACACTTTCCTACCAGCCAAGTCCCTCTCATGCTAACGGCCCACCGCGGAGCATTTGTCGATCCTTACATCCACGGTTGGACAAAGTGGTCCTTTTAGATGATACGCTTGTACGGAACAGTAAGCCAATGCTAATTCTATGAAAAAAGTATTTATGTATTAAAAAAAAAAAACAACTCGCCGGTGTCACTTGTCTTTGGGTTTCTCCAATGTCTTTAGGAGCGCAACCCCCTTCCATCATTGAGACCATCTACTGCTGGTCGTCGCAGGCGTGCTGCCTCCTCATATGACTTCTGAGGAGACATGGTCTCAGGAACCCTTTTTTGCAGTTGTCGTAACTGCACTTGTGGGGAAACCTTTTTGAGTGCCCCAGGATCACGTGCCTCTTCATGTCGCTTAAACAGCTGGCACTGTAGGGGCACAGGTGGCAGGCATAGGGCTTCTCGCCGGAGTGGGTTCGCCTGTGCCTTGCAAGGTTACTTCCCAAAAGGAATCCTCTCCCACACTCCGGGCAGACGTGGGGCCACTCTCCGGTGTGCATCCTCTCGTGCCTCCGCAAGTATGAGAGCTGGGCAAACTTCTGCCCGCACTCATGGCACATGTGCAGTTGGTTGCCCATGTGTACCCAACGGTGCCTGGTCAATGCGCTCGGCTGCGTGAAAGCTTTGCCACAGGTGCCGCACACGAAGGGCCTCTGTCCCGCGTGGGTGCGCTCGTGCCTGACTAGGTTTTGTTTCTTATTGCTGGAGTAGGGACAGTGACAGCATCGGTGCCTGCCCCCTCTCCTCCCGTGCATTTTCTCCCGGTGTCTCTGGAGGTACTCGAGAGAAGCAAAAACGCTGTCGCAGTCCCCGCAGGAGAAGGTCTCCGCTGGCCCCTCGAGGGATGGTGCCTCTTCTTGGTCTGCACATGGACGAGCAAGACAGAGGGAGGGGGCAGAGAGTTAAGGGGGGACACAACCGTAAAATCCCGAGAGATGCACCTCCCCCGAAAGGTAACCCGCCCCCCATTTTCGGCTCATTTGAGAGGATTGCTGTTAAGATAACACGTATGACACCGATTGAGCGCGTGACACTCTCGTCGATGTACATTTGTCAGTGTTTAGTTCCATTAGCCACTATAGTGATACAGTTGAACCTCGATTTAACGAAAACCGATTTTACGATTTAACGAACGAATTCGGATTCCCCATGCAGTCTATGCGCGAGGTCTTCCTTTCTCGATTTTACGAAGTTCCCGATTTAACGAAATAATTAGATGGACCCGGTTACTTTGTTAAATCGAGGTCCAAGTGTATACGATTAAGGTCAAATTGTAGCGGAATAGTGTCGGATATGTCGGTTATTTTCCGATATATTACACAATCGTCAGCAAAGAAGCAAACAGAAGAAGACAAGTTCCGCACCAAGTCATGAATGTAAATAAGAGAGAGTAGTGGGCCAAGCACTGAGCCCTGTGGGACACCCGAGGCGACTGGAACAGCACACGAATTCGTATTATTAGCTGTAACGAATTGTAGGCGGTTAGTTAAAAAGGCACAAATCCAATTTAATATACAGAAGCCAATATTAAGCGATGGTAGTTTATGAAGGAGTTTGTGGAAAACTTTGTCAAAGGCTTTTGAGAAATCTAAAAAAAAACACCACCGGTTTCATAAAGATTATTAAAGGGACACTGACAGGGTATTTATGGTCGCCGAGGTTTTTAGTTGCACATGACTTATGAGAGCCCGACTACCCAGAACAAAATTTGCGGCTCAAAATTCTGTGTCTTTCCGCCCGAACACCGCCAATCAAGAACTGGCTGGTTCGGGTCTCGCTCACTCTCTTTTCCTTGGTCACGGGCCGTTTTCTAAGGTTTTGACGCGACCACCAAATTTAATCGAAGTCGTTAGTCACTGAAGGCACGCACTCACTATTAAAAATAGAAAAAAAATATGAAAACCTTTTGTGGCTTCTAAAAAGCTGCAAATACGTTGATTGAAAAAAAAGAGTTCCACAGAGAACCGGAAGCATTCTGTGCGTGCGTCGTTTCGCGTATCTTGGGACTCACGGCGATGGCAGCGGACGACGGGCGTGGGACCTCTATTTCAGAACTGTCGCTCACGGTACCGGCGAATTCTGTCTGCCTTTAAAAGAGAAATTTGGGACTGATCAAAAGAATTGGTATTCATCCTGTACGAATTGGTATTCATCCTGTACGACACGCCCGACCACCAAGCCGATTTGCATGAAGACGTCACCGAGCCGTCGCTCCCTTCTCGTGGCTGAAAACATTGCTCGCGCAAACGTCAAGCACGAAGTGTGTACTTCAAGTTGAATATGCACGCGTACGATTTCTTTACTAGGTGCGAATGTCGCCAATGCGTGGTGCTTCCCGACTTCAACCCGGGAGTGCTTTTGCTGGAGGAAAATCGGCAGCAAACTTTCCAACTTACAGTTTACCGGCTATATTTTTGCTGACAAAAGAGTTCCCCCAGTAGCTCAGTGGAAAGACGTCCACTTCACACGCAGCAGGACCGGGTTCGACCCCCGTGATGGCATACCTTTTTTTTTTTTTCAAACATTTTGCGACGTTTACATCTTTTTTTTTACAATTATCACTGAAGAAACAAACAAAAAAATAACAAACAAATGTTGTGGACGAAACGTCGCTGAACTAAATGGTACGAGATTTCCTTTTTGACACCTGCGAACTCAATGTAATCACTTTCCACAAAATAAAAGGAGCATATAAATCAGGTAGCGTCCGCTTTCCGAGGTGCCCGTAAATGTTCTACAGGAATTGCAGCCAGCCATTGGTCCCGATCCCGTTGATCTTTCGGAAACTCTGTCGCACAATGCCACTTTTTTTTCGGACGCAGGAATGTGAGCCAGGACTTCACGCAACGTCTTGGGTGCATTCTTTTCGGAGCCGATCACGGAAATTCACCACAGGCACTCACTACTCATCTCCAACTCCTCAATGTACAAAACAACTCATCTTGGAGTACAGAACAGCGAGCGGAACAAACATAACTGCAAAAGAATCGCACGGCAAACAGTTCCCGCTACGCGGCCATGCATGTCGCCTGCTACGCAGAGGGGAAAAAAAGAAAAAGAAAAAAAAAGCGCACGTTTGGGTGTAGCCACGTGACTTCCGCCACTCACTCTCCCCTCTCCACTTCTCTGACCTCCGTGCGCGGGTTTCGGTTTCGAGCAGTTGCGTCTTTTGGCTTTATTAAAAAAATATACGCTACTCTGTTGCAAAATATTAATTGGGTAGTCCTCCGACACCATAATGAAGAGCCTGGCAAAAAATGAAAAAAAAAAAAAAAAAATTTGGGGGTGTGTCAGTGTCCCTTTAAGAGAATGATGGAGATCATGCGTGAAGGAAATGAAATTTGCAGAACTTAAGGACGCAAGTGAGCTGGTGTATATCAAACATTTTAGTGAAAAACCCGAGACTGAGGCATTGACAGACGACGACGTTCTCCTCTTCCTTGTCGTCTGTCAATACCTCAGTCTCAAGTTTTTCACTAAAATGAAAATTTTTTTTTTCTAAAGCTATGTTGTGAACTTGCGGTGAAGTCATTAGTTTCAATATAATTTACCATCTGCGAGTAAATGACGTGTTCACCTATTTTACGTGGCACACTCGTAAAAGAAATCGGTCGATAATTGAATGGGGTTTGTTTCACGCGAGATTCGTGTAAAGGAGCCTCGTTTCGAAACTCCCAATCGCTTTGGACTACGCCATGGATAAGAGACTGCATATCAAGTTTTGAGATAATTATTGAACAATACATACTACATACAATTGTTTACAAGAACTTGCTGTTAATACCATCTATTCCGGCACAGGACGAAAGCTTCATATTATTAATAATGCCAGCAATACCAATCACGTCAACTGCCACTTTGTCCATAGGCAAAAGCAGAAAATGACAATACTGGCCGGTACTTGGTACAACATCAGAGGTTGTAAAGGACAATACTAAAAATGAAAGACATTTACAATTCTCTGTAATGCCGAATTAGGGCGCAGCACTTAAGGAGGAGGAGGGGAGGGTACGGAGGGGAGGGTATACCCCCCTCCTACCCTTCCCTCTTCCTCTCCTGCTCCCCTCCCATTTAGCGAGAAATTTTCGCAAAATGTCCAGCAAAATTAAGCGGTGAAACTTAACCCGCTAAAGTTAGCAGGGAAATATTTCCATTAAACTTAGCGGAAAGATTTCCCCGCTAAATTGAGCGGAAAAATTTCCCCGCTAAATTTAGCGGGTAAATGTCCCATAATGCAACGCACAAATACGCCGACGGTGACCCCAACGCCACTCCACCTGGAAACGGACACCTAAGAGCAGCGCTCTAATACATCATTTATTACACTTGCACTTTCAGTTACTATTATATCTATAAGCAGATGACTGAAGAACAATGTTAGACTGACAGTTGGGATTAACGACATTCCAAAATTGTTTAGGATTAGTTGCTAACATCATATTTAGTATGATTAAAAAACAATATGACTTAGTTTCCTTAAGAGCTGCTGTATATTCTTGATCTTCAGTTTGGTATAATGCCCAGCTTGCATCAGTGGATGATCTTTTGGCAGCGCAAAAATGCCCAGCTTGCATTAGTGGATGATCTTTTGGCAGCGCAAAACAGACTTTTTTTCTATTTCACAGACGCCCGAGATTAGCGTTAAACCAAGGCGAGTTTGTGTGTGCTGTATCGGATCTTCCTTGATAGTACATACTTTTCAATTAAAAATGAAACAACATTTTTTAACAGCATCCAATTAGATTCAACGGAGCGTTCTGAAAACTCAGTTAAGTAATTATAAAGAAACTCGGACATGTACAAGTTAATTGACGTAAAGTCAGCCCTGCTGTAGTCACGGCTATATTTTATGTGAATTTTAGGCCTTACAAATGAGACATTTAAGGAAAAGTGAAGAACTGAATGGTCACTGAGACATGGCAGGTATGTTAGTGATGATATGACGCTCGGATCCGTTGTTAATACGAGATCGAGTAGATTTGATAAAAGGTTTGTACCCCTAGTGGGCTCTGAGACAAGTTGAGAAAAGTTGAAATCAGGACAGAGTTCAATAAACTCGTTAGCTTCATATGAGAAGGGGGCTGAAACAGGACATACATTAGACCAGATAATGTTGGGGTAATTGAAATCACCCATTAATATAACTGGCACTCCTGGAGAGTGGATGGTAATTAGGTTAATGCAATTGTGTAACTAATTCACCAATGAACAGCTGCTAGTGGGGCTCGATAACACACACCCATTATCGTTTGTTTATGTTTAAAATAAACGCAAACCCAAAAAATCATAAGTTCACAGGCTACAATGACAAGGCGAGAAGTTAACGAGTCAACAACTGCCAGTTAAACACCACCGCCACTCCTGTCACGTCTATCGCTGCGGAATGTGTTATATCGTTTTTTACCATGAAACAGCTTGCTATCAGACAATTTGCTTGAAAGTCACGTCTCAGTGAGAGCAGTGACGTCAGCATCACATGAATCAACAACTGAGCGCAATTCATCTTGTTTACGGATTAGACTGCGAATGGTAGTAAATAAAAACAGAAACATTTGAAAAAGGCCAACCCGCTTTCCTGCCCCTTGCTGATTGTTAAGTTGACATAGAAGTAGACGAAGATTGAAAATCGGATAGGGGTGTCACAGAAGAAACTTCGCAATGAGGCATGGCTACTTCGTAAATACAGTCTTCGATTTCATTGTACGCATAACACTTGTTATCAAAAATGTTTCTCGTAACTTAGCTTAAACGCGTTTCCCTAGTCTTCCCTTACTCCAGTAGTTTGCGCCGAGCTAAACGAGTCAAAAGGCTAACATCTTCTGAAGCAAAAATAGGGCTGGTTTTTAACTTGGACTTGGCCTGCAAGACACTTTCTTTAGTTTTAAAAGACTGAAACATCACTAAAATGGGACGATAATTTCTTATTATGAAATGCTCCGAACGAAGGGCACGCATGATTTGTCCACGTGAGATATTACAGGAAGCCAAGTCTGAAAAAACAAAAAAAAATGAACCGCCTTCTCTTCCACCAGGTCCCACGTTTCACCAGGGAAATCGTGCACACCATGAAATACAAGTACTTTGTTCCATAGCACTGAAAGCGGGTGTAGAAGAAAATGGACCCGGAACAACTGGTCCCAAGTGCAAGGTAGAAAAAAAAAAAGATTACACGATCCCAGTAAAAATAAAGTACAGCAGGCTGAGTTCATTAAATGAAAAAAAGCTCCCTCAAGAAAAACAAAAAGAAACAAGATACGCTGAGCCTTTTTGCGCGAAATTATCAATTGGCATATTGGGCCATTGTGGCATTTATAACGAATGCAAATAAAAGCTGTAATATAAATAAGCAAAATTTACTTAGATATCCTCTTCAGTTTGTCAAAAGAAACACGGCAGTGACCCAAAAATCATTTGTTGTTTACACGCGATCGAACTATAGAAAATGTTTATTTTTGTTTCTATGCTCCTTTACTGAGTGAACCTATCATTCTATACTTTTATTAAACAAATGCAACACCTTGTTATACCTGTGTTCCTATTTACACCGAAACTTGTTTTATAAGTCGATTTGGCGCTCAATTTAAGTCTAGCCGCTTTCAGATTCTACCTGTATATTTCATGCGCTTCATTTTTATTAAATAAATGTTTATCTGATGAAGAAACATTTGAGACCTGCTAATCTGGAACAAGTGAGTAAGGTTTCTCAAATGTTACATTAATAAGTGTTGCAGTAACAAATAAGCAGGAGCAGTGAAACTGCTAAGTATTTTTATTTTATTTCATAACTTAAAACATTGTTTAGATAGAAGTACTTACTCAATAATGAGCCTCTTAAAGTTCTAGGTTTCGAATATCTTCCGATAAAAGTCACCTGTCATCTTCATTCTTATTTTTTGTCGGGAGTCGTCTACAGCTGGCACGTATTCCTCCTCTACTTTCCCTTCCTTAAACAAGACATGCAGTAACAAAACAAAAAAACACTACACAAAACAAACGGGCAGAAATGCTGTGTTCGACCGCACGAGCACGTATATAATTGACGAGGATTTCAATCGTTGCAATTCATTGAGGGCACAGCGAGAGCTGTTGCGAGGTGCGATTTGGCGGTCCGCGTGAAGCTATCAGACGCTAGCTGTTTCGTAGACCGACAACTAGAGGCTTGCCGATGTTTAGGAGCCCGGCCCAGCCCGCGACGCCAATTTTCACGCGTCCTCTGAGGCCCGCTCTATTTTCGCCATAGCAGCTTGCTTGCCACTGCTACACATGCTGACTGCGGTACTCGATAGTGAATGCAGTAAGCATTCTTTTTCTGCTGCTATTATTAGTCAGACAAATCTGCGGGCCCATAGTCGGTGACAGGTTACGAGTGAAGTAGAAGCTCCTCCCACTTCTCTCCTCTTTGGCAGAGCGAACGCTGGAGAGGTGGCGACCTCATCTCCAATGTTCGATCTGCTGAAGTGGAAAGAGGTGGGAGGGGCTTCCACTTAAAATAACAAAAAAAAAAGCTTTCAGCCTTTCCACTCTGGTGAAGAAGGAAGAGCAGCGGAGCTGTAGCTTCTGTTCTCGGCGGTGGCTTTCCAGGCGAGCGATCTGCTCTTCTTTCGCAACGGAATCTCAAGCGCTCGACACACGCGGCGGTTGCGGACCCATTCGCGCTGCTGCATATGTCGCCGCTCCTTCCGCACCCGGTCTTCTTCCCCGAAGAAAGGGCACTCGGCCGACCCATCGCGAGTCCAAACTGAAACTGATAAGAGCGTAGGAAACAGCGCGCAAATCAGACGAGGCCAAAGAAACACGTGACGTGCGCTGCGCTCGTCACATGCGTTTCTTCTTCGTCCTCGTCTTTTTTTTTCGCGCTGTTTCCTACGATGAATTCCCACCAACTCGCCCAACTATTCATTCTTTTACGATAGCTGGAAAGGTTGCTGCCATCTATGAGCGACCGCGGCAACCAGACTGGTTGCCTGGTTGCCGCTGTCGCTTATAGATGGTGCGTAGGTTTGTGTCGTTATCTCTTTGGTACCGGACACGATCCTGGGGAACCTAGCCCTTAACAGCTCCGCTGTAAAAATAAACAAATAAATTAACAGCCGATTATTTTTGTTTGTTTTTTGCGACCAAACCCGCGTATTGAAAAGGACGGAGAAATGAAATGGCAAGCAACAATGAACAAAACCATCTGCCAAAGTTCAAAAGGAAGGGAAACGTAGCAACGAGTTTAAGCTTCTAACAAAAGGCCGGCAAAGTTCTAAATTGCCCACAATTTGTACAACCGAAAAAAGTATGTAAACAAATACTATCGGCGTTTGTAGTGGTCTGCGAGAAATTGTTTAGGTGGAAGGCACCCCAAGAGGAACATCGTCACCCATACTGTGGATGCACGCACTCGTTCGTACATATGCTGAATTCCTTCGAGGGTGCGCATTTTGCAGGCGCGCATGTGTGCGCGTTGATGGGGAGAAGCGACCGTACGTCGTCGAGTCACAGGCAAAAAAAAAGTCATTACAAAAAAATTAATAAATAAATAAAACGGACGAGGAAAACACGATTTCTTTCTCACTTCTGTAAATGAACGCCGCGCCGCTGGCACCGCTCTGGAAGAGCATTCAGTACACAAATTCCGAACCGTACAAACACATACAACACACGCACATGCTTTCAGCATTTGGGTCTCTCCCACTGTGGTCTCTCCCCCAACCCCCCCAACAAACTTCTAAGGACACTACTGCTGCTGAAACAAAAATTAAAAATAAAAACAAATAATAAGATGAACAGCTAGCTTGGGGCGCCTTGGTCCACCTTACAGACTTGAATGCAAGGCCCGTGCCCAGCACGAGCCCTTCATGAATGTAGCCGTGAAGCTAGAAGCCTGCAGGCTGGCCCGTACCCATGCAGAACTCTACCGACAACATAAAAAGAAAGGCCAAGAAATTGATGATAATGCAATTAAATGCAAAGGTGCAAGCAAGCTGGACAAGAATCTCGAAAATAATTCCTGGAGAAGGGGAGCAAGGGGGACGAGGACAAACACAAATCTCCAAATAGAGCTATTTTCGTCATTCTGGTCCAGCTCGCTTGCACCTTTGCATTGAATTGCATCATCACCATAACCTTAAAAATGCAAGCCGTTCACCCTTGTTTGTTTTCGACTGGTTTTAGCTGATCACACCCGTTTGCCCTACTGACGTCCAACTCCTGGTAGTTGGTAGAGCGCTTCACTGGAAATGGAGAGGCTGCCTGGTCCTGGTATTGAATCAGGGACCGCCTGGTCCCTGGTTCGATATCAGGACCAGGCGGATTTTTTTGGTCGCGCACCAGTCACCTAGCTATGTTTGGAGATTTCTGTTTGTCCTTTGTCCGTCTTGTTCCCCTTCTCCGAGGATTACTTTCGCCATTCTTGTCCAGCTCGCTTGCACTTTTGCATTGAATTGCATTACCATCATAACCTGAAAAATGCAAGCCGTTCACCTTTGTGGGTAATAGACTGGTGGCAGCTGATAAAACCCGTTTGTTCTACTGACTAGCTCAGTTGGTAGAGCGCTCCACTGGAAATGGTGAGGTCCCTGCTTCAATACCAGGCGGATTTTTTCGGTCACGCACCAGTCACCTAGCTATGTTTGGAGATTTGTGTTCGTCCTTTGTCCCTCTTGTTCCCATTCTCCAGAGATTATTTTCGCCGAGAAATTGCCTCCTAAGAAAGAAGGGGGCTTTCACTTTGCTAGCTCTCTCTACTGAAATAAATGGTGTGTCACTGTGGACAACGTCCACACTGCATGTTGACGTCGCGAACCGGCTTCCACTTTAGAATTCGTAAAAAGCGTGGATTTTTAGGACGCGTGTGGTTCATGCAGTACGGCTATCCCGCGACAAAGATGCTGCCTGTTAGTCCGACGTCGCTCTGAAAGCAAGACCACGGTAATAGCCCTTCCTTCGTCAAACGCAAGCTCGGAGACTGGCTCGCAGATACATCTAGATGTCGCTCGCCATAAACTTTGGCAAAAAATAACAAAACACATTGTGTTTTTTTTTTTTTTTTTCTGGCTAGGAAGGGAAAGTAGCCCATTGAAGTTGCACAAAGAGGTGGTGGCTATGATTGGGTAGAACAAAAAGGGGGTTTTCTTGGTGCGCGACAAGCAGACTCTGGATTCGCTTAGGTTTTGACGGACCCCAGTGAACAAGCCCAGAGTTACTGCATGTAGATATTGTTGACTTTCGTCTCTTCATCTCTGCCTTCTTTCTGACCGCTATCTCGTTTTCTACCTCCCTCTCCGTATGTCTATTGTTTTCTCTCTCTTTATTTTCGCATTTTCTCTCGATCATTCTTTCAGGCCCATCGAAGCACTAGAATCTGTTGTGCACCGATGACGCTCACTCGTGGCAACTTTTTCCCGAACGTGATTGCTGCTGCACAAATCCGAGAGTCCAGGATGAGTTACACCACCTAAAGCTACCGGAAGCGACAGTCTAATACCATACTTATCTGCTTCTTAAGAAAAGGTCGAGATTAGGGTTCAACGGACTTTGCATCAACACCGGAATATGCAACTCCAAGTATTCGCGAACCGGTGATTCAGCAGACGCTATCGTCTTCAGCAGAATCATCTGATCAATCCGTCAGTGCCGAGACTTTTCCAATCCCTTAACCCAGTCATCCGAATAACCTCGGGATCTACACCGGCAAGTCAGATAATGAGACGATTTTGGAATCGTTACCGTTCCGTTGCCCAAACTTGTGTGCTGAATTCATCAGATTATTTTTACAATTTATAATTATTTAAGAGTAATGTATTAAATGTTTTCTCGTCCTTCCCTCTGGGCATTTAGGTCCATGATTTAATTAATTTTCAGGTAATTACATTATTAGAAGTTTTTTTCGAGACTACCTAAATTACTTCTGCTTCTAAGCAGCCGAGTTTACATCTCATACACGATGGCCATGGGAGGCGCGGCCATGCGGCAACACAGCACCGGGAGGACACGTGGTTGGCTCTGAGAGCTCGCATTTGGTCGCAGGAGCTGTAGCTTTTGTCCGCGAATTTATGTGGAACAGAGGACACGGCAAACAACTTGGTTTTCATAAAGACCTACGTTTTGCCAATTTGGCGATCCAAAAATAATCCCGAAAAATTTGTCCCGCGAATACTTTACCCTATGGTAACGGCTACACCTCGGATCATGAAAATTTGTGCCAGCGATATAATTCCAAAACAGGTTGATTTCTGAGTTGCACGTGCAGCACCCCAATCTCAACACAGCACGTCTAGGTTTGTTGAATCGCAAGCTTTAACTCAGAAAAAAAGATATGAAAAAATTACATAGCTTTCCTAACTATTCAATCCCCCCCTCAAAAAAAAAAAAAAAAAATCCTGGGTGCGCCAATGTTTTTGACTATGGATATCGGCTGCATGCACAGGGGGCGACGAGTTTGTACCATGGTCCTAGCATCCTTTCATAATCTCGCATCATTCGAAAGAATGAGGTCTGCACCTGGATCGAGCTTCAGAGCCTAATAATATTTCTGAATTCCGATACGATGCTTGTCCGAAACAAGCGTGCGCATGGAACAATAATTCATGCGCGCCGCAGAACCCATGGATTCTGGGTTTATATGCCCACCCCTGCCCGTTTTGACCGGGATGAGCATCAGTCTTGCGTGCGGTCGTTTATCACGAAGGCCCGATGCACGCGCGAAAAAATCTAAAGCTAGCAATGCCATTGCATTGAACCTTCCGTCTCGTATTTTTATGCCTGCGAGCAAGCGAGTGAACACATCGAGTGAAGCAGCACAAGCACTGTACTACAAGGGTGCTTCAGACAGTAATAACGAATTGACTATTGTGAAATATATCCCGTAAAATACCGCAGAAGCACCCACTATTAACATTTCCCAAACTTGGGGATTCTGCAAATTATACGTTAACCGCCCCACTTGACCAGACATGCGACCATGGCTAGATTAACCCAGTTTTCAGAGAAAATGGGGTGGGCACTCCTCCGGTATTTTACGGCAATTCCCTACGCTTCGTTTCATCTCAAGTCAAAGTGCAAGCGACGCTACGAGACAATAGGACCAATCAAACAGCGTCAAAAGCACGACATCATGGCATTTGTCATCTATCGGAAAGTGCACTTTCATCCGCTAAACTAGCCAAGCGCAGCGAATGTCCCCAGACTTGCACTTTTTGTATGTGCACACAATAGTGTGCGTCTGAGCTTTCGACTGTGTTCTGACGTAAGATGAAACAAACTATACGGTGGGTACAGACGTCGTGAAATGCATATTTGTATCATTTTCATTTACTTTTACTCCGAATATCAAATACAACCAATATTAAACTTTTTTTTTTATTTATTTAAGCCTGCTTTGACACAGGTATGGCACAATTCTTAGCAAAAATTTCACTTTGGCGTAAGGTGCAACAGACTTTCGTTCATGTCGCAATTTGGTTGAAATGGCACGAGGAAATATTTATGCAGCGATTTCGTGCAATGTTTAAATTAAGCACACTGGCACAATGAATGTGCAAGTTTAAACAATTTGGATATGCAAAAAAAAATTCATTAGTTTTAATTAACATTACCTGTCTGCATCTCATACTTCTTTTTTGTCTCCTCGTCGATCCTGCGGAGACGTACAACAGGGGTTCCGTCTCGGTTCAGCACTAAGTCCTACGAAAACACAGAAATCAGTATAGTTAGATGTAGCACATTTAATGGGACGTATCCCAAGCCTCCCATCTGTAACTCAAAGACTACGCCAGTGATGTGATTGGCATAAGACATTTTTGAGCACCTTTCGGAGCAGCCAAAACAATGTTTTGGAGCACCAAATGTGGCCTTTGGAGCAATTTCGGAGCAGGAAAAGTGCCTTTTGGAGCAGCAAAAACAGTGTTTTGGAGCAGCAAAAGTGGCTTTTGGAGCAGCGAAAGTGGCTTTTGGAGCAGATATTCTTAGAAAAATAAAAAAATTTGTTTCGAGTGCTGTACAAACGAAGGGCACTTTGTGTTGTGTTCTGATGTGAGGAGTTGCGACGGAACTCGCTGCTTGTGTTTTTACTGCTGAGACATCCCACAAGTGTAGAGCGCTGTAGACGTTGCCGAGCAATTCCGAAAAAAGCGCTTGCCACCGTGTTACTGGTTCCCGACGTGCCAGATTTTCGTCAAAAGTAAGCAAACGTAAAACAATGGATTGCAAGCGTCCCGGCTGGTGCCCCTGTCGTGCAATGTTCGCATGCACGTGAGGGCAACTTCGGTAGGCTTGCAGTTGCGCGTGCTTCGTCGCGCGAGCGCAGACAATGGCTGTTCTATCGAAACCGAAACAAGGCCGCTCCGCTCCGTCGCCAACTGATTCTCAAAATTGTATGCAAAATGAAACTGTCGAGCAAACGACAAAAACAGTCCAGCAGCAAGTGCTTGCCAGGCTGGCAAACTTGGTACAAGCCAAACACACACACACAAAGAACCTGAGCACAAAGACATCGCGAGCCAGGGTCAAAAAGTTCTCGGAGCGCTTTGTGCAACGACTGAACTCGAGACAAACAAGCGCGTTGTGCGGGTTCAGCGTTCGGACATTGCCTTTTTTGCTTTAGCTCACTTCTCGTCACACCTTTCTTTCGCAGCAGATTTTTCACGTACCGGGGTGTGTCCCTCTCGAAAGAAAGCCCACCGAGAGAAACCTAGGTAGTCAATACTTCTACACAATAGTCTTTGAGTTAAAGAGGAATTTTTGTAGTAACGTATGATTTAAACAAGAACAGGAATGTTGATGAACATGCGGCTGTACTTAGCTTCATTTTAGAAAGCGCCATATGTGCAGTGACGTGGGGACGGCAACACCAGACGTCGCGCAACCACGGTGACTGGAAGGCAGGGACCAAATTTAGTTTTCCCACGGCCGTTGCTTTCAGGAGCGATAGCTTCAGCTCACAAAGTAACTCCCGCCGCGCAAAAACGTGGTTTCGTTTCACAGCATGACGGCATGGCTGGTACCCCACACGCTAGCGTCGGAACGTCTGCACAAACCCGTGTCTACCGTTAAAAATATATAAAAAGAAGACGTGAGACGAGACCCACAAGAGCGCAAAACGCGCGACAGCAGGAAAGCCACGCAAGACCGGATGGACAATGGATTCAGGGAACTTTGTGTCGGGCGGCCGCTTGCACCACATAACACTCGCATGCTCAGTTACGGTACTCAGTTTCGTGTCGGTTTTAAAAGGTGACCGAAATTGGTTTTTGGGCGGAGGCTTGGCACAGATTACCTATATTTTGGCAAAATGTAGCAGGATGTAGCAGGGCTAGCCCCTTGCCGCAGTTTGGCACAATTGGCACAGCAATCAGCATCACTGCTACGCTTCCTAACGCCCATTTCTCTGTAACCGGTTAAGCCGCCAGGTCACGACTGTATTCGCTCCACTTTTCGGCGGGCACAAGTTGCTGCTTCGTGCATTTGCCACTAGATGGCTCCCTATGATCAGAGATTAAGAATGGAAGTCAAGCCAGCAACGCTACAACAGTGCCTGCAATGTGTCTTCGACTGTTTACCACCCACAATGGCCACGCATCAAAAGCGGTCCCAGAGTGGCAACAAACGCCGATAAACAAGGCGAGTGAATGAGAACGCCACTGTCGCCGTGGCGCTTAAACCCTCGGCTGCCGAAAGCTAGAAAGGGACAGCAGAACAGGCATCTGCCACATCCGCCGCTGCGATACCGCCAGAATTGCGGCAGGCCACAGCACGGACACCTTTATGACGTCATCAGGCAGAAATCGAGGGAACGCTTTAGAAGATGAGGTAAATACACCAGTCGGAGATGCATTCCAGGGACGATGTCGTTACTCGGGTAACGTGGGATCCCTCATTTTTTGAGACAGGCTCCCAAATAATGCCTGTAACATCAGATATTTCAAACAAATTTCAGCGAAGCCCATGGACAGAAACCAGGGAAAAACTGGGTGAGCATTTATTTGGTAACTCTTAATATTTCATAATTCCCTAACAATAAAAAACAACAACACAAAGTTAAAAAAAAAAAAAAAAAAAAACTTTTTGCAGAACCTAAACATTGTCATTACCCTTTGAATGTACCGTGATTGAGTGACCTTGTTTCCAGCATCATGAACACGAGAGGGGTGCCATAGGCCTTATTTCTCCCGTCAAAAATGTGAATACTGCATACGTTTATCAACATGAGTACCTCTGTTTCTCGTTTCTGCCAAAATTTAGCCACTAAAAAGTTTCTCACTAAACTGGACGACTCCCTTAATGTTCAACGCTTGCGGGAGATTCCTGGCAATCGCAGCTTTTTCTTGCTAGTAAAACGTGGGGCAAGTCTTACGAAAAGGGTCCCTTTAAAATAAAAAAGCAAGCATGATTCAGAAATCCATCTTCAGCAATCACGTTTTCATTCTTAAAGGGACACTGACAGGGTATTTATGCTCGCCGAGGTTTTTAGTTGTACATGACATATGAGAGCCCAACTAGCCAGAACAGAATTTGCGGCTCGAAATTCGGTTTTTTTCCGCCCTAAAACCGCCGATCGAGAACTGGCCGGTTTGAGTCTCGCTCACTCTCTTTTCCGTGGTCACAGGCCGTTTTCTAAGGTTTCGGAGCGACCACCAAATTTAATCAAAGTCGTGGATCATCGAAGGCACACAGTCAATATTAAAAATAGAAAAAATATGAAACCCATTTTTTGTGGCTTCCAAAAAGCTGCAAATACGTTGATTGAAAAAAAAGAGGTAGAACAGACAACCGGAAACATTCTGTGCGTTCACTGAAAATTCTCAACATGGCGTCGTTTCGCGTATCGTAGGACTAGCGGATGGCAGCGGACGACGGGCGTTGGACCTCTACTTCAGAACTGTCGTTCACGGTACCGGCGAATTCGGTCTTCCTTCGAAAGAGAAATGGACCGATAAAAAAAAACTGATATTCATCCCGTACGACACGCCTGACCAGCAAGCCGATTGAACGAAGACGTCGCCGAGCCGTCGTCCCTTCTTGTTGCTGAAGACATCGCTCGCTCAAACGTAAAGCACGAAGTGCGTACTTCGAGCTGAATACGCACGCATACAGTTTTTTTACGAGGTGCGAATGTGGCCTATGCGTGGTGCTGCCCGACTTCAAGCTGGGAGTGCATGTAATCAGTGATGTAATGAAGGGAAATTGGCAGCAAACTTCCGACATACAGTCTACCGGCTCCATTAGTATGCATGAAAGAGTTCCTTCAGTAGCTCAGTGGAAAGACATCCGATTCACACGCAGCGGGCACGGGTTCGATCCCTGGTGTGGGTGCACTATTTTTTTTTTTTTTTTGGTCAAGCATTTTGTTATGTTTACAGTTCTTTTTTTAACAATTATCACTGAAAAAAACAATTGTTGTGGACAATACGTCGCTGAACTAAATGGTATGCGATTCCATTTTTGACACCTGCAAAATCAATGTAGTCACTTTCCACAAAATGCAAGGAGCATATGAATCGGGTAGCGTCCGCTTTCCAAGCTTCGCGTTACTGTTCTACAGGAATTGCAGCCAGCCATTGACCCCGACCCGTTGATCTTTCGGAAACTTGTGCACTCTGCCGCACAACGCCACTTTCAGATGCAGGACATGTGAGGCAACTCTTCATGCAACATCTTGGGAGTATTCTTTTCGGAGTCGATTACAGGAATTCACCACACTACGGCACTCGGGCACTCGCTACTAATTGCCAACACTTAAATGTACAAAGCAACTCATCTTGAAGCACAGAACAGCGAGCGGGACAAACATAACTGCAAAGCAATCGCATGGCGAACGAACGCATTTCGTCTGCTACGTGCGGAGAGAAAAAACAACAACAAAAAAACGCACGGTCGGGTGTAGCCACCTGACTTTCGCCAGTCACTGGCCTCTTCCCTCCTCCGTCCGGTGTGGGAGTTTCGGTTTTGAGCAGTTGCGTTTTTTGGCTTTATTAAAAAAATATGTGACTCTGTAGCAAAATATTAATTGGGTAGTATTCCAACACCATAATGAATTGCCTGACAAAAAAGAAAAAACAAGTTTTGGAGGGTGTCAGTGTCCCTTTAATTCAACGGCGTGCACTGCAGGCCAAGACTGCTTCGTTCAGACTAATGTGCGTGTAGTGTTGCAAGCTAGCGCCATCTACGGGAGTTAAGGGTAGGCGTTGCCTTTTACTTCAACGCAGCATTAGATGGCGCTGCGCTCTTGGCACGAAGGATTTCTCCTTAGCGCGCGCAGATTTCACCGCCTATCGGAATCGTGACAGCCAAGATAAGAGTTGTGATTGGGTGTGCCTTGAGGAACATTGTTGAGTGTGGGAATAAATGGGGCGGCTCAAGGAGCTTGCTCAGAGAATTTGCCTGAACGCCATCTCGACTACATGTGTCTCTGATCCGACCAAGTACCGGAGTCGGAACCACCGGCCCGGCTCACGTCATGGAACCCCGTTGGGCAACTCGGTGAGTTGCGCCCTTGTCGGCCACCCTCGTCCTTGACATGTAGCTCAGCACGGCACAGCGTAGAGCGTCGGGTCGCGTAGGAGACAGGCGGCGTTATGTCCGGACCAGGGGGACCGCCATAGGTACCCCCCCAAGAACATAACATAGTTTTTGGCGACGAGGTCCTCTTTCTAGGTTTCGATTGAGGTTGCGCTCGGGCAATTCTCCACGTCGGCCATTTTTTTCTTTTTCCACCAGATTTGGCGGAAACCAAATCTTTTTCCACCAGATTCGAATCCACCAGATTCGACACGACCTGGTGAGTCGAGATCTAACTGCATTCATTACTCATGAAGGACTCTTTAGATTCAAGAGAGTATGTTTTGGTTTGGCATCTGCTCCTGCAGCGTTTCAGCAGATAATGTCAAAAATCCTCAAAGAATGTAAAGGAGTGCAGTTCTACTTGGATGACATTATAGCTAACGGATCCTCTCAGAAGGAGCATGATCATAACTTGCAAGAAGTGTTGTCAGCTACAGTAGAACCTCGTTGATACGTTCCCGGTTCATACGATTTCCCGGTTCATACGTTCGCGAGTGAGGGCACGGGAAACGTCCCATAGAGCTGCGCTGCTTTTTTTTTCCGGTTCATACGTTCCCGGATAACACGATTTCCTGGAAAATACGCTCAACATTCTGCCAAATGTCGATCGGATTATACGTTTTTTTGGCAATCAACGGAGCTCCGAACATCCGATCTCGACGAACGAGCGCCGAGCGCGCCGAGGCATACACGGCGCGCACGTGCAGAACGGTCTGGCAGTGCCCGCTGATAATGCCGCCGATGCGTCTGTTGTTCTCCGCAACTTCCGAGAGCCGTCCGGGTGCTCAAGGTCGTTTACAGAACACACAGCGAGGTTTTACTGTCTTAGCTCATTATTCGATTCGTTAAAGAATCTTTCCCATGAAATAATAACAAAGGATTCCGAGCGATTGCAACTCCGGCGGCGGCGTGCTAACCGCTCGTAACAACAGCGCGTCCATCTGATGCTGTCATTCACTTTCCTCATGTCAAGTGCCACCGCTGGCGAAAGTGGCACGAATGCTGTCGTAGCGAGCAACCGAAGCAGCAGCGTAGAAATCGAAACCCAAATACAGTTGTCTACCGATCGTTCGCCCGTGCGAGCGCATGTTCTCTACAGTTCGTAGCAGTATGTTCGCTTACGGCTTTTCAAGCGTTTCCGAAGTAGACACGTGATTATGGGTCGCTCTCGGTAACTCCAGCAAGCTCTTTGAGGCACTGTTCCGAGGGCTGAAAGCACCGTTTGCAAGAGTGCGCAAGAGTAACTCTAGACTATGACGTACAAGGGAGCAGTAGCGGTAGCGCGGTTGTAGTAAATGAACAAATCTGGCATTTCTTTGTTTCTTTCTTTGCGTTGGCAGCTTTCTTTGGCAGCTTCGGTTTCGCGTTCCGCCCAAGCCCGCGCCGCCCGCGCCCTTTTCGTTTCGTTTGGCGAGCGCTTTCGCGGCGCCATGACGCCATCGCAGAACGATTCTGCCGGCACTCGCCAGCAGAAGCTGACAGACGCTTTCGGCAAATGAAGCGCTGTATTAAACGCTGTTCGATCTCATTCTCGACTATTTCTTTTTTTTTTTTTTTTGTGCTTGAAAATGGCGAGTTTGGATCGTACGTTTTCCCGGGTAATACGTTTTTTTTCTCGCGGTTTCTTCAAAACGTATCAACGAGGTTCTACTGTATCTCTCGAGCGAGCGGGAATGAAACTAAACAAGAAAGGTGTGTTCAATGTACGCGAGCTCTCGTTTCTGGGCCATAGTCTGTCCATGGACGGTTTAACACCCCTTCCATCAAAGGTAGACCACGTTCAGAATTTTGAAGCTCCCTCAGATGCAGCCAAGCTTAAAGCATTCCTAGGTCTCATCGAGTATTACAGCAAGTGCATTCCGCACCGTTCAACCATAGTCGAGCCACTGCGACGCCTATTGCGAAAAGGCGTGCGTTTTGTCTGGTCCCCTGAAGCTCAAGCGAGTTTTGAGAGAGTTAAGGCGAGCATCCAGAATGCTCCCATCTTATCCATGTTCGATCCGTCCTTGCCAGTCGTAGTATCGACTAATGCCTCTAACTACGGTCTAGGCGCTGTCCTTCAGCAACGAGCTGGGAAGCACCTTCAAACAGTTGCTTTCGCTTCCAGGTCGCTCACCGACGCTGAGCGTAGATATTCCACAGGTGAGAAGGAAGCCCTAGCTTGCCTATGGGCGTGTGAAAAATGGCACGTTTACCTACAGGGACGTCCATTCACCATTCGTACAGATCACCAGGCGTTGGTGACGTTGCTCTCTAACAAAGGCTCAGGAGTACGTCCGCTGCGTATCACTAGATGGGCATCTCGTTTGTTAAACTACAACTTCAGTATGGAGTATCAGACAGGTGTGTATAATTTAGTAGCAGACACCCTGTCTAGGCTTCCCAGTCCTGATACCGAGAACGGTATGCTTTTCGAAGAGGACGTAGTATTCCTAGTCATTGCTCCCTTGTCTCGCACAGATTTTCAGACAGCTACGGCCAATGATCCAGTTCTGCCTGGTGTGATACAGTATACTATGTCGACATAGCCACAGAATAGTGCCAGTGTGCCAGATTTGCGTCCGTACTACAGTGTAAGAAATCAGCTATCAGTGCACAATAAGTCATTGATCCAAGGCGAAAAGATAGTTGTCCTGCAAGCTCTCCGAGAAAACATTGTAGATATGGCACATGAGACACATCAAGGAATCGTAAGAACCGCCAGCATCATCCGCAATCGCTAATGGTGGCCACGGATGGATGAACAGATCAAGCATAAACTATAGCATTGCGCAGTCTGTAACATGACAGACAGACCAGTCAAGGCAGCACCTGCTCCGCTGCAACCAGTCCAGTTCCCAGATCAACCGTGGGATAAGCTTGGGTTGGACATTGTAGGACCAGTAAATAAAGCACCGCAGAGTCAGAGATTCTTCATAGTCCTCGTTGACTACCACTCTAAGTGGCCAGAAGTACAGCATACATCGACAGCGACATCGGCATACCTGCCAACCTAGCAACATAGAAATTCGGAAGACCGCCGCGGGGGGGGGGGTAAAAGTTAAAACATTATTTATTTTTTTTTTTTTTAGTTTGACAAGAAATTGCGTGAAGAGGCACTCTGCGCGAATCACACTGTCTTCGCAGTTGTTTTGGAGTAATTACTGCCTGCGGTGCCCTGCCCTTCTACGGCACGAGCATGGTTCTGATGCTTTCGTGAAGCGATGTGTACCTTGATGTCAAGCTTGCCACCGTGTGAAACGCTCACACATCACAGGCACACATGGTACAGAATCCATACTTGTCAGCTTTCCGCAAAGCGACAAAGCACGGAAACTCAGTCGCGTATGATCTCAGAAATACTTGCAAGTACTTCTTTTTGGCTTTTGAAAGTGCCATCAATCCTTCCAACAGATCAGTGGTTCCAACTAAACTCGGGGAAACTAGAAGAGTAGTTCGGCGTTCCGCACCTCACTCGACGACCTGACAAAGCCAACTGAAGCCTAGCACCTATGGTCATATAAGCCGTGTTCCAAAATGCGCTCTAACTTCAGGAGTAGAGGTTTCGTACCTTGTCAGGTACGAAATCTACCCTCGTTTTACGCTACTGATCCGAGTTGTCACGTGGTAAACCCGCCCGAGTAACCTAAACTACTCTCGAGCAACCCGCAATGACACACGCGTGATGATTATAGCAATAAGACGTCATATATAAAAAAAAAAAGAAACCTACGGCGGATACTTTTCGGGAGATTTGAGGTCGCGTCCATGCAATCGGGAGATGTGATCAAAATTCGGGGGGCTCCCGGACAATTCGGGTGAGTTGGCAGGTATGCATCGGCAACAGTGATTGAGTTTCTAAAAAACATTTTCGCTCGAGAAGGACTTCCCCGTGAGATTGTCACAGACAATTGTGTACAGTTTGTCTAGACAGAGTTTGAAGAGATTCTAAAACAGCATGGCATTAAGCATCTCAAGTCGTCATTGTACCATCCACAGTAAAACAACCAAGTGGAAAGGTTCAATAGAGTCCTAAAGTCCTGTCTGCAACTTGCTACAGTTCAACACCCACCTCTTCCTGAAGCGGTTCAAGAATACTTAGAAGCATACAGACGCAAAACACATCCAGCTACAGGGCAAGCCCCCTCAGTTTTGTTGCATGGTGGAATACATAGATCAAGAATGGATATCCAAGGTGTACCGACACCACAAGTGACAGAAAAGCATAGGAATCAAGCACAACTCCATGAGCGAGTTGAGAAGTATCAGTTCAAGGTGAAGCGATATGCAGACACTAGAAGAGCGGCTAAAGAACCGAGATTTTCAGTAGGACAGTCAGTCCGAATTTTTCGTCCGCTGCATCAGAGTAAGCTCCATAGCAGGTATACAGAACCGCAAGTTATTGAAGAGCAAGTTGGTCCATCAACGTACCGTATGCAAGATGGCCGAAAATGGAATGCGAAGAAACTTACGGCGGTACCTTGACAGCTACAGAGGAGTTCATTACAAGCAAGTGCAACCACAAATAGAAGTTGTTTGCCACTAGAATATTTTGATGACGATGATAACGATTCAGTTACTGACAAGATAGCTGTGCCTTTTATGCGTATTCAGTCTAAAGTTTAGAAGAGGGGAAGGAACGCCAACCAAAAATAAAAAGGAACCCAACGTTTCGAAACCTGCTTGGTTTCTTCTTCAGGGGCGACTATGTGCGCGAGGAGCAAGTGGTCTTCTTTTACGGCGGTGGACGTGATGTTTTCGCGATCGTAATGTGGCTGAGCCCGCTGACGTAGGCGGATGGTAAAGCGCCAAGCGACCGATTGTCACCACGGCCAACCTGACAATGAAAGCCATTGAACAACGCGCGCTGCAGTCTTTCACCGCACGCCCTAAAGTGTTTTTACGGTATGTCGACGATTGCTCCTACATTATGAAGAAGTCAGAAGTGAACAACTTTTTGGCACACCTCAATTCCATCGAGCCGGCCATCCAGTTCACCGTTGAATCTGAAAATAACGACGCCCTGCTATTTCTCGACGTGCTGGTCAAAAGACACAAAGATCAATTGGAATTCACAGTATACAGAAAACCCACACACACTGGGCGCTACCTCCGATTTGATTCCAACCACCCTGCGAGCCACAAGGCATCGGTCGTCCAGGCACTCCTGTCCCGAGCAAAGACTATCTGCTCGTCGGAGGACTACAGAAAAAAGGAAGAAGAAACCATCATCTCCGACCTGCTAAATAACAGCTACACGCGCAGTTTTATTCAGCGAATCGCTGGTCGTCAACGCAAGTCTGATCGACGCCTAAGACCACAAGAAACCGCACATCCCCGCTCAACCACGCGCGTCTGCGTCCCTTACATAAAGGAAACCAGCGAAGCGCTCGCACGTGTGCTGGCCAAAGAAGGCATACAGATGGCCCACAAACTAGTGTCAACGCTTGGACACCTGATGCCCAGGCCAAAAGATCGTCCCCCCAAGGAAAGAGCGCAAGGCGTTATTTACCAGATTCCTTGTGCGGATTGCCCTGCCACATACATCGGCGAAACCAAAAACTTTAGAGAATGAATTAGCCAGCACAAAAACGACGTGCGAAAATTCGATCATGAGCGCAGCGCGGTTGCAGAACACAGTGATTTGAATGACCACCGCATTGACTTCGACAACACACGCATCCTCGACATTGAGACCAATTCCCGGCAGAGGCTCTTCGTCGAGTCATGGCACATCCAAACCACACCGCAAAACATCAATCGGTCGCTTGGCGCTTTACCATCCGCCTACGTCAGCGGGCTCAGCAACATTACGATCGCAAAAACATCACGTCCACCGCCGTAAAAGAAGACCACTTGCTCCTTGCGCACATAGTCGCCCCTGAAGAAGAAACCAAGCAGGTTTCGAAACGTTGGGCTCCTTTTTATTTTTGGTTGGCGTTCCTTCCCCTCTTCTAATTGTTCTTACCCAACCAGGCAGATCTCTGCCAAATGTTTACTTTCAAGTCTAAAGTTTTCACAGCATCGCCTGGCAAGGATGCTGTCCGTGAAAGTTCAGCAAATAAGACTGCAAAGGAGTCAACGGTTCCTTCCGCTGCCCAGCCGGAGCCCGTCATGACTTCATCAGCCCAGTGCTTTCAGCCAGCGGATGCAAGCCCGCCGGTTGCATCGCGTCTAGCGACGCCAGAATCGATGCCTCTTCTAGAGCCATCTGACGGTGAAGTGAGTGAATCAGTGGTGTTTGTAGATCCCTCAGCAGTGACAGAGGCCGGTGTGATAATAGAGTTCCCTGTAGTGACCACAGTGCCTTTTCTATCAGTTATGGAACAAGAGACTTACGTACCTGATGACCGATCACAAACGGACAATCAAGTAACAAGCTCCACAACAAGACGTTCCACAAGGCAAAGACGCTTGCCCGAGAAACTTAAAGACCATGTACTTTCTTTTGTTCATGAGGCGTCACATAGTACGTCTAGCGAGATTTTTGATGTTGAACTAAGACTTCTAAGCATAATTAGATAAGAGTGCCTAACGCAAGTGTCTGAACGTTTTCAGAAACTGTAGAGGGCTGTTTTGTCCTTTGGAAGTGTATAACGCAAGTCAAAGATTGTATTCTGGAAAGAGCATTACGTGCCCAGGCCTTTTCAGAATTTGATTCTCAGTGTGATACCGCAAATAAGTTATTTTGTTAAATTTTTTTTCCAACGGACATGCAGAAGGGACATGTGTTGCAAAGAGTCCTCGTTGTTTCTCAAAATGTCACGTCACTGCTACAGTATATAGCCTAATGCTCGTCCAGAATACTGTCCAGTCAGTTAAGCGTAGAGAGTCTACGTCATGCTCTGGGCAAACTAACGTAACTCACAACTAACCATTGTTCTGAGTATAACTTAAGAATGACTACATTACGAATTTTATTTGAAGGAAAAGTGAAAAGGATCAGGAAGTGGAAAGTTCAGCTTTCTAAGTAAGCATTGGTCTCCTTACATTTTCAATTCATGGAAGGGAGAAATGCAGTGTTGCAAGCTAGCGCCATCTACGGGAGTTAAGGGTAGGTGTTGCCTTTTACTTCAACGCAGCATTAGATGGCGCTGCACACTCTGCACGAAGGATTTCTCCTTAGCGCACGCAGATTTCACCGCCTATCGGAATCGTGACAGCCAAGATAAGGGTTGTGATTGGGTGCGCCTTGAGGAACATTGTTGAGTGTGGGAATAAATGGGGCGGCTCAAGGAGCTTGCTCAGAGAATTTGCCTGAACGCCACCTCGACTACATGTGTCTCTGATCCGACCAAGTACCGGAGTCGGAACCACCGGCCCGGCTCATGTCATGGAACCCCGTTGGGCAACTCGGTGAGTTGCGCCCTTGTCGGCCACCCTCGTCCTTGACATGTAGCTCAGCACGGCACAGCGTAGAGCGTCGGTCGCGTAGGAGACAGGCGGCGTTATGTCCGGACCAGGGGGATCGGCATATGTACCCCCCCCCCCCCCCTTCCCCCCTAAAACATAACAGTGCGTTCATTAAACCAGATTACACCGGTGTTCGTAAGTAGCGGTACTGCCACTTACGCTCGCAGATGACAACGCCACACTTCCCGTTTCGCATTTTCGTCGCGTTAATCCCTCGAATTTCCTAGCACGTCGCGGCCCGAAATGTTTTAACATCAAAATGAGCGAGAAAACCATCAAGCTCGCTGTAGTCACCGACAGGGTGAGAACGGCAGGAATGAGCGCAAGTTACCAGCTTCTGGCGCTCCTGGACCCTCTTCTTGCATTCCTCCTGCACCTTGGCTGCCACCCTCGTCTCGTCACCGACTGGCCGGAGTTTTCGGAGGTTCTTGCGGCTCTGGTTGCCCGTCTCCTGGCTCTGGATTGCAAACATTGGCGTGCGGTGAGGCTCGACACTGGTCGCACAAACCGACCGTCGAAAAATTGTGCAGCGACCCTATCAGCTGTGTTTGTTAATTCCATCGTCTCTGTGACAGGGAAGAACTGCCGTGCCTCTCAACATGCGGAAACACCACCAGCGACCGTGACGTGTTTTAAAGGGGACCTTTTTTGTTTTGAACAGTATAGATAGTATGCTGAAGGGTGAGACACGGGCACAGTGAGAGGTGACTCTAATGAGAAACTCTATTCCTGTTGTCGGATTTAAAACATAAAAATCCTTTTAACATAAAGAGGTATGGGGACAAGAAGGAAGAGGAAGGGAGGAGAGAACGATGGGGAGACAAAGTGTAAGTGTAAGAGGTGTCACATGACTTGAGATGTTAGGTATTGTGAAGTTGGGTCACGCAACATCAGTTGCTTCGCTAAATTTAGCGAGGAAACTAAACTGGCGTATAGGTCACTTATGTCAGCTTATGCGACGTCGATTCACCGGCTACGTTTAACTGGAAACGCATGGATGGACAAATTTCAGGAATTACGGGGTTCCGTTAAAAAGTATTATCGAGACCGGTCATAATGAAGCCGGTTAGAACGAGATATCGGCTACAGCGAAGCGATCACGATTTCCCATTCTCTTTTGCACTTCGTTATAACCGAAGTCGGTTATAATGAAATAGCGTATATAGCGAAGTCATTTCCGATTCCCGTTGACTTCGCTATAACCGGTCTCGACAGTATCTCATGCTTTGAGACACAATTCCTGCACAGGAGTCATGTCAAAGTTGAACAAAGCAAACAAGAGCTCTGGACAGGCCCTTAAGAACAAGTAAGTCCGTTCCTCCTTCCCACCTCTCGTTCCATCATAAGGAACGAAGGAAGCTCACCGAATTGAGAATCTCGACACTGTCGTCGCTGTTTTTATCTTCCGTGAAGGCGGCCACCTTGATGAGACGGCGTTTCATCTTGTTTGCCTTGCCGGAGTCGGGTGACGCAGATGCGTCCCTGCGACCGTGCTTGCCCTTCTTGGACGGCTTGAAGTCCGAGCCACCTGACTGTCCGATCGATCCTTTCGAAGAAGGCGCCTGCTTCTCTTTTTTCTTGCGAGCCGGCTGGATGTCCGATTTGCTCGAGCTGCTCGAGCAGAGGCTGCTGCTGGCGGTGAGCTCGGGCTTCTTGGAGTCGGCATGCTTGCCTTCGTCTTCGCTCGACACCACTACCCGCTTGCTTTTGGGTTTCCTGCACGAAAAATGCAGCGACCGAGTCTTCCACGGTACCCTATTTCCCGGACCATACAGGTTTAAAAGCCGATATCTTACGCGGTACAGAAAACAGATTATTTCAAAATAGAGCTGTAGGCCGCTTGCCATTTTTAGCATTTGTCGCGTGCCTCCCTCAACTTCCAAAGCCACAAACGCACGTGCTGAGCTGTGGATTTGTAGGGATGTGTTCTTTCCATGTCGTTCGTTAAGGCAAGAGAAGTCGTCCACTGTACTGTATTTCGTAACTATAGTCCGCAGACTATACGTGTTTAAAAGTTGGAACTTTATGCATTGGGACTACAGACCACTCCAGAAAACAGGGGTTGCCTAGCCAGTTGAGATTGAAGCAAATTTTGGAGCAGAAAAAAAAAAATCTCGTCTTGGAGCACCTTTGTAACTGAAAAAAATCACATTTTGAAGTACCGTATTTACCCGAAAATAGGTCGACCACGAAAATAGGTCGACCCCTATTTATTGAGCCCACCGAGAATAAAAAAAAAAAAAAAAAAAAAATTCGAATATAGGTCGACCTTTTTTTTTTTTAGGACAGGGGAAAGTTAGGGCAAAAGAAAGAAACAAACCTTTATTTACAGCACTCAGCTAAATCACAGGGCGATGTCAAAACTTAATCATCGTCAGAACTTCCGGACATGTCATCCTCATCCGAAGCTTACGTCAGCTTGGTATACATTCTCGCAAATTCGCAACAATACCTCACTGACACCTTTGTAAAATGACGACAAGAAGAAACGAAAGAAGGTGGAGACGGGCGAAGCGACGAAAGAGCAAATACAAAGACGTGAGCGACGCTGCGAGTCTCGTGAGCTACACTCGAGCCCGCCGAAAAAAAAACAAAAAAACTAAAGTACCTCCGTTTTCTTTTTTTCTTTTTGTGCGCATTTGCAAGGGAGAGAGGGATGGAGGGCAAAGTGCATGGCGCATCCCGTTACCAAGGCGTTCCTCTGCCTCCCCTTCCCCCTTGCCCAGCGAGGGGAACGCTACAGGCGCGATGGCGAAACCCGACACCCGCGGGATGTTCGCGAGAGCCGTGGCCGGCGGCCTTGGGCTGTCGGTTTAGGTTGTTTTTGTGCATCAAAAGCTTTTTGAAACAAGAAGCGGCGCGGCTCTAGGGCAACGCCGGCTAGGTGATTGATAGCTCCATGCCCTCGGTAGGGTTTCAAATTTTGGTTGCGAATGTAGGTCGAAATTCTTTGGTCACGATTATAGGTCGACCCTTAATTTTTGACAACATTTCCGATATAGGTCACTTATGTCAGCTTATGCGACGTCGATTCACCGGCTACGTTTAACTGGAAACGCATGGATGGACAAATTTCAGGAATTACGGGGTTCCGTTAAAAAGTATTATCGAGACCGGTCATAATGAAGCCGGTTAGAACGAGATATCGGCTACAGCGAAGCGATCACGATTTCCCATTCTCTTTTGCACTTCGTTATAACCGAAGTCGGTTATAATGAAATAGCGTATATAGCGAAGTCATTTCCGATTCCCGTTGACTTCGCTATAACCGGTCTCGACAGTATCTCATGCTTTGAGACACAATTCCTGCACAGGAGTCATGTCAAAGTTGAACAAAGCAAACAAGAGCTCTGGACAGGCCCTTAAGAACAAGTAAGTCCGTTCCTCCTTCCCACCTCTCGTTCCATCATAAGGAACGAAGGAAGCTCACCGAATTGAGAATCTCGACACTGTCGTCGCTGTTTTTATCTTCCGTGAAGGCGGCCACCTTGATGAGACGGCGTTTCATCTTGTTTGCCTTGCCGGAGTCGGGTGACGCAGATGCGTCCCTGCGACCGTGCTTGCCCTTCTTGGACGGCTTGAAGTCCGAGCCACCTGACTGTCCGATCGATCCTTTCGAAGAAGGCGCCTGCTTCTCTTTTTTCTTGCGAGCCGGCTGGATGTCCGATTTGCTCGAGCTGCTCGAGCAGAGGCTGCTGCTGGCGGTGAGCTCGGGCTTCTTGGAGTCGGCATGCTTGCCTTCGTCTTCGCTCGACACCACTACCCGCTTGCTTTTGGGTTTCCTGCACGAAAAATGCAGCGACCGAGTCTTCCACGGTACCCTATTTCCCGGACCATACAGGTTTAAAAGCCGATATCTTACGCGGTACAGAAAACAGATTATTTCAAAATAGAGCTGTAGGCCGCTTGCCATTTTTAGCATTTGTCGCGTGCCTCCCTCAACTTCCAAAGCCACAAACGCACGTGCTGAGCTGTGGATTTGTAGGGATGTGTTCTTTCCATGTCGTTCGTTAAGGCAAGAGAAGTCGTCCACTGTACTGTATTTCGTAACTATAGTCCGCAGACTATACGTGTTTAAAAGTTGGAACTTTATGCATTGGGGACTACAGACCACTCCAGAAAACAGGGGTTGCCTAGCCAGTTGAGATTGAAGCAAATTTTGGAGCAGAAAAAAAAAAATCTCGTCTTGGAGCACCTTTGTAACTGAAAAAAATCACATTTTGAAGTACCGTATTTACCCGAAAATAGGTCGACCACGAAAATAGGTCGACCCCTATTTATTGAGCCCACCGAGAATAAAAAAAAAAAAAAAAATTCGAATATAGGTCGACCTTTTTTTTTTTTTTAAGGAACAGGGGAAAGTTAGGGCAAAAGAAAGAAACAAACCTTTATTTACAGCACTCAGCTAAATCACAGGGCGATGTCAAAAACTTAATCATCGTCAGAACTTCCGGACATGTCATCCTCATCCGAAGCTTCGTCAGCTTGGTATACATTCTCGCAAATTCGCAACAATACCTCACTGACACCTTTGTAAAATGACGACAAGAAGAAACGAAAGAAGGTGGAGACGGGCGAAGCGACGAAAGAGCAAATACAAAGACGTGAGCGACGCTGCGAGTCTCGTGAGCTACACTCGAGCCCGCCGAAAAAAAACAAAAAAACTAAAGTACCTCCGTTTTCTTTTTTTCTTTTTGTGCGCATTTGCAAGGGAGAGAGGGATGGAGGGCAAAGTGCATGGCGCATCCCGTTACCAAGGCGTTCCTCTGCCTCCCCTTCCCCCTTGCCCAGCGAGGGGAACGCTACAGGCGCGATGGCGAAACCCGACACCCGCGGGATGTTCGCGAGAGCCGTGGCCGGCGGCCTTGGGCTGTCGGTTTAGGTTGTTTTTGTGCATCAAAAGCTTTTTGAAACAAGAAGCGGCGCGGCTCTAGGGCAACGCCGGCTAGGTGATTGATAGCTCCATGCCCTCGGTAGGGTTTCAAATTTTGGTTGCGAATGTAGGTCGAAATTCTTTGGTCACGATTATAGGTCGACCCTTAATTTTTGACAACATTTCCGAAAAAAAAAAGGTCGACTTATATTCGAATAAATACGGTAGCATATGAATAAGCTTCAAGCAGTTTGATGAAGTTCCTTATAAGTGATACTGGCATGCATTCATGTAATCACTACAGCATGATGCCCATTAAAAACCTAAAGTTAGTAGTTATACTGTACTATCCAAATTGCGCCCTTTGAGGCTGTGAAGCTGTGCTTTAAACTCAGTTAAATTTGTGCTCTGTTTCCATTAGTACTAGTGAACAAAAGTCAGCAGGAGTCATGTAAGCATGTTTATTATCAAAATTTAGTTGATGTAGAGGATTTATTTAAACCTCTAGAGAATAAGAGGTAAATTGGCACTACACAAAGTTTTCTCACGTGACACGAAAATCCAGAATTTTTGGGCCTCATAACTTCTAAAGACAAAATGTGTTGTGACAAAAATTTTATTTAGGATGACAATTCCTGACAACCTCTCACTGTGTAAATATTCAAGGTCTGATTTGCTTAGCTTTTCCTCAGTCGTGATCATGATCAAGCTGCTTGAAAATCTCATTTACTGCACAGGATATCAACACAAATATTCTACGTTCCCTGATGCACAGATGTTTTAACGAGTAGGACGATCAAGGATTATCATCAATTGACATTAAAAAAAAAAGGCAACAATTCGTAACAAAGCAGTCCCAATTGAGCATTCAAAGGAAACTGGGAATTATGTGCGAGCACATTCTACAAAATAGTGCCCCTTCTCGACACGCGCACACAGGAAAAAATCACTTTTGCTCGTTATTCTTCGATAGTGCATCTTGAAATGCCACAAAAGCTGACTAAACTGCACTGCGTTAGGGCCTTCGGTAAAATTTGTTCAAAACAATGCCGCAGAGCCGGAAACCTGGATTGGATTGTGATGGCAAAATCCCATTGGATTTCCACAGTTGCCAGATGAACACTCTTCCAAAAACGAATTGGTTCGCAGATAAATGCTTTGACTCATTAATGGACAAAGAGCGTGTTGGTGCGGGTCAGAGTGAAGAAAGAATAAACAAGTAAGATGAAGACGACACATCTTTTGACTAGCAACAAATATGTAGGAATTCCGAAAGCGAGCAGCCGATTAAGTGGTTGCTCGCTTTTGGGATTCCTATATGTCTGTTGCCAGTTGAAAGATTGTGTCGTCTTCGTCCTACTTGTTTATTCCTTCTTCAACCTCATCTGAGGCTTTGGCTCAGTTTGGCACAATTTTTCCTTCAGAGCGCAGCAAGGCACAGGCAAGCAGGAATTTATCAAAATGGCGCATATGCCACAACTCAATACCACGCCCGAAAAAAGTGCCGCATGCCGGTGCTATTTTAAGCATTTGCACATATGGCACCTGTTTTGCTCAAATTCCAAAGCCACGAATGCGCGTGCTGGGCCGTGGATTTGTAAGGATGTTTTCTTTTTTTCTAGATCAAACATTATGGCAAGAAGCGACAGACCTGCCAAATTATAGTATGTTAATGATGGTTTATGTATGATACAAGCTCGGGGGGGGGTTTGTGAATAAATAGAGCGGGTATTTGTTAAGCTCTGTGAGAATTTCTCATGTGTGGACTAGGCGCTAGGCACGGACTTATGAAACCAATCACGTGCCGCAAAAAAGCGCAGAATCATGCACTGTGCGCAATTGGCTTAATCGGCGACGGCAAATGCAAAAAGCAGACGAGAGCAACGACGATGCAGTTTTGTTGTCGCTTAATTAGCTCCATCCGATCGCAGCACTGGCTGCAGTCGGACTTAAAGTGAAACGATATAGAAACCTTACGCACCGTCAGGGTTCGTACAGGATTCAAAGAAAGATATTCAAGGATATTCAAGGTCCTGTGGGAATATTTTCAAGGTCCTAACTAGATGCCGCACGTAGCAATTTCAATAAAGCAATGTTTTTAAAAGATTGCAGGCATCATTTTTATTGCACTAAACAAGAAAAAAAAAAAATTATCTTGCAAACCTTAACGTAGAAGTTTGGGCTAGTTGGTAAGTAGACATGATAATCTGTTTGCCTTGCACTAAGCCGAACTAAAAATTGCTTCCAAAACCGCTTGTGGTAACTTCAGGGGAGCTCCTGCAGCTTTTCCTGTATTTGTTGGCTGATGCTAAGCAGCTCCTCGGCCTTCCTTTTTGCAGTTTTCCTAGAACTATTTGATTAGTCGCAGGTGATGTGTCTGTTCCTGCAAGAACTCCGTGCTAGTACCGTATCTCGTTGGTGATCAGTCATTCTCCCCGCGGTAAACGACTGATCACCAAACCAGCAAGGCACTTATCTGGACTAAAACCAGAAAGGCACTTATCTGGCCTTGAACACATCTGTCATGGGTCCAATGAAGAGAGGCCCCTAACCACTGGGAATTTCAATTTCTCTAGGACTTTCTTTGTCACGGTGATCAGGAACTGTTTACATACCATCCGGAATTTAAACACGTCCTTCGAACTGGCTTTGGCTTTCTTGGTTGATCTGCTCAAGGCCCATTCACACAGTTGCGTTCGGAGCGACCTCTACGCTTACGAACAAATGCAACCGCTGCGACTTCAACGACAACTGTACGCGACGTGTACACACAGACCAGCCGCATGCAAACACATGAATCACCAGCCAATGAGAAACGAGCTTCAGCTCTTGCTCCTAGCCAATAGTAAGCAACCCAGCTACGCTTACAAACATGGCGGACGGTTTCCTGCCCGACGCGAGGTTAAAGTGAGCGAGGTCTACCGTCCTCACCGGAGCAGCCGGAGGTTTTTCGAGGCTACGGCGTACAGCCACGGAGATCTGCTGTGCGCCTACAACAGCTGTGTAAAGGCTGGTTCAGATATCTGAAACGAACCCGTTATCCATGACTGCGTCGAATGTGATTGGAACGACCGCTCTGCGCCGCGCGTACACTCCTGCAACCACTGCAACAAGCGCAGTGCGTCGGCAGCACGGCGACCGCCTGTCCGCCGCCGTCAGCTGTTTCAGCGGTGCCTCTATAAAGAAGGGGACGCGCTGCCACTCACTTGCGTAACAGAAAATAGACAGACCGTCTTCTATGACCACAAACTTTATTTATATTTTTCTGGATATGCTCGCAGGCTAGTGCATTAAAAAAAGATGCAGTATGCCGTCTTGCACGATCACGACTTTAATACACGACTTTGCAAACAGTACAAATCTCGCCACACGCCTTTTCTACAATTATAAAAGACAATGTAATCTTAGCAGCGATATAGCAATGTAGAAATATAATTTCGTGATCAAACAGACGTTGCGAGCGAGACGTTGCGAGCGTTCATGATTGCTAACACTAATCACCTTTCTCGGGTGATGAAAACGCGTGAAAACTTGCATCCTTTATACGATACGCACCAGTAATACCTTGAACTTGAGCACGCGCATGGAATGCGCCAGAAAAGAAATCCGGGCGATGTTCGAGGGTACAAATGCTAAGAAAGCACCACTGTAGTCGAAGGAAACAAACACGACGGCACGGGCGTTTCTGCTGTCTTGAGAGTGCCACCACGAGATCGCCGCACAAGTAGGTGGATCTTCCCTTTTTGTACGTGCTGGGTTATCATAGCGACACACGACGAGAATTCACAGTCAAGGATAGCGCTTTTACGGGGACCGATGAGAACTTTCCCCTATGCCGTCCACGTCGACGATCACCACCGACGCCATGTTTGCAGACTGAAGGAGCCCGGCACGACCGGCATGCAACGCGCGCGACAGAGCTTTCCTCGACCTGTGATTGCGCTCCCGTCGTTCGCGAACGTAAGAAAAAGTTCAGCCCGGCTCAACTCCTTGCGTTGCGAATGAACACGAACCAAACGACCGTTTGGCGCTTCGTTACTATGGCAACTCGTCGTTCCAACCAGTTGCATTCGTTCGTAAGCGTAGTGGTCGCTCCGAACGGAACTGTGTGAACGGGCCTTCAGCTGTATGGCCCATATCCACCTTTTCGATTGGAGCATAATTGTCTGGGTTCTCAATGTCCACACTATGGAGGCCCGTGAGTCCTTTTGAAGAAGACAAGACTGAGCACTTCAGAAAGCTTGTAAGGTTTCTGGACAACAGTTTTCAAATCTCTTGCAAGGAAGAAGGACCGTCGGTTTGTCCGTTTGGTACTCCGTCAGAAATGCCTTGAGTGCCATGGCAACACCCAGTGCAAAGTTAAGCTTTGCAGGCAGCAAAGTGTCGCTGCAGAACTCAATCAAGTTCTAAGATCCACATTTTGTCAGGTTTACTTCTTTGCTTCTTCCAGCCTCAACAAACTTTTTGATGTCGCACCACAACAAGGCTCTCAATTACGGAGACATTCTCTACCCAGCGGTGAGGAACAAACTTTAGGGGAGATGTTTCCTACCCGGTAACTGTTGTAAAGTCTTCCCTCCTTGCTGGAGAGCTCTCAAACAGTGCGCACAAACTAGACAGTAAGCAATCTAGTTCACACCTACTTGCTGTAATGCCTGCCCTGTAGGTGTTGTGCATTGTGTGGGGGCCACAGATGCCAATGTCCACATACAGAACTCGTTACATTTGTCGCAGGTGCACTTGGAAGTTTTTAAAGAACTTCAAGTTAACATTGGGACCATCCATCGATATCTGAAGAATCTTCTCAAGAGGCAAAGGTTCAAGTGCACTCAACAGCTTTCCTTGTGTGCCCTCGGACAGGGAGTGTCCCATAAACACAGAGTTGGAGTACCTTGTTGCCACCTTGTGAGAAGAGTCCCAGCACCTTACGTGCACATCCATTTGTTTGCGATGCAATTAGTCGTTCGAAGACTCGTCAAAAAGTACCACGTAGTGCTCACATTGTCTGATTTCCCGCTGCAAGGCCGTTAGAAAGAAACGTAGCAGTCCATGGCACATTACATAGGCGCATTTATTTTCCCCGCAAGAAAACGCTTTTGCCACCTCATAGCCTGGGAACATGTGTTGGAACAACTTGCCCGCTTGTGACGATGACCGGTAGGAAGGAACAGTGGGATGTGACGACCTTCAAAGTCCATAACACTTAGGTGTTTGTCACCAACTCGCGCGTCTTGCAAGCAGGGTTTAGGTTTAGCAACTGCGGTGGAGGCGGGACAGTGGATTGTTCACTCGTGCCCGGAGCCAGGTACTTTTGCACCGAGCTCTTGGCTGCGATCTTCCGGATGCCGGCATGTTTCGCGCTCTTCATATGGATCTTCAATGCCGACTCGCCCATGGCGGCGACATCAAAGGTTTTTTCGCACAGCCTGCATCCTTATATTCATCACTGCAGAGCCACGCACCTTGAAACCTGCTTTTGCCGGGCATTTTCCTACGACCGACGACAAAACGAGGCCAATGGCGGAAACAGTGCGCAAAGCATTTCCGGATCAGATTGGATTCGGATTCTGATTCGGATCTGCTCTAATGTGGCCAACCATCCAATGAACATCGACTAAATCTAAACAAATTGAGATAACTTAGACCGAAAGAAAAAACAAATCGATAAGCATAACAAAAATGTATAATATACCGTATAATCGCGTGTAAGGGCCGCACCCGTGTAAGGGCCGCACCCCCGTATTTAGGACAAAATATTAAAAAAAAAAAAAAAATTAGAGAAATTATTCGTGTATGCGCCGCACCTCCTTGTTTTTGAGGCGCGCCGACTGTAATGCCAAATTTCTATGAATATATATCGCTAGGTGGCGCTAGCCACCGCCCGAGCCCGTAGCGGCACGTCTCCGCATCCCCGATATTTGCTCTCCACTCATCCGTATCACCGTATGGCACAATGGCTGCCGACCTCGATCGTGGTCGGCCGCACCGTCGGGATGCGTTTATGTTGCGGCCGGAAGACATTGAGAAAAGATAAAGGATATGTCAGCTTCCGTGGCAAGCGCGAGGAATGGGGATTCAGCGGGCTCGGCTCGCACGTGCACTGAGGTTTCTGAACGCCACTGTACGCTCTGGGGAGGTATTCTTTTGTTCTTCGATTCGTGTGAAAGCGTCGTGATTTGTCTGCCTTTTCGCGCAATCTGAGAGCTATGGGCAAGTACCACTTCAACAGTCATACGGGATTCAAGTCGAAAGTTGCCGCGCATGCTATCAAGTACCAAAAAAAGAAAAAAGATGCATATTGCGCAGTATGTAAACTAATTAAATCCGACTGACGATTCAGTCCGGATTCCGGAGTGAAGGCATTTTCGACCAGTGCAGCCGAGCGCGCTCATGTACGTTCATTTCAAAATGTGGATACAGATTTTTTTTTTTTTTTTTTTTTTTTATCCGAGTATGGGTCGCATTTTGAAAATTTGCCCTCAAATCGGGAAAAAATAGTGCGGCCCTTACACAAGTTTATACGGTATACCCGCGTTTGCTATTATGAATAGCCATTTACGGATTTTCAAGGTTTAGCCAAAACCTCCAGGGCTTTCAAGGGCCCTGCAAGTCAAATTTTCAATTTCAAGGGTTTTCAAGGTCTAGCAAAAAAATCCAAGGTTTCCAAGGGCCTTAAGGGGGTTCACGGCCCCGAATTACAAATTTTTCGCGAAAAAACGCATTTTCAGAATTACATAATTTTGGCATCTATGCTTAATAATGAACACCCTCAAAACGTTTTATCAGCGTGCGTTCACAAACAACACCAAAAATAATTATTATTGACTCGGCGGTAACGCGCGAGGAGTGCCGTGCTTGGCTGAGCACGGAGAGAACCGTGATAAGCATCAGTTTCGAAACACGATTGCTCCGCGGCTGCTAGGCCTAGCGTGGATCTGGTGGTCTTGTTCAAAGCGTCATTTTGCGGGCTTTCAAATTTACTTCTTTATTTATTTCTTTACCCCTCCGTGCACGGGAGAGCGCCCTGTAGAAAACGCTCGTTCTGGGGCAAGAATGGCGCTAAAAAAAAACCAACAGGCGCTGCTATTGGCTGAGGTTATGAAACCCGCGCTGCGAGTGGCTGTCCTTGGTCACGTGATTCTTTGCGCGTGGTTCGTGTTCAGAACACGTTTTGTCGCTGATCTGACCACTTCGCTCCGTTTCTCTTCGATCTTCCCTGCTTCTGTTTTCACTACGAAATTCCCGCAACTAAAGCTAATACGCGTAGAAGCTTTGGTAGACGCTCTCGCTTCACAAAACCGAGAGGTCGCAGATCCCGCAAGTGCTCAGAAGCTCCGGAGTTGACTGCGTCGCCCGCACAGTCAAGCTGCAGTTTGACTTCGTCGGAACCACCGGAGGATGCTTCTACGTCGCATTTTATGAATGCTTCGCTACCGGAGGAAGTCAATGATTTGACCACTTTCGAGCGGAAGATTTTGCTTTCGGAACACAGCGAGGCCGAGCGTGAACTGATCGACGACAGCGATCCATCTCAATCGCTCGACGGACATCGCTTTGTGCACGTTTCAGCCGTGCAGACTCTGGTGAGCGCCTTGTTGTGTCCCACTTGTTCGGGACGTGGATTGGAGTTGGCAGAAGATGGAACTGGAGCAAATTTACAGTTTGTGATCGTCTGCAGTTCTTGTGGGGAGATCGCGAGGGCACCGCACTCTGCACCCGTGGGAACGACTCGGCAAAACAAACTCGCTGCGCGCCTCTGTGTTGTCGGTCGGGACTGGAGAATGAGCTTCACGAAGCTAAAAAACTTTTTTGGAGGCATGAGTGCACCACCGCCGATGCATCTGAAGACCTACCAGAACATAGCAGCCAAAATGCATGACGCATCAATGGAAGCGGCAAGCGATGCAATGAAGGAGGCCGCGAAGGCTGCGAGAAAGATGCAGGCAGAGGAGTCTCAAGGTGGAGTACAGGACGACGGAGACGATCTTCGACGTCTGCGTCAGTTACGATGGCACATGGCAAAAGCGCGGCCACACGTCGCACTTTGGGGTCAGCGCAGTCATCGAACTCGAAACTGGCTTGGTCCTCGATTTCCCCGTGCAGAGCAACTATTGCCATGGCTGCAACCTCGGTCCCAAGAAAGATTCGAATGAATATCAAGCTTGGGCAAAGTCGCATGAGGAAGTCTGCCAGAAGAACTTTGAGGGCTCCTCTAACGCGATGGAAGTGCAAGCAGCTGGTGACATCTTCAGCCACTCAGTGCTCAGTGACGGGGACAGTAAGGCTTTCAACCATGTTGCAAGCTTAGGCCTCTACGACAAGGATATGCAGAAAGAAGACTGCGTCAACCATGTGGCAAAGCGTATATATGCTGGAATGGACAAGGTGAAAAAAAACCAAGAAGGGGCTTGGGGGAAAAGGCAAGCTCACTAATGGTGTGATGAAGAGACAAGCTTCTATGCAACCACATTGAAGGACAATGCTCCAGATGTTGTAAAGATGCAGAAGGGGGTCTTCGCAAGCTTATTGCACAGCTACTCGACTGACGCCGAGCCCCGGCACCAGGCATGTCCTCAGGGTGAAGACTCCTGGTGTCATTTCAATCGCCACATAGCCCTGGTAGCAGCTGGCAAGCCAAGTGCACCACGCCCACATCGGCCAGCCTTCTCGAGAGACATAGCAAAAGAGCTGGTGCCGCTGTACAACCATCTCTTAGCAAGACCCTGCTGGCAAGTTGCTGCAGGATGAGAACTCAAAATGCCAATGAATCCTACAATGCGCTCGTCTGGAAGAGGTGCCCAAAGACCGAGTTTGCATCCCTACGTACTGTTGAAACCGCTGCTGCAATGGCGGTTCTCGAGTTTAACCTGGGTCCGCAGGGCTTTGCGAGGGTGCTCGAGAAGATGGGCATGAAGCCTGGAAGCCACCATCTGGAGCACACGAGGAAAGCAACTGAGCTGAAGATCACGCAGGCCAAGGCAAAGGCACTGGATACCTCGAAGACTGCCCACAAGCGAAGGAAGTTAGAAGCAGTAGCAGCAGAGCAGAAGAGGGTTGAGGAAGGTGTCACCTATGCAGCTGGCAGATTCTAGTAACATTCAAAGTGAAAAACAAAAAAAAAAAATCCATCTTGAAACTTGAAACGCGTTTATCTCAGCATCACTTTTTAGTGCCAAATATCAGTTCAGGGAAGCTATCATTTCATAGTCAAATTATGCATGCAGATATTTAGGTTTTTCTATATTGAAATTTTCTGGAGAACACGACTGTGAACTTACTTTGGGCATTTTAATGCTCTTTTGTTATGAAAAGTTGATATTTCTTTTAAATCAAATGTACACAAAAAAAAAATCTTTTTCCATATTTCTTTTTTTGTGAATAAATTTTATAATTTTTGAAATTTCTTTTCATGTCGTCTGAAGCAAGTATTCTGCTGTATGTTCCAGCAAAAAACTGGCCATTTTCATTACCCTTTCTAAACTGATAGCTTTCCTCAGTAGATTTATTATGAACCTTTTTTATTATGAACTTTTATGTAACTCGTGGGATAAATTTATAAGGTTGAAAATTTCCACAGCATCCTTGTCCAGTGCTATGAGTACACCCTGCAAATTTCATGCAAATAAGACAAACGGTTTCAAAAGTCAGCCTTCCGGAGTAGTGTTTGCCCTTAAAAACCCAATTTTTAAATTCAAGGGTTTTCAAGGTTTTAAGGACCTGTGCACACCCTGACCGTTTCACTCGCGTTAACGTGCACAGGGAGGCTCACCTTTTCTGGTTCTCCGGCGGCTCCTCCATCTCCGAGCTGTCATCCTTGCCGCCGGGAATAGGCTTCTGCAGGAGCTTCTCATAATTGAGCAGCTTCTTACTTTTCTTCGTGGCGACCCCAAGTTCGTCGCTGTCCTCTTTGTTGCCGTCAGGAACCGACCCCTCCTTGTCCTCCTCTTTTTCAGGAGCAGCCTCCTCTTCCTCACAGTCACGAATGACGTCCTCTTTTTCTTTGGCACCGCCTTCTGCTTCTTCTTTGGTTCCACCTCGCCGTCGTCTGCACAGAGCATGCTGTCTGAGCCAGTGCATGGGTTCTCTAAATGGATTCATAGGAAGTCAGGGATTCCCCTGTGTACCCTCAAGGGTCCCTCAGTATCCCCAGTATGCCTTAGAGGGTTTTGCAGTGCGCTCAAGGGTTCCCCAGTATGTCCTCAAGGACATACTGGGGAACTCTTGAAGCACACTTTGCTTAACAATACGCTTCCATCAATTCTCCCTTGTAACACTTTAGAGTTTTGGAAGATTATAACACCTACAAAGAAAAATATCTCTTGGGGATCAAGTGATAACATCATGCGCAGTGAAGAATGTTGCCCTGTGCTAAATGTTTCTTCAGTAACTGCGAGTTCTTTCCAATAAATAATATTGTTAATTATTCTGTGGGAATGAATTTAATCTGCAAACTGAAGATTTCCTCTTGTCGTGGCATTGATGAAATGAACTCAAAATATCTAAAAAAACACTGAAGTCTATTGACCTGTCTTTATTGCACATATTCACACAGTCTATTCAGTGCTCCACCATGCTATATCATTGGAAAGTGGTTCCTCATTCAGAAGTCTGGCAATATACAATCTCCCCTTAATTATAGCCCCATTTTGTTAACAAGCATTGCCTGTCAAATGTTTGAACACGTCCTTCATTCAAACCTTGCAACATTTCTCGAGTCTAATTTATATTTTAGCCCATTTCAGCACGGTTTTCAGAGACGCTATTCCCGTGAAACGCAACTGCTCTCCTTCACACATCACGTAGCCTCAGGCCTTGACCATGAATCGTTTCTCGACTGCATTTACCTCGATTTCGCGAAAGTGATGGACAAGGTTCCACATCAATTAATCCTCCTTAAATCAGCAACTTAAATATGGACCCTACCGTCATCAACTGGATTGAATGCTCTTTGACTAACCATACCCAGTTTGAAACTGCTAATGATTGTGCCTCATTTCCTTGTCCCGTGAAGTCTCGCATCTCTCAAGGTTCCATTTTAGGCCCTTTGCTTTTTTTAAATTATATATTAATGAGCTTCCCGCTGGCTATCAGTGTTCTATCAACATATTTTCTGATGACTATGCTCTATCTGTGAAATAATTAACCAATGTGATCATTTTCTTCTCCAATCTGACCTCGACAATATGTCTATATGGTGTATAAATGGTCAGTGACTCTTAACATTAGCAAATGTAAGAGCAAGAAAATTTACCGCCTTTCTAATCCTCCTAAATTCCGTGTCTATAAAATGAACGGAGTCCCACTAGAGCATGTCACCTCGTACAGATACCTCGGAGTTCACACAACTACTTCTCATGGCACTCTGTCACCTACGTCATAAGCAACGCTAACCGCACCCACGACTACTTATGTTGCAATTTTTCTCAAGCCCCTTCATTTCTCAAGTTGATTTTATTTCACGCATTCATCAGCCCGAAGCTTGAATACGCGTCCGCCATATGGGACCCGGCTCAATGTACTCTTATTGATATGCCAAAAGATCCGTACAGAATCAATCAGCGTGTTTCTTCCTAACCATTTTCGTCCCGCTAGCATTTCATTATTGAAATCTAATCTTGGGCACTCTGAAATACAATGATGGATGAAGAAAGAATAAACAATTAACACTGGGAGAGCACAACCAAATCTTTTAACTAGCAACAGACGATTAAAAATTCCCACAACAAGCAGCCGACTATACCCAGGAGGGAAAGGGGAGAGAAGGGGAGATAAAAAAAAAAAAAGGCGAAGAGCAAGTCAGAAAGGTGACTTTATCTCGGATTTTAGAAATTCAACCTCAGTTTTCGTCAGCAGGAGGGAAGGGTTTGACACCTTGTTGTTTGCTGTGTCATGGCGAATGACTCTATGATCTCCCTGCCGAATCTGCTGTCATGGCCCCCCAGGATTTTTGTTTTATCAAAGAGGGGATGACAAAGCGAACACAACCGGGCATGTATGACTATGGGATGATAGAAATCTGGAAAGGCCTTAGAAACTTCGTTGTGATGTTCCCGTAGTCTGTGATTGGTGCATCTGCCGGTCTGACCTATGTATTGACCGCCGCAGCTCAAGGGGATGGAGTAAACTTTTTTCTCTTTGCATGGAATGAATTTCTTTTCATGTTTAACAGTGCATCTAATCGGAATCCGGTTTTTGTTCACTTGTTAACAGAGTTGCTTAAGACGCATGCGGCACGAGCAGACAACATTCGACTTAAGACGCATGCGGCACAGCACGCGATGAGAAGGCCACTCGATAGAGCTAACCCGTCAGAACAGACCACAAACATGAGAAATATTGGGAAACTTCCAAGTACTCTCACTGCTTGATAGAGATAAAATCAAATAGTATGTTAATTGAGACAAAAGTAAAAAATTTTGAAAATTTGCGCCAGCCTACCGTAACAATCTGGTCGTATAGAGGGGACCGAGCTATTATTATATTTAAATTGTCAACAAGTACAATTAAGCTTTGGTGCACTGTTAGTGCGAATTCGTCGTATTTCGGCAAAATGTAGCGGGATGTAGCAGGGTAAGCACTTTTGTGCAGCAATCACATCGCTGTAAACATTGGCAGCATATAATCGGCTCCGAATCATGTGGCTGCTTGTTCTCACTGCTAGTTTAAAAAGCAAAAATGCTGCTCGTTTTTCTCTTTTTTTTTTTTGCAGCTGTCGTTGCATGGATAAAATATTTAATGCATGTATTATGGGTTATAAATGTCAAAAAATGATGACAGGCGGTATTTACTGAATGTATAAAAATAGTTAACCCTTTACCCTGTGCAGGCACGTAGCCAGGATTTTGTTTCGGGGAAGGGAGGGGGGCTTGCCCATGACAAAATGCTGTAAGAGAGGGTGGGAGAGGGTACGTGCTTGACCCTGTGACAGTTGTCGCCGCACATGTCCTGGAGTCGTCGTGATTACCGATTTGAAAGTGATCGCTTAAATGCAAAAGTGCGAGGACAGCAGGAGACGTTGCTCTTTGTTATGTCCTCGGTGATTCATAAACGTTATATTCGCACTATGATTCGATTTCCTGGGCTATTTATAATTTTCAAATTAGATGCTCCGCGGATGTAAAGCTCACATCGCACACCGGCCACTCTGACGATAGTGCCAATTAGAGCACTGGCTCTTCCGATTCAAACTTTTGGCACTTTTAGAAATCAAATTCAGAGGACGAGCGCTCATCACCCGACAGAGAAGCTCTGTAAAGTGCCTCCAGCTAGGAATCTACAGCCACTGGAATGTCGCGGAAGCGGACGCATTAACACGAAACCGAATGAAAGAAAGGTGACAACCTTTCACTTTCAATATTTTCTTTCGATGCTTCTAAACCTAGATGGCTTGTAAGCACTGGATGTGCTCCCACTAGTTAAGAAGAATCTGTGAATTGACACTTTCTTTGTACTAGTCTTTTGAGAACGAAACCTGACCACTGGCAATTGTGAAAAAAAGCTTGAGCCTCAAAGTCAAAGGGGGGCCGTACTTACCGCTGGCTTCGATGCCCTGAGCGTCGGCCTTCTTGGACTCCTTAGCCACCGCCACCTTTGCCTCCGCCGGCTTTCTGGGCATCCTGTCGCGCTTACGAGCCGGCTGCGGAAACCTCAGCAGTCCCAAAATGTCGTCTTCGCTCTTCTTTTCTTGCTCTGTCAATTTGTCGAAAAAGATCAGCAGCTTCCGCAGCACAGTGACCGGCACCAGACTCAGCTTGGGGTCGTCGGGTCCCTCTCCCGGCTCCTCCACCTCGACCGGCATTGGGGTAGAGGAGCCAGAGGGTGCCGGAGTCGGCGGATCCGCATCTGCTTCCTGCGCCTTCTTCTTGGGACTCCACTTTGCCCGCCGCCTCGTCGGAGTCGTCTTCTGGTTCCGCCGCGACCTCAGCGCCAGCAGCAGGTCATACTCGCTGTCCTCGTCACTGGAACCGTCCTCAGAGTACCGCAGGCTGCGCATTAGGGCCTGAAGAGCCTTTTCGTTCTTGCTGAGCGGAGAACGCTTCTTGCGCTGCTCGTCATTTGTCTGTGCCGTCAACAGCTTGTTTCCTTCCGACGAGCTGTCGAAGCTTTCAGTCGGCAGATTGCGAAAGTTGTCACCCTCCACCGACGAAGCGCTGCTGTCCATGTCACGGTCGCAAAGGTCCTGCGTCTTGGCACCGCCCACCTCCACAGCCGATTCATCCGCGGCGGTAGGATTCCGGCTGGCAGACGCTTCGATGTGGCTCGGACTGAGCTCGGCGACAACGGGAGTCGCCAGTGACCCAGACTCGTCGGGAAAATCCAGCTCGGTCAGTTCGGCTAAAAGTGACTGCGACTCCATCAGAAAGTCCTTGCAGTCTGCCCCATCCTCTTCTGTCCTGCCCCTCCCCTTGACCTCTGCCTCGCTCGAAGTCCTTTTCTTGTCTGCCACCCTCGTGTGGTTCGTGCACTGCAGTTGTTTTTTCCGCCGCTGCAAATGATACAGGCCCTCTGTTATCTTGGCCAGCGTCAGGGACTTGGCGTGCATCAGCTCGGCCATCTTCATGAGGTCTTCGGGGCCAGCGCCCTTCGCCTCTTCTGCCTTGCTGAATTCGTCCAGCGCCCGCTGAATCTGCGACATCATCTCCACTATCATCTTCAGCTGCACCTCCTCGCTAACCTTGCCGCCGATGGAGTCAGCCGAGGAGGCCAGTTGGTTTGACAGCCTCTGCTGCTGCTTCTTGCTGAACTCGGGTATCATGTCGGCATAGTCGACGAGGCCCTCGATCGGAGATGCGCCGCAGACGTAGCAGTTCCGGACGTCCAGGGACATGATGCAGCCCAGTTCCTTGCAGGACAGGTTGCGTCGGATGCACGACTTGCAGAAGCTGCGGCTGCACGAGTCGCACACCACAAGGCTCCCTCCCTCCGCTCACCACTGGCAGTACTTGTCGGCACCACTGGAGTCCTTCTGGAAGTTGTCGTCTCCGTACCTCTTGTAGCAGTTCTAGGAAATGTGAGTTTTGCCATGGCGGCTGTCAGTGCTGAACGCGTCGATTACCGAATGCCAAAAAGCTTGTCCAATAGTCTGCTACAGAACACCTTGCAAGTGTAACGAGAATGTATTATTTTTCTACACTGACTTTTATCGGTCTTTCACCAAATTCACAATAAGAGAGCAAGATGCTACAAAATAGGTGATGTACAGTGCTCAATTAAACTACTAAATGGATCAGTGAAGCACGTGACCTCACTAGAGTAACTGCATATGCTCCAAGTTGTGTAATTTTTTGTATGTAGCCTGTGTAACATGCTGGAACCTCCGAGTCGCAGGAGTGTAGCGTGTTACTTTGGCTCGAGACGGATGCCTGGCTTTCGTTAGGAGTCCCCTTTGTAGTGGCCGCCCGGCGGGGCTGCGTGGCCGTGAACAGTCGGGGGAAAGGGGAGCGGTGCCTCGGCCCAATGCCACGGTCGGTTTGTGTGCGCGCATTGTGCCGTTGATGGCGGTCCCATCCAGTCTTATCACCTGTCGGGGCTGTACCGGGAGTCGGCTACTGTGGACACGAGAGGTACCTTAACGACTTCCACGTGCATTTGTGGGGGTCGATAACTGGAATGTCTACACCAGGGGTCTCAAACACGCGGCCCGCGATTCTCTGGGATGCGGCCCGCAAGCCTTCCGCGGATTCGAACCTCAATTCCCATGCCTCGAACGACATTAATAATACTTTATATTGTCGATTCATTTTCGATCGAAAAAGATCTCTGCTCATATAATATGCTTGCACAATTCGTACTACAGTTAAACCTCGTTAATTCAGATCTCATGGGACCGGCAAAAAAGTCCGAATTATTCGAAAGTCGAAATAACGAAAGGAGAAAGAAAACTGCGCGAAAACGTTTCCTTGTGACATACCTTTATTTTGAGAAGAAATCTGTTATTACCGCCTGCTTTCTCGACGAAACTTGGGTGGATGAGACGGCAACTTTCCTTAGTGCGGTCGAGTGCTCCACCGCACTCGCACTGTCGGAGCTACGCATCCCGTGCGCTGATGATTTAGCACAGCAAGGCCTCTTCTACTTTCCGGTGCACCAACTTCCACGGCCGCTTTTTTTTCGCGTTCAACTTCTCGCTCTCGAAAGCCCGTAAGATATCGGCCTCAACCTTCACGTACGTGGCCAAACTGCTTCTATTGACGTAGTAACTTTCCATCACTTGTCGAGAGACGCCGTCCTTCAAGGCCCTCAGCATTTCTACTTTCGTCGCTAAATTCTTAGCAACGGAAAACGAGTAGCACAACTGACCCATAATCAGAGCGGCAAAATCGCGACGCCCGGCGCTATTTTTCCCGAGCGCGCCAATAGCGAGAGTGTCAGTCACGTTGCATTTTTCAACGCGGGGGTTGCCGGCGAAAAATTGAGGGATAAGATAGCTGTTAAAATGGTGGGCTTTAGGATCCCCGCGTCGAGGCATGAAACGTGACGGTCACACTCGCTATCGGCGCGCTCGGGAACAATAGCCCCGCGTGTCGCGATTTTGCCATTCCGGTCTTCGGTCACTTGCGCCACCCCTTTTTCCGTTGCAGCCACGGTGGTTGCAGCGATGCTATGCTTCTGCCGCTTCCATGCAGAAGAGTAGCGCGCTGAAGCACGGCAATCCGGAGCAAAACTGGTGCGAAACACGGAAAACCGGAAGAGCGAAGAAACCATGGGAAAACCGGAAAAACCACTTGTGCACCTCGGATGGATAGCAGTCATACCCATTGGAACGGATGGTAGCTAGCGCCTTCTGCCGAATTCATCCGAATTAACCATAGCGCCGCGTTCTCTCCGAATTAATGAGCGTTTGCTGCCATGACTAATACACATGTTTGACGGGACCGGATCGGCAGTTCAAATTATCCGAATTTCCGAATTAGCGGGGGTTGAATTAACGAGGTTTGACTGTATTCCGTTTTCTTTTGGGCGGAGTACCCCTTCGTCTAAATATTTGCTTCTCAGTCTTTTTTATGTAAATCACCGGAACGGCACTGCAACTATTAGGCCACAAGTGCGAGCTTCTTGCTCAGGGAGGCGCACCTCGGCTGCACGAACTGTTGCTTAGCAGGAGCAACTGCTGAAGATAAAGCTATGAGCTCGGACTTCTAGCTGACAGAAAAACATTTCGGATGCAAGGATTTTGCCTATAGAAAGAAAAAAAACTGCCATATGAATATATTGTTTTCATGCCTGTTGAGCCTAGTAAATGGTGCGACGGGTCAAAGCCGGTGTAATTGTTCTGGATTTAGTGAAAACTGCCAGTATGTTCATGTTCGAAATCTTCTTATAACATCAGGAGTGGGCCCCAAAGTAGTCGTATATTGAAATGAAAGCTAAAGGTGGCAAAACGGTGAGCTTACAGAAAGCAGAAAAAACAAAAAGTTCCTTTTCTAGAAAATCTAGGGTGTTAGTGGGACAGTCGACGTTTGCAGCGTGAAACAACACGGCTGATTGTTTCTTATATATTTTTGTCCCAAAATAGTAAAACATTGCCCCGAAGAGACTAGGGCAAACTTAGGAGGGGGGGGGGGGGGTGGGGGGGGCTTTTTGTTGGCCCTCGCTCTTTCAAGGATGAGCAATCTGGCCCCACACTCGAATGAGTTTGAGACCCTGGTCTACACAGTCAGCGGCGGAGGGCCGTTTTGGTTTCGTGGCGCCAACTTGACTTGTGATTTGACTTTGCTTGTCGGCATCTGTTTAGCCGTCCTTTGGAGATGACAATACGTGTTAGAGGGAGAGAGTGAAAGAGGAAGAAATGAGGATAGCTATGCTGAGAAGTGCGAGAGTTGAGAGGGGGAGTCGACTAAGAGACTTAAGAGGAGACGCATCGAGAGGCGGTGCAGGAATATTGGGACGGAGTGAGAGTTGAGAGAGAAATGAGCACGAGTTGAGATCCAAGTCCCATCGAGAGCAATGCGAAGGAATCGAGTGGAGAAAGTTCAGAGATGTCACTTATAGAGTAAAAAGGCAGAGGCCGTCGAGTTTTGAGAACGAGTGAACTTTGAACTATGCTGCAATTTTTGTGTATATATACCTGTATATTAAACCAAGTTGCTCAATCCTAAAAGTCCGAGGTTTTTAGTTGTACATGACATATGAGAGCCCAGCTACCCAGAACACAATTTGCGGCTCGAAATTCGGTTCTTTCCGCCCGAAAACCGCCGATCAAGAACTGGCCGGTTTCGAGCCTCGCTCACTCTCTTTTCCGTGGTCACGGGCCAATTTCTAAGGTTTCGACGCGACCACCAAATTTAATCGAAGTCGTTGGTCACTGAAGCACACACTCACTATTCAAAATAGAAAAAAATATGAAACCATTTTTCATGCTTCTAAAAAGCTGCAAATATGTTGATTGAAAAAAAAAAGTTCCACAGAGTTGTTAGCACTCCCTTCTCGTGGCCGAAGACATCGCTCGCACAAACGTCAAGCACGAAGTGTGTCCTTCGAGGTGAATATGCATGCGTACGATTTCTTTACTAGGTGTGAATGTCACCAATGCGTTAGTGCTTCCCGACTTCGAACCCGGGAGTGCTTTTGCTGGAGGAAAATCGGCAGCAAACTTTCCAACTTACAGTTTATCAGCTGTATTATTACTAAGAAAAGAGAACCCCAGCAGCTCAGTGGGAAAGACGTCCGCTTCACACGCGGCAGGACCGGGTTCGATCCCCAGTGAAAGTGTACTGTTTTTTTCTTTTTCAAACATTATGCGATGTTTAAGTTTCTTTTTTTTTTTTTTTACAATCATCACTGAAGAAACAAACAAAAATAACAAACAAATGTTGTGGACGAAACGTAGCTGAATTAAATGGTACGGGATTTCCTTTTTGACACCTACGAACTCAATGTAATCACTTTCCACAAAATGCAAGGAGCATATAAATCCGGTAGCGTCCGCTTTTCGAGGTGCCCGTAAATGTTCTACAGGAATTGCAGCCAGCCATTGGTCCCGATCCCGTTGATCTTTCGGAAACTCTGTCGCACAATGCCACTTTTTTTCCGGACGCAAGACATGTGAGCCAGCTCTTCACGCAACATCTTGGGCGTATTCTTTCCGGAGCCAATCATGGAAATTGACCACAAGCACAGGCCGGTTCGTCTCCAACTCCTCAATGTACGAAACAACTAGTCTTGGAGTACAGAACAGCGAGCGGAACAAACATAACTGCAAAAGAATCGCACGGCAAGCAGTTCCCATTACGCGGCCTCGCATGTCGCCTGCTACGCAGAGGAAAAAAAAAAAAAAAAGCGCACGGTCGGGTGTAACCACGTGACATCTGCCACTCATCTCTCCTCTCCACTTCTCAGACCTCCGTGCACAGGTTTCAGTTTCGTTTTCGAGCAGTTGCGTTTTTTGGCTTTATTAAAAATATGCTACTCCGCTGCAAAATATTAATTGGTAGTCCTCCGACACCATAATGAAGCGCCTGGCAAAAAATGAAAAAAATTTTTTGGGGGGTGTCAGTGTCCCTTTAAACCTTTGTGATATGATGTAATTTCCTTTTGAGCGGCATATTTTTATGTTTAAAGAATAACCCATGTAATGAAAGTTATTATTCTTTACAAAAGTTTTACAAAACGGGCACTTCTGTTTGGATTCATACCATAACAAAAAAAAAAGCTTCCCCATTTTTTCATGGCCGCCGAAGTCTATGCTCCCGCCTGTCTCGCCTACCTCGACTAGTAGTTTAGCCGAGGTGATCAGTGTTTCGTGTTGACCCAGGTGATTGAGTGAGACTTCCTGAAGTGAAGCAGTGTGTGTTTCGCAGCTGTCGCAGGTGTTAGTGATAGGAAGCAATGCGGAGTTTTGGCTTTCATAGCGCGGTTTGTTACTGTCGCTTTCCTCTTTGCTTTCTTAGCATGCTTTTTCTTTTTGCTTGCGCATGCAAATGCCAACTTTTTGGAGATGTCAGCTCCTGTAAAGCGGCGTCGTCGCTTCGTAAAGTGCCGCCAGATGAGTAATCGTGACAGCGAGTTTTCCAGCAGCCATGTCGCAAGATGAGTCCTGAATGCTATTTGGCTGGAGGCAATCGGGCGTTTGCGTAGTGACAAACATGTCCAGGTATGTTCTCGTCATTTCAGTCCGGAGGCCTTTGAGTGAATGAATTTGGAGTTTTCTGGCGCAGCAGCAACATAGGCCATAGTGCGCCAAACACGGGGTAAGAGAATATCACAAGACTAAAGGTTTATTATTGCAGTGGATCAAAATATCAAATATGACTTAAAGAAAATTGTAGTTTAAAGTCAATGTAAAATATTAATCTTTTCTAAGAAGTTAGAAACTTGTCTGTACGGAGTAACAGGCTCGTCTCCAAGCAAAAGTGCCAAGTGGAAAGGTATTCGTTTTCTGAAAAAGATAGAAAAGTAGGAGCGGCGTTCATTGTTAAAGTATGGGGATACTAAAAGAATGTGAAGTACACTTAGGGTTTCTGAGCATTAGTCGCACATCGGTGGTTCGTCATTTCTTAAAAGGTAGCCATGAGTCAAGTGTGTGTGGCCTATCCTCAGTCGACATAAAATGACCTCATAGAACCTTTCCCGATGTCTGGCGCTGCGCCATTCACTTAAAACAGGTTTAACTCCATGTAGCTTATTGTGAGGATCAGTGTCTCACTCTACTTGCCAGGAATCTTTGATTTTATTTCGTAGTATAGTTCTATAGTCTGTCACAGGGAGGGTGTGAATTTCAATGGACCTGTTTACACATGCACCTGCGGCTTGATCGGCTTCCTCATTGCCGTGTATTCCTAGATGGCTAGGAACCCAGCAAAAGTGAATAGTGATGCTTTGCTTTATAGCGTTTGCCACTTTAGCACGAAGCAGGGAAACGAGGGGATGTTTCCAGGATGTTGCAGAGTTAAAGACCGACGTACAGTTTGCGCTTTCCACTTTTTCGTGTTTCCTCCTCTCCTGCCCTCCTTTCCTCCCTTCACCGCCCTCCGCCACCTGTTTACCGCCCTCCCCCGAGGGGCCTACACGGAGAATGGATTAGGAGACGCCTCCGTTAATCCGGCTTAAGGCTTTACCCGACGAAGAGGAGGCTGCTGCTTGCTTGACTAAAAATTATTTCGCTGCTCAAAAAAAAAAAAAAAAAAAAAACCGCCGCGGGCAGCGACTGAATGAGCTTTGCCGGATGCACAACGCTACGTACGCCTTGAACAAGGTTGTATGCATTGGACTAGCATTTTTTGAAGCACGGCAGGTTTAGTGTAAATTTAGTGTATATAATATTTATAACACCGTTGTCTTCACTGCTTGGCTTTCAAATTTATAGCGCTGCCAATAATCGTAATCAAAAAATGTTTATGATTGAAGACCCCTCGTCGTGCATCGAACCCAAGATTATGCTTACGTGAAACATGATTTGGCGCAGGAGCGGCGAGTCACCGTAAACTTTTTTTTTTGCAACGCGGATTCTGCTTTTCAGTCTAGCTGAGGTACCACTGGCAGAACACGAATCACATACTTGGAAGGTATATATCGTTCTATACTCCATCTGAAAACTCATATAGCCGGTTGAGCGAATTCAATACTATCGCATTCGTTGCAGCTCGATTTGTTGAATCGAACTTGAACAAATCACACGCACCCATTATTCCTATTCCTGTTTACCCAGTCATAGTCGTTCCCTCAAGATGCAATATGAGTACAAGTAATGGCAGTTTATGCAATGTTGACGTTGCACAGCCGTGGTCGTACGGTTTTTAGAAGCGCTATAGAACGAGCACAAGTGTCGCTACAATATCGGTACACTGATTGATTTATGTTTCCCCGCCGTGACATCATACGAGAAAAGCGATTTTGTTCTGTCTGTGAAATTAAAAACACAGAAATCAAAATATAATCACGGTAATGAAACAAAGCGAAATGGATCTCGGCAGTCAATACCCAACCGTTCACGAGGTGACTAGGCAAAAGCCTATATTACATCCGTGACTTCACTCTCTGCACGCTGCCAGAAAGAGTCATACAAACTCCTTGCCGCTATTATCAACACAATTGCGTTGGCAAGCAGGTTGTTTAACTAAGCTGGAATTCGTTTCTTCTGGCTTTCATAGCTCTGTATGAAACCAGAAAGGTAGATACTTTTCTACATTGGGTGGGTTTGCCCGGGGCCTCCAGTTATATACGGCCAAAATCACACTGGAGGCGCTTCAGCAATGTTCCTTTAGTCGACACAAGTGCTCTCTAAAATGCCTGTCGTCTACTTTCGCAAAGGATACTTCAAGAGCCAATCATAGAGACCGACGGATAACGAGGCCGAAATTATGCTTAGACCTTAAAAAAAATTATAACACAAATTTGGCCTCGTAGTTCCCAACTGGTTGCCGGACAAAACTGTCTATGCGAATTGCAAGCCAGGTTGGTAATAGTAACATAAGATACGTATACGGCAGAATTCCCTGCCATAAAAAAATGATTTGGCTAAAGCCAAAATAACGCAGATTAGGTGCAAAGAGTTTTGCGAAAGGGAGCGTAAATCGAAAAAAAAAAAAGAAAAAAGAAAGAAAAAGAAGAAAAAAGAAAAAAATAAAAAAAAATCTCTGTTCAGATTTTTCTTGTAACGTAACCAAACAAACAAACAAAAAAAAAAAAAAACGAGAAAAAACTATGAGGTGCCCTTGCCGTTTTTCATACATGTTGTGTTATCTTTATTTGTGGCCAGAATTCACATTCGAGAATACTAGGGCTAAAACTTGTGCTTCGATTTAACAGGATGAGATTCGCGCCGGTGACCAAACGTCCGCGACTGAGACACAGCTGTTACGTAAAAAAACTTGGCACAGCCAGGTTATTACGTAACAGCTGTCCGCAGAAACCTTCGGATGCCCGAATTCTGCGTTAGCCGAAACGTTTTTTTCTCTCGGCTTCCGGAACCATCTTACGTAAAGTTGTTTGAATTGAATGTGTACTGTTATCGTCAATCTTGGCTTGTGATTGTGCCTTTGTAGATCATCTTATTCGTTTTGCTGAAGAAACGCAAACGAAGGACATTACAAAATCGTTTGCATATTCTGCATACCTCACAGAAGCACTTCCCCAGTCACCTTGCGAAAAGCGCGAAACACGGACTCCGCACCGTCCTGACTTCCCAGTCTTTTACCTGCTTTAGAACAGTTTGTACCTGCTAGTGGGTATGCCTACTGAAACTGCAACTTGAAACAAGGGGCAGTGCCAGAGAGAAAAGAGACAAAAGTTGGGAAAGCTTGCTCGCCCTCCCCAATTTCTGAGCTCTCAAGTGATTGTACCATAATAAATGCACCAACGCCTCTTACCAAAATAAAAAAGCACTATGTTCCCTAAGTAAAAAAATGGTCTCAGTTCATGCATCTGTGGGCATGTAAAAAATATTGACCAAATTTATTCACACTGCATGATGAGCGCAACAAACTTGCATGAGATTTACAGGAAAATATCGGTGGCGACTTATGTTTCCCTGGAATTCTGTATAACCGGTCCTTTGCAGGATCAAATCATCTACTCAAACGGAGTTTTTCGCTGTGCGAACGCAGTCCGACAACACGAAGCATAAAAACAGAAGATTTAGGACAACGATCCGGAGTCCATTGTTCAATTAAAACGACGTAGTTTTGTTGAAAACGCCCGCAGCTTTTCACTCACGGTATGCGTCGGGAATCTTTCACATTTTGAAACGGAACGAAGGAAGATTTAGTTTTAAAGACTCGCTGCGTTCTTTCGGACCAGTTGGACCACATCTGCTGACGACGACGGGACTGAACCCGTTGAACCTCAACCCACAACCAATTTGCGCTCCGTGTTAGTGTGGGTTGCTGCTTCCAAGCCCCGCACCACACACCACAAACGTTTCAGTTCTTTGTCGCATCGCCGTGTTGCACCAAACAGAATGAGATCGCCGAAGTCAACGCAGCGCTGTCGTGAACGTTGGCTTGTGGTTGCGCACTCGTGGACCCTATGACTCCCTTCGCTTTCAAAGCACCCACGACGATTACGAATGATACTTTCCATCTTCCAGGAACATCACAGGGACACTTGTCCGGTCACGTCTTCACTATATGTGCTCGCAAACCGCGGAGCTTCTCGCGTCCCGTAAAATCAAAACAATACCGGTGCCATGTTTAACGTACGTGCGTTGTTGCCACATTTTCCCCGACCAAACAAAACCAACGAAAGCAAACCTCCTCTAGCTTCCAGCGTACATCAGCGACAACACCCCCCCCCCCCCCACCCCCTTAATCCACGGCGTATCTTCGACAAGATGCACCGGAAGTCGAGACGCTGCGTACGTCGTTCAACTCCGCAGCCAAGTCAACCCAAGAGTAAATCCAAGAGTGAGGGGCGGGGCGTACTTCTCCTCCGCGTGGGTCGAAAGAGCGGGAGTTTCAAATGTGGAGAGGTTCCGACTCCGACTAAATTTCGTCCTGTAGCATAAATATTGCAAAAAAAAAATCTTTTTTCCACGGAAGATGTTTTGTGACATGCTTGACCCAACCAGGCTGTATAAAAAGACACTTTTTTCCTTGCAGTTACCCTTTAAAGTGATCTTTTGGTACACCATTACTGCACTTTCTAGACGACAACGTGATTTCTCTAAGATGACGCATTCTATAGCTACCTTCCTGCTCGACTGGCGTGTTGCCTTAGTTAAAGGGGATGCCTCTTACCCTGCACAAAATGACCGTCAGGTGCTTGCAGATGAGCACCTTCTCAGGGTTCAAATGAATGACCTGTTCCTCGCAAGCGGTGCACATCACTTGCAGGGTGGTGATGAGGTCGTCTGCAAATACAGAGTCGTCACACTTCAAGGCATGCCGACACACTGAGCACGTAGTGCTAAACAGTCACTACAATCAATGCAAATGTCTGGCAGAAAATGATACTTCAAGGCATACCAACACATTAAGCACATACCGTAAAGTTCCGAAAGAACGCCCACCCAAAGTGAAGAGATAAATGGTGAAAAACATGGGGTGGGCTATCTTTTGGGACGCCACAGCAAAGCTTTATCAAAAACAGGCTACAAACTATGTCACGCGGAAACTGATACCGCAGATCGCGGACACCGTAAATTCGCGTTTCACAATGCGATAAACACGCGGAAACCCGCTACAAACTTGCCTGTCACAGGAGCCGATATCTCACGCGCTGATCGCGGACAAAAAGGCAGGAATCTGCTACAAACTCGTATGTTACGGGAACAAATACCGCAGATCGCGAACGCAGCAAAATCGTATTTCCCAATGCAATATATAGTACACGCAGGACCAACTTGCGTGGAATGGAGATCGCACACGCAGATCGCACACGCAGATCGCGGACAAAAATGCGGGAATCCGCTATAAACTCGCTTGTCTGACGTGCCGGTACAGCAAATTGCGCTGTTGATGCAATTCCCGTCGGACATTGCGTGACGTTCGACGGAAATGAGGGGGTGGGCGATGTTTCGGAATTTTTATGTTACAGGTATTTAGCCAGAAAAACGGGATGGGCGACCTCTCGGGGGTGGGCGTTCTCTCGGAACTTTACGGTAGTGCTAAACAGTCACTACAATCAATGTAAATGTCTGGCAGAAAATGATGAGTAGAACCAGAAGAGTTCTGTGCTTGCTGCCAAATGCCAGGGAGGTCGCATACACTTTGGAGACTGCAAACACTCTCGTGGTCCCATTGGGATCCTTAAAGGACACAATGTTTTGAACCTTTGCAGTGATGTTTCCAAGCCTCATAGCTGTGCAATCAGTTCCCTCTGGCTTCTTATACTGTTCACTGTGGACAGTCAGAGGGGGGGGGGGGGGTCCAATGGCATGAATCCCCACCCCCCAATGACGACGAAGCAGGGTGAGCTTGGTACGGACGCTCACGCAAAGATTAGTTGTTAAGATAAAACGGGCAAAGCTGCATTGTCATTTTTGAAAACGGAGCAGGCTTCATTTAGAGGAATACCGGCTTGGTGGCTCACTGCTCTACTGTGGTCGTAGTTGCGGCCCACCAACTTTAAAGCTTCCTCGCAGCACACAACTCCCTCCCCCCTCCTTCTCCACTCCCCCCCTTCCCCCCCCCCCCTTCACACACTTTTTGAGGTAGCACTGCATTACCAACGCCTGAAGGCCAGATAAAACACAAGGATGGCTATAGACCAGTGTCTGCTCTGTTCCATGGGTGCCGCCATGTTTGTTTATGCTGACACACGATGACACGGTAAAGGGAGGGGGGCTGCACTTTTTGCGAGAATCTTTTTTTTAGAAACCTTCGCACATATCGTAGTGCAAGAACATCGAAAAGGCATAGTCATGAGGCTCCAAGAACAACAACAATGCGAAGAGTGCTGTAAAGAGCAAAAACCTTGTTTTATGGGCAGCCCCTTCACAAGAGCCTGCGCTTGAGATTATTATTTCACATTTTTATCGCTGGGGGCTGGGATTTCGGACACTGGTCTATAGGCAACCTGCAATGCTCTTTGGTTTGGAGCTATCTAGCGACTAAAGTAAGAAATATTGGGTATGCCTGGGAGAAGCAGCTGCATTGTTCGAAAGTGAGCTATTACTCTGATGGCGCCGCTATAGCCTAGTGTCTGAAGCAAGAAATACTGGGTAGGCAAGGAAGCCGTGATCGTATAACATGCAAGTACGGCGGAAGCCGCCGCCTAGCGGGCCAATCGGAACGTGACTATGTATCACCGGAGTGCCCTTTTACTGCGAAGAAGTATCAGGCTTTTCGCTGCGACATGCTCCAATATGTGTGCGTTGCACTCGTATACGTAGCAAATATCGAAGCCATCGGCACACAATGGAAGGCTAGCTTATTGTTCACCCTTTGCCAAATTACACTGAGGCAGGGTATAACCTTGGGCTCTCACTCTACTGGCGCCGCCTGGATGTTACTGACAGGCTATACTGTCACAAGAACTTAAGAAGCAAAAGAAAAAAAAATTCTCGACGCTGAAAAATTAGAGCAACCATCCTCACATAAACACTAAGGGCCCATATAGAGGGCGAGGGTAATTCTGAACAATCACAAAACCAAAATCTATTATCTATTAAAGGTTTAACAAAATCGTGCTACAGAACAAGATGCCGAAGGAACGAGTCTTATTTTTGCTAGGCTGCTTTATCTTGCAGTGCGGTCCAAAGGCAGCAGCGGCATATCCTCGGGGCGATGAGAAGTTGTCAGTCGGAACGTGTCGCTCCGTCAGTAAGAGAAATGACATCAGACACCTCACACAGAAACTCAAACCACACGCCAAATGTGGAAACGAACTTGAATACCCTTCTGCCTATGTGTAGTGAGAATATGAAGGCTCTTCGGAGTTTCTGATGTTCCGCGCAACGAAAAGATTGATCTAATAACGAATTGCATAGGATGCCAACTCGACATGCAAAGCAGAAAGCAAGACGGACTTCATCGCGTCCGAGAGCGACCATCGAGACGGGCGTTTCGATGGAGGGAAATTCCACTAAGTGCCAAAAATATGGAAAATATGGAAAACTTTGCCAAAAATATAAAAATTTTAGGCATCCAATGCCTAAAAGAAACGTGAAACGCCCGTCACGTCTGTGCTACAGGCGGTCGCCCTCCGTCTGGAGGCACCCCAACGTCTATCGTCTCCTCAAGATCCTAGCGACTCTGCGCCTAACAATGGCGAAGCTGAGCGCTTCGTTCTCTTCCCCACGATGGTTGAAAATATACCTGAGAGCGTCCACTTCCAATGAGCAACTGCTCGGTCTAGTGCTTTTGAATGTTCACCGCGATATTGAAGTTCAAGCGGTGGACACCTGGATATTCATTGCCGTGAACGCAGGGCGGCTGCATCTTAATAATGTAGGCACTTGGCATAAATGAAATGATCAAGAGAGCCTGTAAATTGCTTTCTGAAATAACTAGTCTTAGTTACTTTTTATTTGCGGTAATTTCTATTCGAAAGTATGTAACTCTGAGCAGTACAGAAGGTGTGCATGAGTGCAGCTCCCACCCATTACTTACAGTGCAATTGTTTTACAATCTATTTAATATTCCTTACGTCACTGACATTGTTTTATATTATCACCATGTGTGTGCTTTATGTCCACTTTAGTTTGATTTAACTATGTATTCAGTGAGGATAGTTTGTTATACTTTGCCTTGGAATTGCCATCCTTCACCCCACAAATGTTTAGAAATATCCATTCTCTATATATCTGAGATCAAGTTCCGCATCCCAACGAATAAGCATGAATGAAGAAATATTGACTATTTCATTTATGTGAGCATTTTCTGCCCCACAAACATTCCTTCCGAAAGCATTGAAGTTGGAGACTGCGTGAGCAGGGTAGCGAATGGGTAAATTACTTCCAAAATGTAATTTAATTAAATCACTTTGCTCCAAAACCAGTTTAACTACAATTACAATTACTACTATATGAAAAGTAATTAATTACAATTACAAATTACTTTTAATAAGTAATGCAATTACTTTACAATTACTTACTCCTTAGAGCAACCCGACTATAGGGCCATAAAACTTTAAACATGTTGTTTAGAATGCAACACATCTGTTCATTCCTTGCCCCAATGTTTGAGAAGGCTTAAAGGGGTAGTGACACTCCAAAGCAGTGTTGTACGGAACGGCGTTCCAAGGAACGGTGTTCCTGGAATGCGTTCCTTTTACGAGGAACGAAGGAACGCCGCCGTTCCATTTTGCATCGGTGGAACTGGAACGCGTTACATTTTTACTGGAATGGAGAAAGGAACGGCGTTCCTTTTTTTCATCCAGGGGGCTAATTTTATTTTATTTCTAAGATGGAAATTTTAAAAGTATAAAAACGAAGAGCAGGATTTTGTTAACTTTTTGGTTACTTATCTTAGGGTTTATTTTGTGTGGTCCTCGCTTGCTAACAGTCGGGTCCAGGAGAGCTAGAGGACATCGATAATTTTTTTAGTACCCGAGACTGCGGTGCAGAAAGCAAAACTTTTAGGCGAAGGACAAGACACAGAAAAAAGGATGTTTCAAACTCAGCTACTTTCTTTGCTTCCACGAATCCTCATACAACCAGAAATCTTAGGCCGACTATAGCCTAGTGTCTGAAGCAAGAAATACTGGGTAGGCAAGGAAGCCGTGATCGTATAACATGCAAGTACGGCGGAAGCCGCCGCCTAGCGGGCCAATCGGAACGTGACTATGTATCACCGGAGTGCCCTTTTACTGCGAAGAAGTATCAGGCTTTCGCTGCGACATGCTCCAATATGTGTGCGTGCACTCGTATACGTAGCAAATATCGAAGCCATCGGCACACAATGGAAGGCTAGCTTATTGTTCACCCTTTGCCAATTACACTGAGGCAGGGTATAACCTTGGGCTCTCACTCTACTGGCGCCGCCTGGATGTTACTGACAGGCTATACTGTCACAAGAAACTTAAGAAGCAAAAGAAAAAAAAATTCTCGACGCTGAAAAATTAGAGCAACCATCCTCACATAAACACTAAGGGCCCATATAGAGGGCGAGGTAATTCTGAACAATCACAAAACCAAAATCTATTATCTATTAAAGGTTTAACAAAATCGTGCTACAGAACAAGATGCCGAAGGAACGAGTCTTATTTTTGCTAGGCTGCTTTATCTTGCAGTGCGGTCCAAAGGCAGCAGCGGCATATCCTCGGGGCGATGAGAAGTTGTCAGTCGGAACGTGTCGCTCCGTCAGTAAGAGAAATGACATCAGACACCTCACACAGAAACTCAAACCACACGCCAAATGTGGAAACGAACTTGAATACCCTTCTGCCTATGTGTAGTGAGAATATGAAGGCTCTTCGGAGTTTCTGAGTGTCCGCGCAACGAAAAGATTGATCTAATAACGAATTGCATAGGATGCCAACTCGACATGCAAAGCAGAAAGCAAGACGGACTCATCGCGTCCGAGAGCGCCATCGAGACGGGCGTTTCGATGGAGGGAAATTCCACTAAGTGCCAAAAATATGGAAATATGGAAAACTTTGCCAAAAATATAAAAATTTTAGGCATCCAATGCCTAAAAGAACGTGAACGCCCGTCACGTCTGTGCTACAGGCGGGCGCCCTCCGTCTGGAGGCACCCCAACGTCTATCGTCTCCTCAAGATCTAGCGACTCTGCGCCTAACAAGGCGGAAGCTGAGCGCTCGTTCTCTTCCCACGATGGTTGAAAATATACCTGAGAGCGTCCACTTCCAATGAGCAACTGCTCGGTCTAGTGCTTTTGAATGTTCACCGCGATATTGAAGTTCAAGCGGTGGACATCCTGGATATTCATTGCCGTGAACGCAGGCGGCTGCATCTTAATATGTAGGCACTTGGCATAAATGAAATGATCAAGAGAGCCTGTAAATTGCTTTCTGAAATAACTAGTCTTAGTTACTTTTTTATTTGCGGTAATTTCTATTCGAAAGTATGTAACTCTGATCAGTACAGAAGGTGTGCATGAGTGCAGCTCCACCCATTACTTACAGTGCAATTGTTTTTACAATCTATTTAATATTCCTTACGTCACTGACATTGTTTATATTATCACCATGTGTGTGCTTTATGTCCACTTTAGTTTGATTTAACTATGTATTCAGTGAGGATAGTTTGTTATACTTTGCCTTGGAATTGCCATCCTTCACCCAACAAATGTTTAGAAATATCCATTCTCTATATATCTGAGATCAAGTTCCGCATCCCAACGAATAAGCATGAATGAAGAAATTATTGACTATTTCATTTATGTGAGCATTTTCTGCCCCACAAACATTTCCTTCCGAAAGCATTGCAAGTTGGAGACTGCGTGAGCAGGGTAGCGAATGGGTAATTACTTCCAAAATGTAATTTAATTAAATCACTTTGCTCCAAAACCAGTTTAACTACAATTACAATTACTACTATATGAAAAGTAATAATTAACAATTACAAATACTTTTAATAAGTAATGCAATTACTTACAATTACTTACTCCTTAGAGCAACCCGACTATAGGGCCATAAAACTTTAAACATGTTGTTTAGAATGCAAAACATCTGTTCATTCCTTGCCCCAATGTTTGAGAAGGCTTAAAGGGGTAGTGACACTCCAAAGCAGTGTTGTACGGAACGGCGTTCCAAGGAACGGTGTTCCTGGAATGCGTTCCTTTTAGAGGAACGAAGGAACGCCGCCGTTCCATTTTGCATCGGTGGAACTGGAACGCGTTACATTTTTACTGGAATGGAGAAAGGAACGGCGTTCCTTTTTTTCATCCAGGGGGCTAATTTTATTTTATTTCTAAGATGGAAATTTTAAAAGTATAAAACGAAGCGCAGGATTTTGTTAACTTTTTGGTTACTATCTTAGGGTTTATTTTGTGTGGTCCTCGCTTGCTAACAGTCGGGTCCAGGAGAGCTAGAGGACATCGATAATTTTTTAGTACCCGAGGACTGCGGTGCAGAAAGCAAAACTTTTAGGCGAAGGACAAGACACAGAAAAAAGGATGTTTCAAACTCAGCTACTTTCTTTGCTTCCACGAATCCTCATACAACCAGAAATCTTAGGCCGACTACAGCCATCACTGAACTTCCACATAGAGACCCTACAGTTACCACAAAAAAAACAAAAAAACAGGTTACCAGACATCAAACACACCTTTGTATCCCGAACATTGGTCACTTAAAAGATATACAAAAATTCATCTTTATTCCTTCTCCCCATGTACCCCATCTTCAAACTAAACAGAGAATCCAACCTTCGCGAAGAAGGACTTCGTTTTCAAGACTGACCTTCCAAAAGCACTACCCTGTTGTTAACTCGCTCGTCTTGCGGACAGCAACATCGAGAAGAAACTGTTGATGAGTTTGAACAAGGACCTTTGTTAGATTGAAACGTGCGAGGTTGCTGTAAAACGCTCGCGCTATGTGGAGTAACTATACATTTGGCTCCTCTTAATCGCCCACCAGAAACGTAAATAAGGTTAAAAAATGAGCTTTTAAAGGCGAATATATTAAGAAACGAAACCCTGCTTCGGCTTGTTTTCTTCTCTGGGTGTCCTTCCATCATGGCATTGAAATTTGTATGCTCCCATTTAATGAAATAAGAAGATAAAAAACTTTCCTCGATTTAATTAAATATGGTAGTCAGAAAACTACAAATGTAACGTAAATGTAACGATACGTTCCATTTTTTTAACTGTAACGGGAACGAGTTCCTTTTTCACAAATGGAACTTGTAACGGGAATGCGTTCCAAAAATCAGAAGGAACGAGCTTCCAATCCTTTTTTTGAGGAACGTGTACAACACTGCTCAAAAAGTCGTATTTTTTTTATTGTCTAAAACAATGCAAGTTGCAGTCATAGACACCCAAAAAAAAAACCGCAGCGCAACAAAAATTTCCCTGCACGCGCGCGTGCCTTTTTATTTTTGGCGTTCTTCTCTCCCGCTCCTCACCTCCTCGCTTCTTTTGAGTGGTGACGTCAAAAATCATGAAATTTAGAAGCTTTGTAGGCGACATTTCTATAGCATTTAATAGCGGCAATCGTAAAACACGTGTTTTAACGCAATTGCGAACGCACTACGGCCCTTCTTTTTGAAATACCAAAAATCAGAGTCCAATGTGACGTCGCTTCCTGGATTTGTATCCTCACTCGGAAAACTGGGCGGCGCTCAAGCGGAGGATGATCGGTGAGTCGGGGAACCGGACGAGGGAACCGGTTTTTCACGGTCCGCCGGCACCCTTCTCTCCCGCTCCTGACCTCCTGGCTTCGGGGTCGCCGTAGCAATGGCGCTTTGCTTTGTAGCGTGGAGCGGAGGCGCGAAAGAAAGTTGACTTGCAGGAGACCGCAAAATTTGACGTCACTGCACTGGCATGGATTGCGCGGGAACTTCAAACTTGGCATTTGGAAATTGTTTTACTTCACAAATACTGAATTCCCAAGTTTCGAATTTTGAGGGTAATGTCCCGGCATCGTTTTCAATCGTTTCAGACAATAAAAAAAACATATGATTTTGATGTGTCAGTGCCCCTTCCTTGTGTAAATGTCACGTATTGAACTTTCCTTTTGTGAATTTTGTTAAATTAATGATAGAACTCGACAATTTTGGGCTTATGAGGTCCTACATTCTTATATTTTCAATAAGTAATAACAAATTAGTTCTTATACTCAAAGACGCCAGGTCAGTGAAGTAAAATTTGGTTGACATAGTTTTGTTAGCAAGGCAAATAAAAATGCGACAATTAGTAATATCTGAATATTTTAAGTGTTAATATAAAACTACAATCCACACGCGCAAATACGACCACATTATCATACAAGCGTTTCATGTTTTTGTCAATTATATACACTGAGTTGAAATTATAATGGTTCAGAAATATATAACAACCGAATGGGAGCTCCCTAATAAATATTCACAGTTCGGGGTCAGTCTCCAAAATGCTTATGCAAATGATAGTCAAAGTAGAACCAACAAAAAAATAAACTTGAAAATACAAAAACAAATGCGAGCGCACTGGGAGAGGGACGTAAGAAAAAACTGCCGCCGTAGAGGTAGGCTATTTGGAGCCTACCGTTGAAGTAGGCTCTCACGGTAGGCTCTCAGCCCGCAGTGTAAGCAACAAAACAACAAACAATGCGACGCTATTTTTGTTGTGCGTGTGGGACTGTCACCGAGCAATGAGGCGCTCATTCAAACTGGAAGCGGATCCGCGTTCGCAAAGCGGTTGCGAACGCGGTTGTAAAAAGATCCAGTACAATCCACCTTTTTACGAAGTCACCGGTTCGAGATTTTTGGGTAGAAAACGCGCGTGCACACCACGAGCGCTCTCACGAGATCTCGCTTGAAAGCATGCCATGGCCGTTCGTGAATCCATGGAACGCGAACATGTGTTTTCATATCAGAAACTCTGGAACCATGATTTCGAAAGAGGTGGATTTCACGTGCACTTGATGTCATCGAGTGCGCGTGCAATTGTACTGGATCTTTACACAACCGCGTTCGCAACCGTTGTATAAAGATCCAGTACAATTTCACGCACACTTGATGTCATCGAGTGCGCGTGCAATTGTACTGGATCTTTATACGACCGCGTTCGCAACCGCTTTGCGAACGCGGATCCGCTTCCAGTGTGAATGAGCGGTGACCGCCCAAAAGTAATTGTAATTGTGCCTGAAAGTTTGCTATTACTGACTCCAGAAAGTATTTAAATTACAATTACAACTCCTTTTAGCCGAAAAGGCGGAAAAGGTTCTGGTGAGAGGCCCCGGACCAAGAGATTGATTCCGAAAGTAACCGCGCAGGTAAGCGCCGGAGCTAATCTGTGTTCGCTCACTTCTGTCTAACGAAAGCGACGGTCGACATCTGACCAAACTGAGAAGAAAACGTAGCACTCAAGGCTTCCGTAAAGATACGATTAATATGGAGCACTCACTCACTCGGCCTACTGCAACTGGACAAGCTGGCTGTCACAGGCGCGTTAAGTCCGCGTCCGCGCTCTTTTGGTTCATATCCGAGCGCACAGAACCGAGTGAAAGAACGTGAAAGAGAGCGACGAAACACGAGAGAAAGAAACCAATGTTGCCAGCTGAAAGACAACAGTCGCAATGGTAATCGCGAAGCAACGCGAAGACTCTCAGCTATATAAACAGTGATAGTTTAACAGTTTAAACTAAATTTCGAGTTATTTTAGCGCTTATAAAAGGGAATATACTCATTACGCTGAATTAACTTCCCTTTTGTTGAAATCTCGGATATCTGGTGGTGTGCGGTTTCGTATTCCTGGGGCACTCCCTGCTCCCTGCGCGCTCCAGAGCCCTTGGACGTGGTACCACTGTAGTGGTACATTGCGATATTTGTGAAGCCTAGTCATAAAAAGTTTATACGAGTTTAATTACATTCCGTTTTGAGCAGACAGCCTCTCGTGCCTTCGTCGCACTCTTCGTCGACGTTCGGTCGCCACGAGCAGACGGCAAGCAGACGACGCGCGGAAGAACACGTTGGGGGGGTTGGCCCTCCTGATTGGCTGAGGACATCTGTAGGTTCCACTAGAGCACTATATAGCTCCTACGGAGCAGAGTAGCGCAATCCTTTGATCCGCGTGTTTTGCCGACAACATGGCCGACAGAGCAGCTCGGCGCGAGTCACGTGGTACTCAGGGTTCCAGGAGGCGGCCCCGGCGGCCCGCCCTATGGGAGAATACATGGAGATCGACGCAACACGGCTAATTAAAAAATAAACGGCGAGTTCACACTTTTCAAAACTAGTCTGTCGTGAAGTTGGTAATGCACTAAACACTTTATCAAAGTTTTAATAATATCGGATGCGTGTGCAAATTTTGAGAAGGCAATTTCCAAGGCAATGGCGTTTGAAGCAGACGATTTTTGCACGCAGCGGAGATGGGCTCTTTGGGTTGGCCGGGGCGGGTCACGTGGACGCTGTGACGTTGCCGCGTCGTCTGCTGCATGATGCCGCTCGTGCAATTTTTAAAAACAAATTACGTCCTTACTTGGCACAAAACTCAGCGCAAATGATTCTAAAATGTTCCTTTATTATGTCAAAAACTATTGTCGTTCCGTACATCTCCACAACATTGAAGAAACAACGATTTTCTCACGTTCCCCATGCATTTCTGACCGGAGTTGGAACCTCCGGGTGTTCGCCGCTAGTCGCCGAGAGACGGCGTTCTAGATTGCGCTACTCCAGAGCCGTATATTAGGAGAGTTTGGACAATAGGCGGAGCAAAGGCCGCCGCCAGCGCCGAATATTCCCCCCACGCTTAGAGCGTAAACTAAATTTGTGACACGGCGTCGACCAATCAGGAGACCTCTACTCCATCTCACAAATGTCGACAGTGAAGACAAAGGCACAGGCGCGTGAGCCTAGCTCAGCGAAACGCTATTGTTTGTACGAGACCTCCTGCATAGGAGGCACTTTCCAAAGCCACGCGCTCGTGCCCATGCCTTTGTCTGCACTGCTAGAACAGCGTCCTGAGACTGGCTGAAAGAAAGCAGTGCAAAGGGTGGGGTGCGCGAGCGTCTTGAGACGCGGAGTTCCGCTCGGCACGGCTCAAATTATACTTCGTTTCACTTTACCTGCGAGCGAAGCCAAAGCTAGAAGCGCGAGACCAGCGCTTTTTGCATTTCTCCCCAGCTCGCGCGCTCGAGCAAAGCCTGAACGCACGGAGCTTCCGCGCTCGCGCTTCCAGTTTTGCCTTCGCTCGCACATAAGGTGAAACGAAGTATAGTCAGTATAGTCGTGTCACAAATTTAGAGCACGCGACCACCGCTAGGGGCTGTTTCGCGGCCTGTGGTTGGCCCGAGATGCTCGCCTATTCAAACCAATGTATGGCCAAACTCTCTCAATAAACGGCTCTGCGCTACTCTGCTCCGAAGGAGCTATATAGTGCTCTAGGTTCCACACTGCTGCACGGAACTACTGCGATAAAGTATAGTTACAGGGAGCTAAAGGGAGAAGGATTTTAAGTATAAGAAAGCAAAAAAAAAACTTTTCGAAATAATTAAAGGCTAGAGAGCTCAAGTTACCGTCCGGTATAAAGGAAGCAGCCAATATTTATTTATCCATCCAGGCTCTGGCCACTGTGGCTCTGGCAGCTCTGGTACAGTGGCTCTGGCTCGTGCTTCGGCCGCTTCGGCTGCAAGGAGGTTCCGGCTGGCTCTGGCACCCAATGCACGCACCCAATGCAGGCACCATAGTTTTGCCGGCTTTGTTGCTTTTGCCACATTTTCCACTGTGCCTTTAACTTTTGGTCGTAGTTTCGGAAGTTTCGTCGTACCAGCGCCCGTCTACGCCTTGTAGTCAGTGTAATGTCGTCCGTCGTCTGCACGTGAAGTTTAGGTTCCGGAATTCCCTTCGAACTCCTGAGCGGCTATCGTAATCCCGAAAGGAAAACACCATTAATAGCATGACCATGGGCAAAGCGTTGCCGCTACTGGAACGTTCCTGCATGTTCCTGTTGTCCCGAAGCCGAACTTGCGTCTCGCGACAGCCCCTCCTCCGTTTGAGTACGGGCGCTGCCCAGCGCAGCCAGGACAGTCGAGTCAGGGACGGTCCTGGACCCGAGACGACGCACGAGCCCGGCTTCAAACAAGAGAGTGTCGCAGAGCTTTTCCGTCGATCCGCGACGTTCGACAGCGACAGGCCCAAGGATGTCCACGATCTCTGGTCGTCAGCCACCTACCCCGTCAACTTCAAACTCCCGGAGGAGAAGGAAGAAGAGGAGTCGATCAGGATTGACCCTAAGAATACGAGCGTCGTCCTGTTCCCCGGACAGGTGAGGCGAATTTCTCTCGGGGCCGGCAGTCATCAGTTGTTAGAGAGGCACGGAAATTGCTTATTGCCAGAATACTCCGAAGGGTATATTGCTAAGGTGCGGTGACGGCATGCACCATGTAGCCAAACATGAATGAAGCAGACTCCCTAAATTACGTTTGAGCAGTTAACGCAATTCATCAATCGGTACTTAATTAATTGCTGCAGTTAAATAAGTAAACAGAGGGCCACAAGCAACAAACTCCAAGTCTGTGGTCACAGACTGTCTCAACGCTTTTTTTTTTTTTTCATTTTGACTAACCTTAACGAGCTCGTTTGCGCCCTTGCATTTGGCTTAGAAACTCCACCTACCCAAAAACCGCCTGTGTTAATTAAAAAAAAAAAAAAAGGAGCTCGAAATAGCTTTTATAGATTCCTATGTGCGCAGTGTTTGAATTTTCCTTTTTTCTGTTCTATCACTTCTGTTTGGAGACAAGATGCAGAGTTTGACAACCTTGTGTGTATTTATAGAACCATTTCTCGTCTCAGGGCTCGCAGTTTGTGGGCATGGGCAATGACCTGCTTCAGTACCCCAACGTGAAGGAGATGTATGAGCGGGCGAGTGAGATCCTCAAGTATGACCTTGAGAGATGTGCTTGGAGGGACCCCGGCAAGATTTGAACCAGACGGTGCACTGCCAGGCTGCTGTGGTAGTCACCTCGCTGGCCGCTGTGGAGCGCCTCCGGGCTCTCCAGCCTTGGGTAAAGCACTCACTGCCAGTCGCCACTGCAGCCACCTTTGTCCTCCTGGGCACCTTTTCTTTCTCATTTGCAGTTGACAAGCACACTTTTAACACAAAATGTGTTTTATCTGCCCAATTCTACAAGAAAACCGTCACGAAGGATTGCGACGTCACCAAATGACATGACGTCAAGAGTGTCGCACGACATAATGGTGTTAGGTGACACTATGACCGCATGACGTCACGTGGCGTCGCACACACACACACACACAGCATGTGCCCAGCTCAATTACGACACATTTTGTGCTCCCCAGTTTTTCAGCATGATCAAGCTAGTGTAATAGACTGATATCACCAGCCAGCTTTGTTGCGCCGTCGCCATGCATAGTCGGAACTGTAGTCTTTTTGCACAAGCAGAACACGAGACAGCTTGTGAGACAGCACAAGCTGTCTCGTGCACTGGCGTCTGCCTTCCGAGAACTACAGTTTTGGTGGCGTCACTTATGCGTGGAATGTGGAATGAGGTTGGTCTATTAATCGCAATGCAACACCTGAAACTGTAGTGTGGAAAAACTAAGAAACTTCAAGTCGAAGAAAAAGGCAACAGTAGGAGAACGTTCCGAGACATTCTCCCATTGTTGTCTGTTTCTCTGACTCTGGCGTTACATTATCCCAAGATTAATCATTGGGTGTTACATTATGATTATCGCCTGCACACTCACAATTATTTCTGTAATTGTCCCCGAAACAAGCTTATTTCCTTTAGACATTGTGCGCTGCTTGTAGAAATGCGCTGCGTGTATGAATGCTTTTGTCTTCCTACACGCAAGCAGTCTTAAGTGTCTGCCGAATTTTTTTTTTTGTGATTTGTGCGCGCGATATTGGTTTCCGTGACATCCAAGTTAGTAGCAGGTTCTTGCGTGTACATCGCACTGTGAAGCGCGAATGCACATGCATCCGCGGTCTGCTGCTGTATCCGTGACAGGGGACTTCATAGCGAATTCTTACGTACTTGGCGCACCGTGCAACGCGAATTCGCTGTGTCTGTAATCTGTGGTATCACTAATGAAAAGACAGAGTTTGCAGGCGAGCTGGTGACAGTTAATAATGATGTTTAAAACCGCAGACTGCGGCGAGGGAAAAAAATAAGAAACTTTGAAATCGAAGGGTTGCCGTTTCACTTAAGTTGTAGCCCCCCCCCCCCCCCCCAAACACACACACACGCATGCATGTGCACGCACGCACGCACACACACACACACACACACACACACACACACACACACACACACACACACACACACACACACACACTATTTATCTTCATTTTGGGTGGCCATTCTGTTAGGGCTTTATGGTATATAAGTGTTTCTAAGAGCCATGTTTTCACCTATCATCATATCTCTGGGGAAAGTGATAACTGCTCTACAAAATTAAACAAACATTTGGCATAATATTTCTTTTTCTTTTGCGTGTTTGGGGTGTGTGCTTTTGCTGAGACCACTTTCACGCTCTTGAGTTGTGTCGTAAACGTAGGAGTAAAAACAATAATTGGTTGCCTCATCTATAAACTTTCTTGTACATGACGTATGTGGCGAATACACTTGCTGGTATTCAAGCAGCAAGCCTCTGGGAGGACAAGGAGAACAGTGAGCATGTCCTGCTGAGCGACGCAGACTCCAAACCGTTGTGCTAGATTGCAGATTTGATTTGTGTTTGCCCTTTGTCCCCTAAATCCCCTTCTTCAGGGATTATTATCGGCATCCAAGCAATTCTCTTGTGAGGAAAACCTTCCGTTTCATGGTCTTACTTGCTAGTTTTGTCAGTCGCTTTTTTTTATCAAATCCCTAAACAAGCTTTGTTTTCTTTTTTTCTAGTCAGTCATGTCTGCTCTAGTAAGTGCCTCTGTATGAGCAGGAATATGAAGTTTTCAGTATTTTGCATTTGTACTTTTATCAGATAGAGTAAAGAGACTGTTAACTTAAATATTGGAATACCTTCATGTTTGCTAAACAGGGACTTGGAACATTTGTATATCCTAATAATGGAAACTGAAGTCAGTTAGTATTGGGTTTTATTTTATATCATGCTATTACATCTTGAAATGGTTTTGTTTCCAACTTATGAAACTTGTGATTTGGGTTGTGAAATAGGCACAACATTTTGTTTCTATGAGGCTTAAAGGGCAACTCCGGCCAAAACTCAAAATGAAATAAATTACTGGTATCGATGTAGTGACACAAAATACGACCCCAGCCAAAATATTACGTCCGTGGGACGCCGCATTCTCAACTAATGCCGATAATAAAAAATGCGACCCGCCGCGAGCCGCTGCTCCTTAGCGGGCGGCCAGCGGATTACGGATCGCTAAAGCAACATTGGGCCATGACGTCGGTATCATTCTTTTTTTTTTCCTCCGGTCCGGGCGTTGCGCGGAGTGCGCTTCTTTGAGCCGCTACCACCGCTACTTCGGCTTGTGATTGGCGTGTTTAGCCGTTGCTTTTATCTGTAGCCCGTGTAGCTTCGGTATAGCCTTTTGTTTATTTGCTTGTGAGGACTCCAAGACTCCTTTTAGCGAGCAACTCGGTGCGCCCAAGACTGCCCAGGTGTTCCTCTAAAGATGCCGAGTGCAAGTTGCAACTTGCAGCGCTGTGGGCTGCTCAAACAACCCGCTGCGCAACCCGGAGGTGCTTTTTCACAAGTTTCCAACGGACCGGAAATTGAAGAAGGTGTGGGTGAACGCTGTTCGACGAGTGGACTTTGGACTTCGGCTTTTACGCGCCCGAGGAAAAAAGAACAAAAAAACAAACAGACTTGTACAGCCCAGCACACGTGTGTTCGGGCGCCGCAGCCCGCGCCGGAGAGCCTCAAAGCTTCGTGTCTGGGACTAACCCGCAGCGCGAAAGCGAGAAGGCTCCCAGTACTGTACGTCACTGGCAGCGCGGCGTAGAGCAACGCCGCTCCATCCACGGAGCCCCGATGACAATTTAAGCCTAGCGACGAGTACGGAAGACCGCACACACGGTGACAGCCGCCGATACGGCACCGAGCGAGTTCACTCGTTTTCCAGTCGCTAGCTTTTGGGTATACAAGCGACGAGTACGGCATAGCGCACGCACGGCGGCGGCCGCCGAGTACGGCACCGTGCGAGTTCATGGGTTTTCCAGTCGCTAGCTTTTGAGTATACGCACTAACTCCTGCTACATATGCTGGATAATTACCACGTGTACAGAATTAAAACAAAAACAGCTTACCTCCTATCTTTAGACGGCTAGCGCAACAGAGGTAGGTGCCGTTCGGCCTGCGTACTCGTTGAACGAGAACGATCCTGACGTCACGTTCACATAGCGGCTGATTTCCAGTGTTGCCGGGGCCTCGAGCGGCTAGTTTCGAGTTTGTTGGCCGCGCCCCAAACAAAACTTTGAGGCGTCGATATCTTTAGAACTACGCACAATAACGAGAAAAAAATTACACCTTGCAATTCAGGGACGCTAACTGCACTAAAAACAGTCATAATCCCAAAATCGAAGGTATGGACCGGAGTTGCCCTTTAAGTTGTGCTTCTTTTGTTGACTATAATACCCTCTCTATTGTAAATCCATAAGAGGAACCAACCTGCTACCAGGACAGTTCTCGATAGGTGTCATTCAGATAAATTGGAATTACGCTGTTTTCTTTTTTTTGCTATAGGCTGGAATATATTAAGGATAGGGTATGTTTTGGAACTGGTTCTGGAACGTCGCATACAGATGCTTTTTCGTTGTAATATTTTTCATACTTAGAAAAGTACATGTGGGCTTTTACATGGCTTGCACATGACTTCACATCGCACACTTTTGACCACCATGAAAGAGAGGGAGAGAGAAGCTGCTTTTGTAGGAATTTTTAGGGACTGGTTAATCTTCTATAATCTTATGGGAGGAGAATAGCAACGTCTGGGCAAATTGCTAGGTTGTGGTAAGAGGGGAGCTCCTTTTCCCCCTCTTTCCCGGTGGCCATCGAAGCGCTCTTTGGATGACATCATGTGCAAACCATGTATAGCCCCAAGTTCGACCTGGGTGACCAGCTCTTAAGATTTACTTATACTGCTACGAAACTCGACTTTTGTTGCTCCTGAGCTGCTCCAAAGCACAACTTTTACTGCTCCAAAGAGGCATCTTTGCCGCTCCCAGATCTGCTACGAAAGGCTGAAGCTTGCTTCCACCCCTGTTTACTGCACATATCTGGGAAACCCTTAGCATGCCTGTCTTGTCAAAAGGATTATGTGCCATACGTAGCTGTTGCATCAAGGCAGGCAAGCCTAACCGAGTTCAGTTTATTTGAAAAGCATTTCAACCGTGCTAATCACTTGTTTTGTCTTTCATCATTAAGGCTATTGAAAACTGCGTGGCTGCAGCAGGATTCAGCGTTGGAGAGTATGCTGCCCTTGTATTCAGCCAGGCCCTCTCTTTTGAGGATGGTAAGGTTTTGCATCTCTCGGTCAGCATCCTTACTAGGTTTCTTAAGTTGTGCTCTAGAGCCTAAGGAAACAGTAATTGATTGGGATCACTGTTATGAATTGGGCTAGACTTAGAGATCCTCCTGTGCAAGCCAAGTGGATGAGGATACTTATGTTGATCTTGCATGTATAAGGGGTGTTCATATAAAGTTCTTGTTATTTGTGGCAAAAAAAAGTGAATATCGCCAAACTTTTCGTGGTGGGACAAGCCCACGTCCCTGTACTCTTGGCTCATTTAAAAAAATTCTCTCGCAGTGCCGAATATTTGCTCCCGCAGGGTGCGCTTACATTTTAAGTGTTACGTGCTTGGTGAGTGGTGTCACCACAGACCCCAGCCACGTGAGCCGCCATACCCAGGATGCAGGGGGCACCTGCTTTAGTAGGTGCTTGGTGAGTGGCGTCTCTACGAACCTTGAGCCATGTGGGTTCGCCCACCCATGCCTGGCTGTGCGTGGCTTAACCCGTGTCGTAAACGGGTGTCCTGGCTTTGCCCGACCAGTATGATTCAGTCGGTTGTCTTTCTCCACCTCTACTTTCTTTAACTTTCTCCTTCTCTTCTTCCTTCTTATTTCACCTTCTTTGGTGGCAAAGGCTAACCCTGGGTGGTGACGGATCCCTTTCTAGACCCACACTTAGTTGTAGTTTCTTAGTACCACTAGTAGCTTAACTGTGTCAGCCAAGCCACGCCTGTTATGACACATTACCTATCCCCTTGTTGGGCTTGGTGGTGGGCAGTGCGCCACAGATTCCGAACACTCCTGCCCTCTCTTCCAAAACCAATATGGTGCACCCCCCATAAAAGGGGTTGCTCCATACTTACTTTTGAAAAAGCATGTGAACCATCAAAGTTTCCAAGATTCCTTGTACTCCAAGCCCAAGATGAAGAAAAACCACTAGCTAAGCTTTCGCCTTTCCTAGTGTCAAAATGCCTTGATGCCATCATTGGCAAAGCCTTCTAGGCAGAAAATCTTTCTGGTAATCTTGTCGAGGTCGAAACAGAAGTTCAAAGCAGAACGCTTCTAAAACAGACATGTCTGGGCGAACACCAGATAAGTCGGCCCCCATCGGACGCTGATTAAATAGTGTTTGAGGTGTTATTTCCGAGGCTGATCTGATCGATTGCATTGAGGATGAAATCATGGCTGGACTTCAGAAGCAGGCTGTGGTGGCCATCAAGCTGATCAATATATATAGACACTGGCAGGAGACCAACCAACCAAGCATTTAATCCTGACCTTTGAGCTGCAGACACTTTCTGCCACCGTTAAAGCTGGTTACCTCCATTGCAAACTCGGGCCATTTATCCCAAACCCACAAAGATGTTTTTGATGCCAACGCTTTGGGCATGGTTCGTGGAACTGTCGGGGCCATGAGACCTGCGCGAAGTGTGGTGGCACTGATCGTGTAGCCGACATTGGTGAAAGCACGCTCAAATCTATCAAGGAATTCATGCTGCTTGTGCCTGGGCATGTCCGCATGGAAGCAAGACAAATAAATCTTAACCCTCAAAGTACAAAAAAAAAAAAAAATAGTTACCAGGAGGCAAAACAACAATTTTTTTTTTTGTCCAAAGGCATGTTTGCCCAGGCGGTGCGCCAGCTTTGTGAACAGAATCGAAAGGCCACCCAGGTCTCGCCTGAGGTCCTGGCAGTGGCTCTTCAGTCCCCTACCACCCAGCAGGGGCAGCGGCTTTCCCCGGCTTGTGGAGGGAGTGAACCAGCTGCCCCTCGGCCATGGGACAGGCAGCTCTGTCCGTCCCCACTCTGTCTCCCCCCAGGGAGAAGGAGCGAGAGTCTCCCCCAACTCACGGGAGAGGGCCCCATCCAAGGAGCGGCATGGCGCCGCTCCTTTAGCAGCTAAGGGGCAGGGACGGACGGAGTTGGGCAACGCTCAGCCCAGCACCTCCACTGCTCACCCTTTGAGTGGGGGTGGTCGTGGCCGGGGAGTTTGGCCTCCCTCGACTCTGCTCAGACCTACATGACAAGCCTCGTCTCAAGAGGTGGAGGCGAGGGACAAGACCGCTGAGCCTTTCGCTCTTTCGTCCGACCAGGACAACATGGTGTGGGTGACTCCCAAATCTAAGAAGAAGAAAAAAAAACGAAAAAGCCAGTATTTCCATCAAAGTAGTTTTCTCTGGGAACTTCATTCTTGGATTGGATTAATTTACTGTGTCCCGTATATCTGCATCTACTTCCGATATTAATGCCTCCACTTCTTTTTCACTGGAACTGTCGAGGCCTTCGTGCAAACTATGATGATGTTACTGACCTGCTAGAGGAACACAGCCCCATTGCCTTCTGTTTGCAAGAGACTCACCTGAAGGAAAGTCACTCGAAAATCCTGAAGCCTTACCAGCTGCATATCTGCCAAGTTTGACGATTTTATCGTAAAGTGTCCGCTTTCCAGCGCTTTCTTACGGTTATGGTATTAACAACAATATTTGTATGATTTTCCGCACCCCGTGTAAAAAAAAAAAAAAAGAAAAGTTTTTGTTTAAGCTGCATCTCGCCTGTTTACAAGTTGGGGTTGGCAACACTGGTACGTCGACTTGTATGCCAGGGGCGCAAGCTACCGCTCCTGTGTTGTAAGGGGTGGTATAGCCGCTAACATCCATCCATCCATCTTAATCCAAAACTGTTTAGGAAATCTCCTTTGTTGTGGCGACGTTGGTTGTGGCGAACGTTGTGCATTGTGTCACTGGAACTTTTACTCATGATCCCTTGAAACCATCTTTGCTACGAGGTGTTGGGAAAAAAATACTTTCAAGTGTTTATTCCCAGCTATTCAACCGACTTTCCATTTATGAATATGTCGCGCAAGGGCGAAAGGTATGCATTTTGTAGTCTGTGTCGCTGCAATGTCAACATTTCGCACGCTGGTCGCCGGGACGTTCTGTGTCATCTGAATACAAAAAAAGCACAAGGACTCTGCAAATTTAGTTGAAACCAACGAGAAGCTTGGAGGGTACTTCAGTCAATCAACGACACTACCCTGAGCAGAATGGCTTTTTATGGCATTTTGGATCGAACACAACGTGCCGTTCACGGCGGTTGTTGTGGAGACGTTAAAGAACTTTGCTCTTCTCCGTTCAGCCAGGCACAGGCGAAAGAGTTTTCAGCAAAGTGAAGAAGGCACACACTCGCAGTTCCGCTCCTCCATGTCAAAAAAGACTCTTGAACAGTTGTTAGTTGTGAGATGCAGCCAGTCCGGAAAGTTCCATGAACAAGTGTTCAACAAGAACTTCCTAAGAAAAGCAAAAGCTGCAACTTCCTCAGTGTTGGCCCAACCTTCTACTTCTAAAGAATAAGACATTTCGTGCAATGTATGATGTGTTTGTGCCCTAGTTTAAGCATTTTTCTTACCTAAGCCAAGTTTTTGAAGAATAAAACAGTTTTCGTATTTCTTCACACAATTGTAGCGTTTTTGGCATCCCCTGTAGTATTTTCAGCATTGTAGGGTTGGCAGGTCTGCAGCTGTTTCGCAAGGATCGTCAGCATTCGAGCCACCCGTCTGGAGGTTCCGCTGTTGTCTTGCAATGCTCGGTCCCATGCTCTTAAGTACCCTTAAACACACCACTAAAGGCTGTTGCTGCCCGTATGCTGACTGACTGTTTAATAACCATTTGTTCTGTATACATACCTCCGAATTATCACCTCGTGTATGAAAAACTTGCTGTGATCAGCTACCTCCTCCTTTTGTGCTCATAGGTGATTTTCATGCTCATAATTCTCTCTGAAGAAGTGGACGAGGAGCACTTATTGAAAGTTTTTTTGCTTTCAACAGGATTGTGTTTGCTCAACTCTAAAGAGGCTACACACTTTTCCTCAGCAACACATACATTGACATCACTCAACCTTTCACTTGTGTATCCGACATTACTTTCACTGTTGTCATAGTCATCCCTAATCCCTATGGCAGTGTTCATTTTCTCATTTTAGATTTCCACAATCATCCTGTCGCACTTCCAATACGGTCACCTCGGTGGAAGTTTGACAAAGCCAACTGGACACTTTTTAAGCAATCATCGCTTTTAGCTCTTACATCCCTCCATCAGCCCTTTGTTGACGAGGCAAGAGGTCATGTCACAAAAAACATGCTAGAAGCTGCTATGCTTGCAATACCGATGACGTCCCCCACCTCCCCAAATGGTCTAAGCCAGGGTGGAATCGGGACTGAAAGAAACAAGATAAAGCATGGGGCATATTTAGGTGATATCCTACTCCAAGTAACCTTATTTCGTTCAAGAAAATGAAAGCATCTGCGCAATTTGTCCGCAAGCAGTCAAAGAGGCATTGCTGGGAAAAGTATGCATCTTCTGTAATTAGTCTGGCAACGCCAAAGGAGGTATGGGATCGAGTTCATAAAATTAATGGCTTATATCATGCTTTTTCCGTTCCTCTTTTGACAAAGAATGGAGTATGTCCTGAAAGCCTCGAGGAACAGGCAAATATCCTTGGCGAGCATTTCGAGTTTGTTTCTAGCTCAAGAAACTACACACCTATATTTCTTAGACATAAAGCACAGATGAAAAAAATAAAAAAAAAGGCGGCTGTGAACATTTTGGGTGGTTTTCAAGATCCATATAATGTCCCCCCCTACCCTCCCCATTCACATTGCGTGAACTTGAAATGGTTCTTCACTGTCCTAAACAGACTGCACCCGGTTCAGATGGAGTCCATTACATTCTGCTCCAACATCTTCATCCTTCTACTCTTAAGCTTATCCTATGCCTTTTCAATAAAATCTGGTCTGAAAGTCATTTTCCGATCGCTTGGAAGGTTGCCTTCGTGGTTCCCTTGCTGAATCCAGGAAAGGATCCTTCATGTGCATCTGGATACAGGCCTATAACTTTGACAAGTTATTGAATAAAGACTCTTGAAAGAATGGTTAATAGAAGGCTTATGCATTATCTTGAAAATAACAACATTCTAGACAGATCCCAGTGCGGCTTTCAATCTTCACGATCCACAGTAGCTCACTTTGCTCTGTAGTGAACATGGACTCTTTAAGTGCATTGAAAGCCCTTGTTTCACTGAATTTAGCCACAAACTCTTTGGTTGCTCAACTGCAAGATAAGATAATTTCAGATGATTGAAAATAGAGTAGGCAGGCGAGCTGGTTGATGTTACACATTTCTGAAAAACCGGAGACGATGTCTCCGGTTTTTCACTAACACACAACACAAAACGTCTCAATCAGCGGGCAATATTGAGACGTTTTGTGTGTTGTCCCCTTTTTCATCAGTCGTCTCCGGTTTTTCAAAAATCGTGTAAGATAATTTGAGCCATCAAAAGTGGGTATGAAATTATTTTCTGCTGGGTGCCAAGCATACTTGGGTAGTAATTCAATTACAGTAATTAAATTACTGCAATTTAATTACTTTTTTTTGTAATTGTAATAATTACTTTCGGCTAAGAGGAATTGTAACTGTAATTTAATTACTTTCTAGCACCAGTAATTGCAAAATTCCAGGAACAATTACAATTACTTTTGCAAAACTTTGAAATGGCAACGCAACCTCCCTGCACTCTAAAAAAAAGCCTGTGCATCCGCTTTCCCGCACAACACTCGGAGAGCCAATCACCGGAACTTGGGAGGCAGCTCAGCGAGTGACGATGGCGAAACATATGTTTAGACCAAAAAACGCAGTTTGAGTTGTGACATTAAGCAATGCAAGCGTGACGTTTTGCATTGCCTAATGTCACAACGCAGACTGCGTTTTTTGGTCCAAACATATATGTTTCGGCATCGTCATTCGCTGAGCTACCACCTTAAGTTGCGGTGATTGGCTCGCCGAGTGTTGTACAGGAAAGTGGACGCACGGGCTTTTTTTAGAGTGTGTAAGCCTCAGCGCTCGGACAAGCGGCCTAGCTCTAGGTGAACAACAAGAATAAAGAGACACACTCACAACCTAAATAGTGTCGCAATGTTTGTTGTTTTGTTGCTTATACTGTGGAGTGAGCTCAATGGCGCCGTGTAGTGCCGTCTGCTGTGCGAGCAGAAAACAATAGCGTAAACATGCCAAAATATTGAAAGAAAAAAAATTGAGCTTCAGCTTTCAGCCGAGGTTGGAAATTTTAATTGTCTATGATGTTACTTTGCTTTATTTTTTTGCCAGTTTTTTACGTCCCTCGCATATTTGTGTCTTTGTATTATTTTCAAGTTTATTTCCTGTTTGTTTTACTTTGGATATTAATTGCATAAGCGTTTTGGAGACAGACCTCGCACCTGTGAATATTGTCACCAATGATTCGAGAGCCCCGATTCGGTTCTTATGCATTTCTGAGCCATTATAATTTCAACTCAACGTAAATAATTTACAATACCATGATGTTTGTATGAGAATGCGGTCGTATTAGCGCGTGTGGACTTTAATTTTATATTAACACTTGTAAAATATTCATATATAACTAATTGTAACATTTTTATTTGCCTGGCTAACAAAAGTTTGTCAACTAAATTTTTTGCCTGGCTAACAAAAGTTCGTCAACTAAATTTTTTTAGCAATCTGGCGTCTTCCAGGGTTTGAACTAATCTATTATTATTTATTAAAAATATAAGAACATACTACTTTATTGCCCCAAACTGTCAAGTTCTATCATGAATTTAACAAAATGCATAAAAGGAAAATATACAACACGCGGCATTTATGCAGCAATGCTTAAGCCTCCTCAAACATTGGGTCAAGGAATGAACAAATATGTTTCATTCTATGCAAGTCGTTAAGTTATATGGCCCAAGTCGGATCGCTCTCAGAAATAATTGTAAAGTAATTGCATTACTTTTTAAAAGTAATTTGTAATTGCAATAATTACTTTTCACATAGTAGTAATTGTAATTGTAGTTAAACTACTTTTGAAGCAAAGTAATTGTAACTGTAATTAAATTACATTTTGAAAGTAATTTACCCATGTATGGTGCCAAGTCACGTTGGCATCCCGGGCAACGAGGAGGCAGATCAGGCCCTCTGCCGTCGCACACTTTGTGGACACGAGGGAAATCCCCCCCAAAAGATTATCGCAAGACGGTGAAACATTCTAAAATGCAGAAATGGCAGCGTGAATGGGATTGGGAAGTAAACAACAAGTTACATGCGGTGAAGCACTTGCTGAAGGAATGGGAGAGTGCCCGACCTCGGGAACGTTTCTACGAGGTGGTTCTTTGTCGTCTAAGGATTGGCCATGCGTGACTAACACAAGGGCATCTCCTGCGTGGCGAAGATTCCCCGGAGTGTGAGCATTGCCATAGCCATCAAACCATACATCATATTTTACTTGAATGTAATTTCTATGATCCAGAATGCCGTAACCATTTTTCGCAGCTATACAAGGAGCATACCCCATTACATCTCATGATTCTACTTGGCGACAAACCTCTTATTGCACACTCTTGTGTTTTTAATTTCCTCAAAGCAATCGGCCTTCTACACCGACTGCGATTGTATGTTAGGTCCCTGAATTCATGTTCATACCTTTTTTTTACTTATACACACCTCATGTTCATAGTTGTATCCTATCATCTGCTACTAGACCTCTTTCCTCTCCCTAACTCTTCCCAGCAATAGTTTGTGTGCCTGGCACATTATAGCCTTAGACGCTTTAGCGCCACAAAAATCCAATCCAATCCAGTTATTTGCACAAGATGAAAGCCCCTTCCCCCTGGATTTCGTGATTCCTCACGCCCATGCAAAAACAGCAAATGGCCCGTTAAATTTGCAACAGAAATGTTGCAGCTTTGCCAAGCCAACCCTGAGGATTTCCTTGATCCCCCAATCCCCATGTATGGCGATGTTGGGTGTACGGAAGCACACGGATGCGACACTGCCAAAAAATGTTGAAGACGGAGCCATCATCAGGAAACGTGATGATGAGCGTTTTTGTTTTTTTTTTTTAGACTTAGGCTTGTAAGGGCTGAGCAGCCCTAAAGAAATATTACCAAGACCACCTGACCACGTCATGTGTGGCGATCAAGAGTCGCAGGAAGCTGACCAAGAGAATGCGTTTGCTCTACCACAATGTATCGGTGACTCATGCGGCTGCTTTAGGCTATGAAATTGTGCCTCTGCCCCTGTATTCAGCTGCCGTGGCACTCAGTGACTTCTGCTTCCTCTCAGGAAATGCTCGCTGCCTGGCAAGTGTTTCCAGGACGAGGTGGAACACTTTCTCAGAGCCGAAATCAGACTACAACCAATCGGGAGAGAAGGCTCGTGTGATGCATATGTGGAGGTGGACTATAACCTCACCACCAACGCCCATCTGTCTACTCTTACTAAACTTTATGGACTCCCTGAAGTTCACGAACCCGAGTGCCCATTGGGCCCGATTGTTTCATTCTTTGGTTCTCGCACTTGCAACCCGTAACCGATTTGACTACGTAATTGTCGGGAGTTTGTGGGCCACGTTAGAGGCGACGTCCTTGACGAGGATGACATACTGGTTTCTTGTCCCCCCTAGCTGTGAGAGGTAGTAAAATAATGATATGCTCCCTTCATACACATCGTTGTCAGTTCAGGACATTGCCATACTTTCCATTTTTCGTCCTAGCCTCGCGTTCCACGAGCTGACGAGATGGAAGGTTGCCCAATGGGTAGTCTGTGGCTATGGCAAATCTCGTGGAGCATGTGGAGGAAGCCGCTCTAGAGCGGAGATTGCATCCAGTTTTATAGGCGGTACGGGGCTGACACTTTCATAATTAACGACTTGCAATCGACTTTGAGCAGTGTTGAACCATCCGTCTTGTTCACCCATTCAGTAGAAGAGAACAGTGCCTTTCTTAGATGTACGCTGAAACAGCACTGGACATAAGAACCACTGTGGACTGCAATACTTGCGACACAGATGAACTCCAATCAACCTGTAGAGCATAAAAGAGTAGTCATAAAAATGCATTGGTCTGAACACATTCCTCCGAATCCGGAACTGTGTGTGCTCGAAGATGCAGTTATTGTTGAATCTCGTGAAGCGCGATTATCCTAGGCGATTTATTGCAAACAGACGTAAGCAGGATGGCATCGCTTTCGAGGGGGGTTGTAACAATCGCATTTATCAAGGCCTCTTTGAACGTTGGGACTTTCAAAGCCCATCTCTAACTTTGTAATTTCATTTCTGAACTGCAAGACAGACGAGCCCCAGAGTCCCAGTGCGATGTTGTCTCAAAATCGAGCTGTCTGGACTGTGACCATGGTACAGTCGGGGACAAAAGTCTCCAGGACGCGCGAGCTGTGACTGAAGCGCATTGCTCTGCCATCTGCCGGCGGGTCGCCTGGTTTCCAGATCACACAAAAGCGCATGCGCGTCCTACTGTGCCTGCAAACATGTGCGTTTTCCCACTCTTCTGCGTCGCGGCCCCTAACTCGGAATCGGGCGCGTGGTACCGCCTCGGAGATAGCGCTTGCGACTGTCGAGCGTCTGCTACAGATTCCTAAACTGGAGATACCGCCTGCGGCATTGCACCACATTTCGCTGTGTCAGTGCACCTTGCTTTATAACCAGTTGAGTTTATCGCTCAGTTGAGCTGCCGTGACTCCTTTCTTTATAGGCGCCATGTCAGTAAGCGCTATCTCCGAGGCGGTACCACGCGCCTGATTCCGAGTTAGGGGCCGCGACGGAGAAGAGTGGGAAAACGCACATGTTTGCAGGCACAGTAGGACGCGCATGCGCTTTTGTGTGATCTCGAAACCAGGCAACCCGCCGGCAGGTGGTAGAGCAATGCGTTTCAGTTGCAGCTCGCGCGTCCTGGGGACTTTTGTCCCCGACTGTACATAAAGGAGACCGGCTGGAAACACAGCACACGTCTACAAGAACAGAACAACTTGTTGACCATTGTTGGAAGACAATTTCAACTCTTCAGAATTTATTGGCCTTGGTGCATGAATAAGGGTGGGGCTCACCAAAAGAATCGTGGTGATTCTAAGTATCTTCGGAGTGATTCGTCGGCCTGCAACACTAACCAGGATTCCCTTCCTCAAATCCTGGCTGTCATGCCCTCTCATTCATGCCACCTTGGCAGCACCATCTCCTGTATGGAGGAGAAATGTCCGATTAAGTTGTTAATCTCGTTTAGGCAAGTCTGTGTGTATTTTGTTTTATCTTGACGGTAATTATACAAACTTTATGAGCACCCCTTAGATGCTATCATGGCTAAGTGCACTGAGCATTAGAAATATCAGAATTCACTTTTGCAACTTTCCACACCATGTCCTATGGCTATCGATCATGTATGACCTATGATTTAGTTTTCAGCTTAAATTTGGAATAAGTGTGGAAGCTTTTTACCTCATCCCTCTCAAAAGAACAAATAATTGAGTGCACTTGGATTTCTCATAATTTCGGAAGTTTATGACAATGAAAGAACCAAGCATGTGCTACAGTGCCTAATAATTCTATTTCATTTATTCTTCCCAAGGGCAAAGCAAAATTGATAAAATTGCGATGGAACATCAATTAACAAATTAGTAATTTTATTTTTAAAATCGGCAGTGTCTTGGTAAGACTATGGGTGTCAGGAGTGATTCTAATCAATGGAGGTCTGGGGAAGAAAAGGCATTGAGAAGGGACGTGCTACAATGGGGGATGCCTACTTTTAGCTGATGATTGGTTTGAATCGTGCGATATTCTAAAATTGATAATAAAAATAACAGAAAAGACTGAGGTGAGCTGCAGAACTTTCAACATCATTATGTGCGTTGTCCCCTTTTTTTCCTCAGTCTCAAATTTCCACGATGCTGAAATCAACGTTTGACGAAGTATTGGGTTAGTGTAATAAATCTTGCAAAACAAACATAGATGAGATATTTTACTAGGAAGGAATTTCTGGATGGTAGGGAGCAGACAACATTTTGGCTGTTTCTATCATACTGTATCTAAAAAGAGTGCCTAGTCTATTAAGTACATAATGCAGGAAGGAACAGAGAGATATTATGGTGGCAGAAGTTTCTCCCCATGAGGCTTGATGGCGGGTACTGCAGTCTGCAAGCTGCCGGGTGTGCATATTTTGTGCATGCAGCGGTACGACTGGTGAAGATCCGTGGAGAAGCCATGCAGGCTGCGTCGGAGCTTGTGCCCGGAGGGCTGATGACCGTGTTCTTGGCCACCACGGCCAGGGCGAGTTACATTTGCAAGCTGGCCAGGGAGTGGTGTTACCGCCAGGGCTACGAGGATGCTGTGTGCAGCGTGGCCAACTACCTTTTCCCCCACTGCAAGGTCATCGGGGGCTCTGAAGAGGTGGGCCTTCCCCGAGATTGGGGCCGTCTTTTTTGGGCGGCAGAGAAAAGCTCACCACCAAACTGTCCGATGCGGAGAAAAGCTCACCGGCCTTTTGACCGATGCGGAGGAAAGCTCATCTACAAATCTGAGAATCGAGCGTTGACTCAACTGAAATATGCTGTGATGCCTTATGCGCATGCGGTCAGTCTGCACTTCACTAGCAGAATATATTTTTAAAATATAAAAACATAATGTAACACATCAGGTGTTGCCCAGCGAAAATAAAATAAATAATTTCGATAGAACGCCAATTTAAAAAAAATAATAACGAGGGAAATATAACTTGTGCAGAGGGCTGCAACTCGAGTAGTTTCTGGACACCTTTTATGTAGTATACGGGCACTGCATTGCCAAATCATCATATTTCACCATTTGTTGAAGAAGCAGTGGTCTTAATTCTTACCTTATTCAAACGGAAAATAAAAAGAAGTTTGTATTTCCTCCATCCCAGCTATGTCAGAATTAAATATGGTGACACTCATGCGAAATGGGTTGACATAAAAGCGGAACAAGGACTGCAGTCAGGGCGGAGAATTAAAATCAAGATGACTTAAATCGTGATTCAAATCGGACCGGTTTTACTAAGATGATTTAAATCAAAACTTGGTCGCAAAAATAATTAAAATTTTTTTTTCTCGATTTTTTTAATGTTTTTTATATGGCCATATATTTTGTATTTAAATAGAAAAAAATCGTCACACATTAAAGATTTATATCGGACTAAACATGAGAAAAAAGTAGTAATCTTCGGAGCAAATCGATGCGTTGAGCTTTATTTCTACCTCCGAGTTCGTTCGTCAGTTACATTCAGATCTTTTTCTAATGAAATTGGAACGTAAAATATAGAAGCGAAAACTGAAAAAGTAATGTCGTATTGTAGAAAATCAGATCGAAAAAAAAAAAAAATACAGCTTTTTTGTTTAGAAAAAAAAAACAATGAAACGAAGCTGTCTTTGTTTTAATGTGGCGGGGTTTTCATGAACCACTGATCGGAAGCATTGATCAAATAACCAGCCGTGTTTAGAAATGCATATAGTGATAAATAACCAATATATGCTTTTTTTTTTAATCTGAATTTTTTAAAATTATTTTGCCCACAGCAGAGCGATTTGGCGTGAAGTGTGTACAATGGGTGACAGTGTCAACATAAACGAACCATAAAATTTTTTCTTTTTCCTTTTTTACATTTTAGCAGTTATTAAAACTACCTACTAGTTTGGTGGAAATTGCTTATTCGAGGTATAAACAGGGGCGGATTTAGAGGGGGGGTCCGGATGTCCTGACCCCCCTCTTGATTTCTGCATGTGTAAAATTTAGGGCGTGAAACGAGGGAGAGGGGGATGGGGGTGCCTAAACAAATGGTATGCTGACCAACACCTGACCCCCCCCTCAGGAAATTCCTGCATCCGCCCTTGGGTATAAACTTATGCGATAATAGTTTGACGCTGATCAATACCTCTAAGTAAAATGCGAAAAATCGCTTCGGGCTAACTCTGTTGCACGGTGTACCGCCTGCGTGAGAGACGCATAAGACCTTGGTAGCACTACTGCTATTAACGTCCACTTTGCATAATGATTTAATTCAAGGTGAGCTTTTCTCCGGGTCTGTCAAAAGACTGGCGAGCTTTTCTCCAAACCCGCACAAAAGGGGGTGAGCTTCTCTCTGGTGAGCTTTTCTCCAAACCCGCACAAAAGGGGGTGAGCTTTTTCCGGTGAGCTTATCTCCGGTGAGCTTATCTCCGGTGAGCTTTTTTCCGGTGAGCTTTTCTCCAGTGGGCTTATTGCCGGTGAGCTTTTCTCTGGGATTTTTCTTTTTTTGGGGTCCAGGGAGGGAGGATGGGTACATGCAGCTGACATAGGAGGGAAGAGGCAACAAGTCTCTATGCTTCACAGTTGCACATTTGCTTAAATATTCCAATGCGAGAGGTCTTGTATACTGACCAAGCATTTGCGCATCGCAATCAGCAAATTACCAGCAATCGTTGCCCACCTTGCTGGGTCTTCTGTACGGTACATGTCGTGCACCTCATGTAGGAGTGCAACGTCTTCCCATCTTGAACATTGCACTTGCGAGGACGCCGCCGACATCGCACTCACGGCAGCCACGGTGCTGCCGCTTGCAGTCCTGGGAGCTGCCATTTTCAAACTCTACACGTCTTGGCTTTAGCCAACTTCTTGGCCTTGCTAGAGCAACACAAAAGTCTTTGCGTTGCTTTCGTGAGGCTCGCGCAATTTCTGAAAAATAGCGTATGCATGCAAAGCTCGAAACGCATTTTGTGTTCGGCGCATGCACAGTGGCGACGACGCTATTTTAAAACTCTCTAATGTTTGAGGGAAAGGTTTTGATGAAATGGAGACGAGACCTAAAAAAACATTAACAATTTGTATTGCAAAAAAAGAAGCTAATTACGAAAAACAAAGCCTAAATTAGAAATCTGAATATTTGCAACAAAGATGACGCAGTGTCCAGTTTGGTTCAGTCCAGGCCAATCTGAGAAGTCAAGCCAGTGGACGTCTCGTCACCATTCCCAAGGGTGTAAAATCATTTGCCATCTAAGAACAAGCTGTAGCTGAACTGTGATGGAGAACTGGCATGCAGGCATTGTTCACTGCTCTCGGAAGCCATGTTGTGTGTCAACGACTTCCGGTAACTGCCACAGTTTTGGGGGGGTTGCCTGCAACAGCCCAGTTCCAGTTTGGGGCATGCTTCCCCTAGTGCCCAATCCTGGCTGCCGGCTGTTCGGTGCAAACTGTTTAGTCTCCTCGCATGCCTCGCGCACCCTTATCCCCCCCCCCCCTTTTTCTTGTTACAGTATTCGCATCATCACACAGTCACATATGTGAGGTCTCATAAACTAGTCCTCAGTCCTTTGCTCGCACAGGCCAGAGACTCTTAGTTGGTTAAATTTTTTTGCCACTCGGGGAAGCGGCGCATTGTTGAAAATTGCTGCGACGGGTGAAAGGATGGTGCGCAATGCGAGTTGCGGCAGCAGTGAGTGACGCTGCCTCGGTTGTGCGGCTCAGGCTCTGCAGTTTGTGGAGCTGAACGCCCGTGATCTGGGCATCAAGCGGTACAAGCGGCTGTCGGTGAGCGGAGCCTTCCACACACCCCTGATGCGGCCCGCCCAGAAGCCGCTGGCTCGGGCGCTCCAGGCGGTGCACCTTGCGCCGCCACGTATCATGACCCACTCGAACCTGGACGGTGCGGCCTACAGCCATCCCGAGGAGATAAGGCGCAAGCTGGAGGCGCAGCTGGTCATGCCGGTCAAGTGGGAGCAGCTCATGCAGCAGGTGTACAACAGGGACGTGGGGGAAGAGTTTCCACGGACTTTTGAGTGTGGGCCGGGCACGTCCCTGCGTGCTGTGCTCAAGATGGTCAATGGAAAGGCCTGGAATGTGTCTGAGAGCATCGGTGCATAGCCCCCTGTTGCTGAAATGGCCTAGCCTAAGGCCGAGTCCCGCTAGAACAACGTTCGACCGACCCTGCTCGTGGTGCACAAAATCTGGTGCTTTGGTCTTGTTGACTGGCAATTGGGCAAGTCGGCACGTTCCTCTTGACTGCGGTTTTGAGCCTATGGTGCATGTGACACCTCAGTTCTTTAAATGGATCGATCATCATTTTCTCATCAGACACAGAATAATGTTGTTGGTTGACTGACTATTAAACATGTTCATTAAAAGCTAGCAATGTTTGTTCAATAAGCGAGACTGTTGTCATTGAATAAGTGTGCAATAAAATGGAACGAATGTTGAATATATTCACTCTGAAAACAATTCCGATTACTAAACTGCAGTGGCTGACAGCATCCCATCTCTCCCTACCAAAATGAAACCAATGGAATCACTATTTGTCTTCTAAAGGCATTTGAAGTGTTTCAAGGGTCCATAAATTGATTTTTGTACTTTCTGTATATACAGTCAAACCCGTTTATAACGAACAGCAGTAAACCCTACGATCAGTTCGATATAGCAAGTAATTCGATATAGCAAAAACCATTTAAAACGAACTTCCACAATGCGTTCGTTGTAAGACGAGAGCTTCTCTCTCTTTCTCATTTCTTCGCTTCCGCCTTGCAGCAACGCGCTAAAAAGCTTTTTTTTTCTTTTTTGCATGCGTGCAGGGTTTTTTTAGTTTTTTTTTAGCTTATCCCTTCTTCTGAATTGCTTCTCTTCCTAGGCAACCGTTTTGAAATGAAAAGTGTTTTTTTTTTTTTTTTGCGTACCTGCAGTCTATTTTTTATCTTTCTCCCCTTCTGAATCGCTTATCTTCACTCATTTTTGTTCGCAACTTCAGCTTTTGAAATTTTCTTTCTTTCCTGCTTACTTTTGCGGGAAAGGGAGAGGCTAGAAGAAGATTGTTTGCGCGTTTTTGAAGGCCTTCTTGGGGGAAAAAGTTTGATATAGCCAATATGTTGTTCGTTATAAAAAGTACTTTTACATGGATTTTTGTCTAAATTTTTCGTGAGTTCGATATCGACAATAATTCGCTATACATGGGTTCGTTTTGAACGGGTTTCACTGTACTGCTTAGAATTAATACTTGACATAACCTATGAAACAGATATTAGATTTTCTCTCCATCCAGTGGCACTCTCGTAAACATTTAGCGAATAACGAGCAGTATTCACCCCCCCTCAACTTGCAGCCAAAACAATGGTCACGTGATCTGGTACCAATGTTTGTCAAAGTCACATATGGGTTGGCAAAGCACAGAGCATGTGTTGAGTTGAGCTCCAGACGTTATCAAAGTGTGGCTATTCCTGTCATTGCAGCGATTGAACGTAGCCACTATCTAAAGGTAAGGCATTGATTGTCACGAGCCCTCATTATACGAGGGCTGATCATTTAATTCCGGGACTGATTTTTTTGCGAGTTGACGAGTAGACTTACAAGCTAGTTAGTCTTGTCTCCTTCGAAGTATTGTCCTTGTGCTTGTATGCACTTATTCCAGCGTTCCTGCCACTGAAGAAAGCACTTCTGGTGGCCACTTTTTGTAATGGCCCTCATTTGTCTCGTCGCGTTGGCTTGCAGCTCTTCAACGTCGTCGAATCGGCGACCTTTCATTGTTTTCTTCAGTTGCGGGAACAAGAAGTCGCATGGAGCAAGGTGAGGGGAGTACGGAGGGTGTGGGAGGGACGGAATGTTGTGTTTCGCCAGAAATTCATTTGTGGCCGCAGCTCTGTGAGCTGGGCCATTGTCATGGTGTAGGATCCATTTGCCGGAACGCCACTTCTCAGGGCGATGTCTGCGCACAGCGTCGCGGAAGCGTTGCAGGACTGTTTTGTAGAATTCCTTGTTTACTGACTGGCCTCTGGGGACGTACTCATGATGAACGAGCCCGTCTAAGTCGAAGAACGCAATCAACATGGTCTTGACGTTGGACTTCACCTGCCGCGCTTTCTTCGGTCGAGGAGATGATGGAGTTTTCCACTGGGAGGACATTTGCTTTGTTTCTGGGTCATACCCGTAAACCCAGCTTTCGTCACCTGTGATTACGGAGGACATAAAGTTTGGATCGTTTTGGACTCGCTCACGGAGGTCAGGGCAAATTGACACGCGATCATCCTTCTGCTCCACCGTCAGGAGACTGGGCACAAATTTCGCTGACACACGTCTCATTTGCAAATCTTCAGTCAGAATTTTCTGGCACGTACTGAATGCTATGACAACATCCTCTGCAACCTCTCTGATTGTCAGACGTCGGTCAGCGCGAATGATTTCTCGCACACGTGCCACGGTCTCCTCGGTGTGGGAGGTGAATGGCCTGCCTGGACGGGGGTCGTCTTCAAAGGATTGGCGTCCATTTTGGAAACGGGAATACCACTCAAATGTCTTTGATAGACTTAGGCAGGACTCTCCGAAAGCTGCTTGCAACATTTTGTAAGTTTCAGCACCAGTTTGTCCAAGACTGAAACAGAAATCGATGCACACACGCTGCTGAACTTTCTCCTCCATCGTGAAATGCGACGCACACTGCAGGTAGACGTTCACTTAAAGGCTTCCACAGAGCAAATGCGGGGAGATAATGGCTTCACGTTATGCATTTACACTTGCACAGAGTTGCCATCTGTCCTGCCTTGTTGCCACTTTGCTGCCAATTATAGCTTCCCCGAAAAAAAATCAGTCCCGGAATTAAATGATCAGCCCTCGTATACTCGTGTCCAGTCATTGAGCCCGATTTTACTACCGTCGGCATGTGGTAATCCCTGCGTCTACATCAACATGGTGATCGATCTGGCTTATGGGGCTTTGCGGAGGAGGGACTAAATCCACATTTAATCCTCGAATACTTCCCTTGAATTCACTTGACGACAAGGAATAAGCTTCTATACTCCATGTCACTAGTTGCGTGCAGCACAGGCGAAGGCAACGCCAGGCGAGGGGAGAAAGGGCGAGCAGTAGGAAGGCTGGGGACTAGGAGAGAAACCGCTCCCCTCTAACGTTCGTAGTGCCCTCCCTTCGCCCTCCTTCCTAGTGCTCGCCCTTTCTCTCCACCTGGCGTTGCCTTTGCCTACACTGCACACAACTAGTGACACGGAATATAGGTCAGTGTGCACGAAGCATGGTGTGTGCTTATCTAGCAAGCGTCATTGTTTGTGCCGTAGCCGGTAGGCTTCATCATGCAGGCCCCTCAGCTAGCCAGCTCGCTTCATACGTTATTTGGCAATGCGACAAAACTTGTCTCATGCATTGTGTTTAATCAAGAGAGTAATATTTGTTGCTGGGCCTTTCAGCATTATGTTAGATAAGCAAATATTTTTTGCACTGAAGTGTTTAAGCACTTTGATGCATGGTGGTGTGCTTATTTGAATGGAAGTCAGTGGAGGAAGGAACCAAGCTAAAAATGGGCAAGTCAAAGGCAAGCTCTCATGTGCAGGGACGGTGCCAAAGGGAGGCGAGGGGCGGTGGGCGCCTCCCCTAAAATTTGACCTACCACCCCAAAATAAACTAACCTATACCCCCCCCCCCTCCAAATGGCACTGATACTTGCTGGCCTGCTTGTCACTTTCCTAGTTCTCTTGTTCCATGAAAAATGCATTGTCTTGAAGCACACCCAGCCTAAGGAAGCCCCATACCGGGTGTTCTCAACTTTTGTGTCGCCCGCTTTCTTTCTTTGTACCCTGTGAAGAATGTAGAATGTACAGATATCGTGACGACCTGTCGAGGTGATGCCTCAAGGTTGTCCAAGGTCGACCATAGAACATTTCCCGAAAGCAGCGTCTATGGGATTAGGGGTCGAGGTACGTCGAACAAGGGATTACTCAGAGAGGCATGGAATCTTACCTGTACCGCGGTGTCGCTTCAGACCTGCCGGACAAAGGAACTCAAGGGTACTGCCCGGCACCTCGGCACTTATTAAAATATAGCGCAAAATGACGAGGAAGAAAAAACGAGGGAGACAGGAAAGATCTTATTGCAGTTCCCTTAGGCACTGCTCACGTTCTGACCGAGGAAGTCCACCAAAGTCTTCCAAGTCTACGACTGCGACTCTGGTGTGCGACTGGTCCTTGAAGCAGCTTTGGTGACGACGACCGTGTGTTTGTGTGTGTGCTCGGTAAAGGGAAAGGATGAAGCCTGGCGGTTGGAGAACTGCCGCTCATCATTAGTTGACCCTGGGGCAGAGTTTCCAGGAGTATGAGCTGTGTTGGTGTGTTTGCTCTAGGGGATGAAAGTAAATAAATACTGTTGCCAGTTGGGAATCTTGTCTGTCTGTCCATTGATGTTCTCTCCCTAAACCCTGACCATGCCTTGAGAGCTGGGTAAAGGAGACTGATTTAAAGAATTTTGTGAAATGACACTTGCTCTATGGTACTAATCGAGCACAACAGTGGTTTTCTATCAAGACGCCCTTGCTCCCAAGGTTCCAGCTGCAGTCCCGTAGCCGTGCCTGGGCCCATCCGAGCTCCACCAAGGGGCCAACCACTTGGTACCCATAAACATTGAGAAATGTCCGAGGAATTGTAACAGTGCACTATGGCCTCCAATCGTCCGATTAGGGAATTTTTCCAACAACATTTCAACGAAGCAGAAAGTTCCAGAAAATGCCTCCGATCCCGAACTTTCTAAAGCCAAGCGTTCACCTGATGAAGAATCCATGGCATGTGCAAACGCAGAGGAACATGAATTTGAGTCAAGTTTTCGTGATAGCAATATGACAGCGGACCAATTGCCAACTTTCGGAATGAAGCACTAAGCCCAACCTCCTGGACTGAAGAAGTACCACCAGGTGTAGCTCGAACAGCCTATGATATACCAGTCAGGCACGTAGCCATGATTTTGTTTTTGGGGGGGGGGGGAAAGGGGGGGGGCCCGCCCATGACAAAATGCTGTATGAGGGGGAGGGGGAAGAGGAGGTCCCAGCAAAATAGAAGATTTCGGGGGGGGGCCGGGCCCCATGGGCCCCCCCCCCCCCTGGATACGTGCCCGATACCAGTACAGCCCTGACCAAGTATGGTGGTGACTCCAGGACCTTCCAAGTCCGACTAGTAAACCAGCTTCCGTAGTTTGAATGCAACGTGTCTTCGAATTCTGCTTTTTGTTACCCCTGTCGGATGTTTTCTGGGCAAAAGAGGGGCAGCGCTGTTTTTTGTGACAGAGGGGTCTCGAAACTTGAAGAAGCAGAAGGACTGCGACTCCACTCCAACTGAACATGGTTAAAATTGCGCACAGACAGAAAGGAACAGAAAAGAGGGAAGAGAGAAGAGACAAGCCAATTTTAACCATGTTCAATCATTACCAACTCGCCCAACTAACCACTTTACCACTCCAACTGTGGGGCACACAAGATGTCCCAAGCGTAGTAGATTGTGGTTTGGCTAGCATTGCAGAGGCTGGCGGCAGCATGGCAGCGTGCTGAAGACACGTTTTCTGCTGTCGTTGTCATTCGGCGAAGAAGTTTTTAAGACCCTGTGTAAGCGTTGAGACTTGCCGTTGAGAACACGTGGAAATTTTTATGAACACGCAGCGCCGCAGGAAAAAGGGCACAACTCATTGAAAGCAAATTTCGCTGGTCTCGCGGCGTCATCAAAGCTTCCTTGGCACGCCGAAGTGCAAAGGAAGCTGCTCATGTTCATCAATGGTGACTGAAAGGGAGTTTTTGCTCGCCTTTACTTTCATAAAAGGTAGGCAAAGTGACTGTAGCTTTTGAACAGAAATATTTTTCACAATGACACAATCTTTAATAATGGCAAGTGGCCGCATTTATTAAGGCCTATAACTCAAAAGAAGAGCGGAATAATAATCATTATATTTATTAGCGACAAGACGAGGTGCTGTGGGTGCCTCGCAAGGCTAGGCAGGTAGGTGGAGCCCGTACGCAGGAGCGTCTGCTAGCCAGCCATCCAGAGCCAGTAACAATAGTGATGTACACTTCTACGTCGCACCCACGGTGTAAGATAGGTGGGGAAACGAGAGCCAAATGAGCGACCGAATTGTGTCCCCCTCGGTTTTCTCTTTTTCTGTGGCGCCATCTATGTGGAGCACCGCGAACTCTCACTCCGGGTGGGCGACCGGTGGCGACCGGCTAAACTGACCGAGATGGTTTCTCCTGGATTTTCAATGGAGGACTCTCATGCTCTCGGTTTATTTTTCGCAAATCCGATTCCAATTTTTTTCCTCTCGTCGCAGCGCCATCTGTCGCAAATCGGGGGTACCCACAAGCAGACGAGTACACAATCCGGTCACGGCGCTGCGGTATGCTTCTATGGGCCGTTTCCCCACCTGTCTATCTTGCACCCTGGTCGCACCGAAGAGACAAAATTGCTGCATTGTGCAAGGAAGCTTTAAACACTAATTCATAGACGTATACAAAAAGAAATGCTGCAATGCCTGGAGATATAGACTTACCACGACTAATAATATTTCGTGAGGTGCTGTCGTGTTCCGTGTGTTCGAGTTAAAGTCTTGCTTGTGCTACACCTTTTGTTTTGGACTGACTATTACAAAAAGTGCTAATGAAGCTATTAAAGCGGTATCATCCATGTTACTAGATTACCTCAGTTGTGGAACTCCCGCGGAAGGGGGCACCCCCCTCACTAACTTCAGTCTGCCTCTCGTCGTTCGAAGCACCATCTAGATTTTCTTTTCATAACTGTGTGTTTCATAGCATAGCCTCCGAGTGCGCGCGCGCTTCGGGATCTCGGAGGCCATGTTCATAGAGTACGTAGAACGCCATCTAGACGCTTTGCTTCGAAACATACATATCCCATAGAATGCACTGCAGTAACCAAAGCAGCCGTCCGGCGCATATCGAACGACGGGAGGCAAGTCATGGTGAGTGAGGGGGTGGGGGGCACTGCTCGTGCATGCAGTGTCTATGAGCAGTTTGGTAACTGAGCTAATCTAATAACATTAGGTGTCATGTTCCGAAGACGTGCATAACATTTCACAGGAAGATAGGGTTTCATTTGTCAGTTTGAAACTCCCAGTAACACAAATTCCCGTCGCCATGCAGCCATGCAGCTCTGCATGCAACTAATGCATGCAGAGAGCAAGTTCGCCTGCTTCTTTTGCAGGGGTTGTGGTGACGTCAGAACGACGTCGAGTTCTGATTGGCTCTGATCGAAGGATGGGGGTAGATCTCAAAGCAAGCTGCCTTGAGGTCTATCCACTATCCTTCAGTTAGAGCCAATCAGAGCTCGGCGTTCTGACGTCACTGCAACTCCTGCAAAAGAAGCAGACGAGCTTGCTCTTCGCATTCATTGCAAAACGTATGCAAGTTGTAAAGGCTATGTGTAGAGCAAGTCGTCTGCTTCTTCTGCACGTCAGAACGACGCCGAGCTCTGATTAGCTAATTTGGTTGAAAGCCCTCAATGCTAGATGCCTTGAGGTACTTACTATTTTTTTCTATCAGCCAATAAGAGCTCGGAGCTCTGACATCATCGCAACCCTTGTGCAAGAAGCAGACAAACTTGCGCTCCGCATATAATATATTTTTCATAATAAGAATGGAAGTGAGGCAGAAAACAAATATTTAGTATTATATGATTATTTGGGAAAGCGAGGGAAATTTCAGCAGAAATAGGAAAATTTCAAGTGTCCGCTAGGGAAATTTTGACTTTCCGTGTTGGCAGCCCTGGTAGAGCGGCTAGAACGGAGTAGAGCTTGATCACGGTGGACTTGATTGTTTTGTCCAGCTGTTCTGTCGTTCTGATATGCGGCTCTGGGCTGATGGGTTGTGACTTTTACCTAGCGCTCACTCCAGACAGCGAGTTTCGCCTGCCCATATTTTGACGCCCCTCACCAATATACGACGAAGATATGCAAGACGACGTAAGTGGGACGGCGCTGCGGTGATCCCGCCAGGCAACTGTGCACGACACTTGGAAGTTTCTGCCGAAGCGTGATTGAACGTAGCTGCTATCGGCGCGATCGATATCTGAACACGTCCGGTGTGTGTGTGTCAGTGTGTGTGCCCGCGCGCGTTATCGGCGAGACTGTCAGTAGTGCCCGCCAGGTGACTGAGGTGACGGCAGTCCGGCCCTGTGGTCCGGCCTACAGTCGGGACCTGTGGTCGGGACGATGGTATTTGTTGGGTTTCGGGCCGTTTGACACATGGCTTTCGTCACTGGGTCTCGTTCCCTCGGGACCTCCTACCCCGGCGCTTCGGCCGCTGCCGGCCCGGTAAGTTGACCGAGGCGCATCTGGTGCGGCCTATTTCTGTCACACCGCCCCTTCTCCCGTCGCCGGCGTGCTACGGGCGAGGCCGACTCGCGAGCTTTGCGACAGGCTCAGCTCCCGGTTTCAGTCACGCGTCCGACCAGGTTGGAGCAGGGACGCGTACACACTTTGCGCGCACAGCTGCGTAAAATTCGTGGAAAAGCTGCGTACACACGCCTGTACGGAGCTGCGCTTCCCCCGTGTCGGTATGTGTCATCTACTACAAGGAATGAGGCGTCCATATCGTACGGCACATATCTGTCCTCATTGATGTCTCTGGGTCGAAAGCAAAGACGTGGTATTTTCTACTACCTGCGGGATGGCACAGCGCGGGTCGCACAGAAAGGTGCAAACCGCTCCACCCTACAAACCAGAGAACGTTTGAGTTAGTTGTCATAGACGTGGCACGAGCAGTGTTAAAATTTCGGGCGGTTTGTTACCATAATTCTGGAGCACGTAGGTAAGTTCTGCTGTTGCGTTCCAAAACCCTATCGGCGTTCCTGATAGGAGTGTGCAAATAGAATAAGAGACTTGGAAAATAACTCTTGGTAGGCCATGGATCGGGGCACCGGGCTCGATTATTCATCCAGACATTCAACTTGGCCGTACTAAAAAACACTGAGGGAGGACCTGTGTGCTGTTGATGCCGTCATCGAAGAACTGTTGCAGCAAGTGTCGTATGTTGCCTTACTAGGATAGTCTTGAAAACCAGTCTCAAAGGTCAAACTTAGTTTTTTTTTTTTTTTTTTTTTTTTAATGGTATTCCAGACTCTGAGAACAAGTTGTGGCCTGTTTCTGAACAAAACGCCACGATGCTGTGTCGCGATAACCTCAGTTACAGTCTTGAACTGTCCACTGTGTAATGTGCTCATAGACTGGGTGCTTTCAGTTCACAGTAGAACAGACCCATAATAGTTATATTTGGGTCGTTCAAGACTAAGCAATAACTTTTGCTTCGTAGCCCCAAGCTAAAAAACACATTGTTAGTCTCAGTGATGATTTCTCACCGAGGGTGCATATGGAATGTAAGAAACTACTCGATTTTGCCAGAACAAAGAATCTCCCATTCAAGCTAAGATTTGATAAACTTTCTATCGGACGCATTTGACAAAGGTTCTCGATCTGTCGTGGAATGTCATCACTAGCAATTAGAAAATGGCTCCATGACACTATCAACTTCTATCGAAAATATTGGAAATGAACATTTCGACAAAAACCCTGAGACTGGGACAAGAAGGGACGGACAAACACAGTGTCAAACACGGCTCTTTTGAGCTGTGTTTGAGACTTTGTGTTTGTCCGTCCCTTCTTGTCCCAGTCTCAGGGTTTTTGTCGAAATGTTTAACCACCACCAGCTCGTTTGCGCCCTTGCCTTTTGTTCATTGGAAATGAATTCCACAACCTTTCTAAGCTTATGTTCCCGACTTCCCAGATGATCACATCGGTGTCATGGCTCAATCCATCTGTTCTTTACTCTGAGGTGTTTCCCTCAAACTTTACTGTTTACCGAAACAATCATCACGGTGGCTATGCATTTCTGCTTGTAAATCGGAGCTTGCACAGCATTCCCATAGACATTGGGGGCGTGTCTTGTGAGACAGTCTTTTGCAAGATTTCTCTTCCCCGTGGTGAATATTTAACAATTAGCTCATTTTTTTTATAGACCTCTGTCCAGCACTATCCAGCCTCTTCTTTCACATGTATACAGTGCATTAACAGGTGTTGACCCGGGTCAGGTTGTTTTGGGTGGAGATTTTAATCTTCCAGATTTTTCTTGGCTGAACCACCGAGCTGGGATGGATATTTGGTCTGTTTATTCCGTGTTTTTGGATATTCTAAATTACTTCAATTTTTATCAGTTTGTCACTGTGCCCGCAGGAACTGGTGTTAGTCGTTCAAGTGTTTTGGACTCTTGTCTCTCTAATTCCAAGCATAAGTGATGGCAGTTGTAGCATCTTTTAAATGCCCAAATGCACCAAGATATCGAAGCCAACCTAAAAAAGTTTACATGTACAACAGAGGCGATTACAGTAGCCTGGAGTTTTGATCTTGTGCACTTTTCGATTGAATTCCAAGTGTAGTGTGTCGACTATGTGAATTCCCTGTGGAATATCTCTGAGGATAAGATACAAGAATTGGTCGAAATTTATGTTCCATCGAAGATAGTCTGTGCAGAGTGCAAGCAAGATAAGCCATGGATAAATTCAGATATTAGGCGTTCAGTAAACAAAAATAAATGTGTTTTCACCCGATATAAGAAAGTAATGATTCACTTATTTTAGACCACAGTTAAAACCTACAAGGTGAGCTCAAAATAAATAAACCTGCACTGTCAAATTACTTTTTTTTTTCATGTGGTCAAAAGCTTAGACTGTCCCAAAGAACTATAAAGATATGTTACATCTCTTATAAAGGATCTGGCCGGCATTCCCGCCCTTATGGTTGATGGTGAGCTTGTTACATATGATAGTGCAAAAGCATCCACCTTCAATATGTATTTCAAATCTGTTTTTTCAACATTCACCCCTACATCTTTTCTATCTACTGTTAACAAAACTACCCTAATATTCCGAGAGATGCCTCACCCCCGAAAGATAACCCACCCCTATTTTTAACTTGATTTTGCTATATTTTTTTAAACACCGAAAGATGGCCCACTTTTAGTAATCATAGTGTTGGGATCAATGATGGCCTCAGCGTAAATGCGGCTAGTTAGCTATGATGGGATATAAGCGAACATTGCTGACTGGGAAGTACAGTCATCTTTGCTTCGTTGCTCCTTATGACCTAAAAATAGCTCTTTTTTTTTAACTTTTCTTGATTGCACATCGAAAGTTAGCCCACTCCTAATTTTCATCCGATTTGCTCTTGATTTTAGGTTGTCTATCTCTCGGGATATAACGGAGTGGGAAAATGAATGACATTATATTTGACCAGAATGGAATAAGAAAATTACTAGGCAATATTAAAGTAGGAAAAGCTTCTGGAACGGATGGAATCCCCAACAATGCATTACTGTTATTTATGAAATGTCTGAAAAGTGGGTATCTCCCGGATGATTGGATATTCGCCAACATAATCCCAATACACAAAAATGGTAAAAAAAAGTGTTGAGAACTATAGGCCCATATCTCTTACAAGTGAATGCTGCAAAATCATGGAACACGTAATCTGTTCTAACGTGCACCACTTTTACACTTTTTTAAAAGCCCACATGTTCTAGTTTTCACTTCACAATCTTCTCTTCACACATATAAAACAAATTTCATATAAACCAAGTTTACTAGTAGATGGAACCATGTAATCAAAACCAGTTAGTGTATGCGTCACATTGCCGTTATCCTCAATGGCCCCTGTTGTAACAGTGCTGGGGGCACAACACTCCAGAAATGAATGTTGTCGGGATAACTCGCCTATATCGGAATTTTCACAATCTATGAAACCCTTGAACTGTGTTTGCACGGGTCACTGTCTGCACACAGACACATTGCCCCACCTACCATGGATGAGTAAGACAGTCCGGTGCCTTCTCTCCCCTGGATTCCTGTGCTCCATGTTTGAAACTGAAGCATGCCATTGTTCTTGCAGATGCAGAATGGTGGAGCAGAGAAGAGCTCGGTGATTTGAGGGCGAGGAGCGTGTTTGACACGCTTGGCACTGGTTTTTCTCGCACGGGCTGTGGATTGGTGCTGAAGGGGCAACAAAACCATGGTTCGAGCGGTGGTGTCGCAAGCGCTTTTCCGCGTTGCACTTCCCATCGTCTTGCTCCTGGGTGAGCTTGCATTTTTTGATCCGTATGTTTCACGCGTGCATAATCACCCTTTGGAGGGCACCAGAGTGCCCTCCAAAGAGTTTTGGAGGGCACTCTGGTGTAGAAGTGTATGCTGCGAGCAACAGTAATTTTGGAACATTTGAGGGAGTGAAATTACCCGATTCAGGCTCAACTCTCCAGTATCCTTTTGTCACTTACCCTTGCCGAAGGTATGTATGTTGCCACACGTGCAGAATGTCTTCATACTAATTCAGTTAAGAGTGATTATGCATTTTGTTTTCCCTCACACGTGCACCTTGAGTGCAAGCAGTGACCTCAAACTGTTCCTTGTCTTTGCTGCAGTGGTGCTCTTTCGATACAATGTGTTCTCCTTCGTGTACCTGCTCCTTCTGCTTGCCAACCCGTTGCTGCCCGGCCCCACCTCTCGACATGCCGGTGAGGGATGTCTTTCTGTGCATCTGGTACCATCTGATATTGTGCATAGGACTGGCTAGATCCCACAATTTCTGCTGTACACTCCTGGCCGTTTGATTTCGAGGCTTTACTGTGCCCAATTGGATGCGCTTGGGAGACACCCCCCCAGAAAAACAAATTTCTGCGAAAACAAGCTGATTTTGAAAAATGACATATTTACGTCCACCAACATCTAGAGAGTATCCCCAGAAAGTTTCATTAGTTTACACTGTATAGGTGATTTTTTATAAATTATTTTCTGTCTACTGAAGCTAAAGAAAAGGTAGGGTTTGGAGCACTTTGAACGCATTTTTCTCCGTTCCACTATTTGGTATAAATTCTATTTTAGTCAACCTATCGTTTGATAATGGCAATACAGGGAAGGCTCGTTCTTCACTTTTCCTGACTGAAATTTAATAAGGAATGCGGCTATAGAATTTTTTTGTCACTTTACGAACGTCTTTTATAAAAAAGGTGGAAATTTTGTCGAAGACACAGAAGACCACAAAGTTGACCAATTTTGCAAAGGAGAAAATTTATATAAATAAATGACTTTTTACAAAAAAGCTTTCCATAGCTGCACCCCCTAGGCATTCAGCTACATATCTAGCGAATAAAAATCTTAAATTTTGTTATAGTTTTCTGACGATAGATTAACTAAACAATGTAGGCATATTGCTGATAGAAGCTGCTCTAATTTCCTTCCCATTTAACCGACAGACCTGAAATTTTGTTACGCACCCTCTAGCGTGACCACCAGCCTACCCTTTAAATTTCATTAATTTTAACCCAAGAGTTCAAAAGTTGACCCTCCCAGGGGGTGTGTCCCCTTAAAGGGCAACTTCGCTCCAATTCCGAAGATTTCGGGATAATAAGTGATTCGCATTAAAAAGCCCTAGGAAAAGACACTACGTCGTGTGCTTCGCGAACAATGGGATATATATTTTTAAATTCAATTTTAAACACGAGCAGAAATCGACACTGAAACTTCGGCTCCATCCGACAACATTGGCCTCGGGCCGCCAAGAACATGGCTATCACGTGGTACGAGATGTTACATGATCCTCTACGCAACGACGGGCGAGATTGGGGCGGGCTTGTGCCAGATGCAACTGTCATCTGCACCGCACCTTTCACCACGTTTTGGCGTCTACGGCATTCGACGACGTCTGCACATCTGCGGCATAAGTCTGCGCACATAGTGTCCGTAGTGTGGACGAAACTCAGAGAGACAATAATCGCAAATGGTGAGACAACGACGGCGGTTGTGACACACGAGACGGTGGTAACGGCGGGACCACGGCGATGCGGCTGGACGGCTCCCAAGAAGCGCGCTGCGCAGGTGCGTTACGCTAATCACGTGGACACCGCTGAGCGCCGAGAGGGAACATTGCTGATGTCACCCGTTACGCTTGCCCTGAGAAGTAAAAACAAGTAAATGGGGGCAATAGTGATGACGTTTAGCTCAATATTGGCTTTGCGCACGCCGTAGCCTTGACTGCTGTTGGTTGCACCACAATTCGTCCGCTCGAGTCGGCCGATTTCGGCAACTTGGCGAGTTACAAAGTTTTTAGGACCATTTAAAAAACATATAGACAGAACTACGTCGTAACATTGGACGTGTGGTCTTCCTAGGTGATACTGAAGAGGACTGCATTAATTTTTCAAAAACAAAAATGAAGCGAAGTTGCCCTTTAAGGATGTGTATAATGGCTTTAGTTTTCGATTGCTCTTGGAGGCAAGGGACGCATAAAGCGATCTCATGTCAACTGCATAGATACCTCTTGCATGTGAACATTTGACAGAAATCGAATAGGGAAAGACGTACAACCGAGCCTTAATTCTCGGGGTCCTTGATAATTAAGGTTTGACTGGATGTCTTTCTTTAATTATGGAACCTTTTTACCTCTAGGTGGTGCTGTTGCATTTTAAGCCCCTGCAAACTTTCAGCTCCAATAAGAAATGATTTAATATACATCAGAAACAAAAATAACTCTCACTCATTCTAACGTACATGAAACGTTTCATGCTTTCACACCAGCTAGCCTGTGCCATAACCCTTATTTACATGAAACATTTCATCACCGATTCTCCCAATGCTTAGCTATAGGATTGGTTAGGGAGAGATTCGTTGTAGGTTTTTTTCGTACTCCTGTAAGATGGCCGATCACCTGGTATAGGCTGAGTATCGCAGTAGAAGGACCTCGCTAAATTTCCAACTTTGTTTCTCTAGAGCAAGGCTTCTGAAACTGGGAACCGAGGGGTGCCCCAGAGTTCCTCCATGGACTCCCGAGCACTCGAATTTTCTCTATCATTCCTGCCTTGAAGTGCTCTTCCAGTTCAGGCTCTATCTTAGCAAATCTGAGCCACCCATTGGCGTATGGGTGCTATTTTTAGCTGTACCAAATTTTTAAGAAAAAAAAAAGTTGAATTAGGACATTTTTAATTTTTGATTAGCTTACCCCACTTGGCGATTACTAGAAACAAGGTTGTTTGTGCAGTTAGGTGGCTTTATAACTGAGATATTTTAATTAGCTTTTCAGTTAATAGCTTTAGAGGGCACTTGCAGTTGCGAAATTGATGTCGAACTGCCAGGCTGTATGCTCCAGTTGCAAGCTGTAATAAACATGTAAGCATTTGGGTGCTACCAGCCAAATTATTGTAGTTCCGCAGGTTTCCTAAAACCAAAACTAATTTAGAAAAGAGCAACGGTGGCGTCCCTACCTCCGCCCTCGCATAGCGTCACAGTATTGACGTCGCCTGTGATGCGGGCACCCCCGCCGGCACTATCGCGATAAGTTTTTCTTTCTTTTTCTTTCTTTCATTGCGAGTTGTAAATTTTTGGCATCTGCTGTCTGTCGGCGCCCACGGTGCTGTGTCTTCTACGACAGAAGCGACGGATGACGCAGCGCTCGTTGATCCATAATGCTCTTTGCACACTTCTGCAGAAGAGCTTTTATCAGGGTTGCACTTTTTGGAGGTGCAGTTAGGGACAGCGGGTGTGTCACTGGAGCGCATGTTAATCCACCCGGCCCCACCGCTCATTAAACAATATTAACCCACCTGGCCCACCCGTACATGCTGCTTCATGGTGCCCTGCCGGCAGCCCAAGTCCCGCTGCCCCCAATTGCACCTTCGAAAAGTCAATTCCCTTTTATCGTATCGGTAAAAGGCAAGGGTCACAGCTCACTGCCTGTGGGATGAGGACAAAATGACAAGCCAACGGCAAACTTAAAACTTGTTCCGGAAGCAAGGGAAAACAAGAAGAAAGAATAACATATCGCAATAGTGCTTGCGGGGGTGCCCACATCACAGGTGATGTCGTTACAGTGGCGCTACGCGAGGGCGGATATAGTGACGTCACTGTGGCTCTTTTCTAAATTAGTTTCGGTTTCAGGAAGCCTGCGGAACTAAAATAATTTGGTCAGTAGCACCCAAATGCTTGCATGTTTATTAGAGCTTGCGGTAGGGGCATACAGCCTGGAGGTTGGACATCAATTTCGGAAATGTAATATGCCCTCTAAATTAATTAATTAAAAAGTAGATTAAAATAAATTGACTGATTAATTGTTTTTCAATGATGCCCAGCAAGTTTCTAATTAGAACTATGTTTATTTTACTAATTAAAAAGCTAATTATGCAAATCTAATTAAATACTTGATTATTCAGAATGCTATGTACCTCGTCAAATTGACCCCTTGGCAGCACCAATTATTTTTCTGTGCAGCGAGTTTTTGCAGGAGGAGTTGAGCCAATGTTTATTGAAACACCAGGTTGTATATCAGTAAAGCACTCAGTGCTGAAGTTGTGACATATGCTTTTTGCACAAGTTTTTCTTTCAAGTTGCTTTCTTTGTAAAGCCTAAAATGACATCGTCACAATTCCAAGTTTGGCTACTCCTACAGTTTTTCTAAGTAATTTTTCTATGTATTTTTTTTTCTTTGTATAATAGGTGTGGTACATTTGGCCTAGTGCTCCATAGAGGGTTTTCCATTAAATTTTTCTCCTTATATTTGACCCTCATTAAGTTCTTGTCGCTGTCAAAGGACATTGGGGACAACTCTACTTTTTGTTTAATGGTGTTTTTGTTTTGCTTTCCAGTGGGCTCAGTATAGTGGCCATTCTTTTTGTTCCGAGTTTTTAATAAAATATTTTCGCATATATTCAAGTATTTGAGAACTGGGAGAAACGAGCAGAATGGCACTTTGTGCTAAGAATGCAGGAAACAGCTGACTTGGGCTGTTTAGTCAAACTCAGTGCAAGTGTCTACAGAAATTTAAAACTCATGATGCCTATCTGTTGCACTCACCTCCTGCTGTGCACCTGGCATTACCAGTACAATTGGTTCGTAGACTTTATCACTTGATTTGCAGCATAAAGGATTGTCTGTTTATAGTATATTAGAACTTGATCAGTATGGCAGGGGATAAGGCTGTAACATGCTATGATCATAAAACTGAACTTGAAAATCCACTTTAGTGTTTTATTTTTCAAGCTTTTAGTTCAAACTATATTTATTTTTGTCAGCACTTTGCCTGTCTCACTACCCCAAAAATGAACTGTCCACTGCTGCACCAGCACTAAGTAGGGGCGTGGTCCATGCGAAAAGGTTCCGAGCCTTGGTTCTTTTGTTTTCATGTGTCCTATTTTCTGCTCGGTACAGAGTGCAGGAAAGGTGCTTAAGATATTGTTTGACCTCTCCGGCTACACTTTATGGCCCGACCACTTTATAGCCCTCCACCGTCAATTTTCTTTATCTGTTCTGGGACTTTCTTAGGCATTGAGTTATGACAGGTCTAATATCGCGGCCTAGGACCAAAGTCAGTTTTATTTTTTTGCCGAGTCGATCGCAGTTGGGGTAATGATAGTGCTCCATATATATGGGCTCATGTGACCAATAAGCTCCGTCGTAGTACCGCTTGGACGGCAATGTTTCGGGCTTTTATTCTTGGCTGATCTTCATAAAATCTGGTCAAAATAGCCTGAATCTTCCGGCATAATTGACCTTAGTAAGTTTGCCGACACATTAAAGGCCCGTTTACACTCTTGCGACCTCTTAAACCTGGGTTGCTTAAAACTTCTTAAATCAGAGGACACACTGGCGCCATCTATTGGGTAGCAGTGTAAACTCGGCGGTCCGGCATATTTTTCTATTTTTCTCGCGCATTATCCTTTCTTTTTTGGCTCGACAAACTTTTGTCAATGTTATAAACGAGCCTTTCTATGGGTATTACGCACATTTGACCTCGAAAATCCCGCAAAACCTTCGCTCTTGTGAAATGCAGTTCCAGGGTCACCACATAGATGGCGCCACAATGCCAGTGTGTTCCCTCGTTCTAAAAAAATTTAGGAAGTTTTAAGAGATCTCGTCTCTCTGTCGTACTCGGTCGTAAGAGCGTGAACGGGCCATTCAGTATTTGTGAATTTAAAAAAAACAATTTCCAAATGCCGAATTTGAAGTTCCCGCGCGATCCTCGCCAGTGCAGTGACTCAAATTTTGCGGTCTCCTGCGACTCGACTTTCTTTTGGACCTCCGCCGTTGCCACAGCGACCAGAAGCGAGGAGGAGGGCGCCGGCGGGAAACAACCGGTTTTTCCCGACTCGCCAACGAGCGCCGGCAAGTTTTCCGAAGGAGGGTACAAATCTAGGAAGCAACATCACACCGAACTCTGATTTTTGGTATTTTAAAAAGAGGAGCCGTAGTGCGTTCGCAATTGCGTTAAAAAACATGTTTTACGATTGCTGTTATTTAATGTTATAGAAATGTAACCTACAAAGCTTCTAAATTTCCGGATTTTTGACGTCACCGATCAAAAGAAGCGAGGAGGTGAGCGGCGGGAAATACAAACGCCAAAACTAAAAAGGCGCGCGAGAAAATTTTTTTTCGCGATGCGGTTTTTTTTGTGTGTCTATGACTACAAGTTGCATCGCTTTAGACAATAAAAAAAAATAGGACCTTTGGGTTGTCAGCGCCCCTTTAAACCTTATGCAGAGAGCCGGGTACAAAAAGTTCATTTTTCTCCTATCTTTTTGTCCAAGTGAGATATCTAGGATTAAGGGCAGGGCCCTTGAATTTTGTGAACCTCTCATTTTCCCAACTCATCCATATGAAGTTGTCATTGCTACAATATGTGGTTTAGGGCTTAGTCATTAGAGGATGGAAATGGGTTTATCCACTCCAAGCAATTTGCCAGCTATTGGGGTGCAAAAATTAAGAATTGATTTCTAATTGTTCGGTGCTTATGGGAGCCTGGAATCGGGTTTGACACTGGTGGCAGTGCTTGAAGGTGGTTTGTCATGTCCGAGGTCATCTGAGATCTGGCCATTGCAGGGCGAGCTGCATGCTACCTCAAGCTGGTGGTGGCTGTCAGTGCAGTCTTCTGCATGTGCCAGGTGGTCTACCAAGTGGTGCTCATGTCGACTCAAAGCTACAGCAAGCCCGTGGAGAGGTGGGGTTGGCCCTGACAGGGCACATGCCATGCTGTGACAGTCAGTCGCACTCACTTGGTCAGCACAAGCTGCAAAACTGTTCTAGCCGTGAGAGAGGATTCTACCAATGGCAAGAGCTTTAGTCTTGCTTGATCTACTTAAAATTTGAGCTTTAAAGGAACTAAGGTTATTGGAGCTACTGTAATTCGTTACAATTTTAGTAACTGTGACTCGGTTAGATGTTGACAGAACACAAATTTGAATTTATGTATTTTAATATCAGCGCTGTATGTGTTGTCGCTTACTCAAACTCTGCCTCGAGCAGAGGCTGAGTCAAGATGAAACTGCCAAAAAACCTTTCTGCATTGAACCATTTGTCAGTAATCGCAGCATACCTTGACATCGTATGTGATAGTTTAGATGAGACTGGAATACAATGTGGCGACGTTTGTGGGTGTCTGTGTAATTTATCAAAAAATGAATGATAAACACGGGGGTCACGGAAAATTTGCGTTTCACGGTGTGAATTGCATGATAAACACGCGGGAATTCGCTACTAACTCCCCTGTCACGGGAACGAATAACGCAGACTCAGCAGATTCGCGCTTCATGGTGGGATAAACACACGAGAACCCGCTACAAACGGGGGTATCACAAGAACCAATATTGCGCACGCACTTCGCTGACAAAAACGCAGGAACCGGCTACGAACTTGCATGTCATGGGAATGATACCGCAGAGTAACAGGCTTGAGTTGAGCTAGCTGGTGCATGGTACCAGGATGGGCCCAGCTTGAACTTGAGAGAGGAAAATGTGAAAGTACAGAGATAAAAAAAAAAAAAAAAGAGAGAGAGAGAGATATCGCTGGACTACAATCTGTGGTTTAATACTGCTTCCTCTTTGTGTACCTTGACTATCTGCTTTTTCTTCTTCATTCTAAGAGCTATAGATATGATTTAGTTTGAAATTACCCGCATTCCATGGGCACGTGAAACACCGCAGATATTGCCGGTGTTTTATAAATCAGCCAACACAAATGGAAGGGAGAAGGCGAGAACTAAACAAAAAAATCGCAGTAGTAGCCTACATTCATGGCACAACCCACAAATTGAAAAAAAGATAGTCGCGAGGCAGGACATTAAGCTTGTGTGCTCTGCTCCAAACAAGGCGTTATCTATGTGCCGCAAAGTAAACGGCAACATCAACCAGAAGAAAATGTGCAGCATTTTTCACAAGACACAATATGCCCCGTGTGGCACGGGGATCGTTTAACACATTCCCCTATTGGGTGGCAAATGTTACGTCGGACAAACTGGCAGGTGCGTAAATGATACAACAAGAGAGCATGCAGTATCTGTCAAGGAAACTACAGCAGGTCATCTGTCAGCTTATTGCTGCGTCTGTAAATGCAGTGCAGCATTCAGCAGCATCAACATCCTTGCAAGAAACAAAAGCCCATATATAAAGTTATAATGTACGCTAGAGGTTCAACTGGCGCTAGTGTCTATGGGACTTCAGGTTTCAAATTGAAGCAGGTAGCTACCTGTCAACTTTCACGGTGCTCCTGTGCATTCCTATGGGAAAATGTGCTTGCATTTGGTCTCTTCGCCAGAGAATAAGAGGAATTACCTTTGTTGCTTGGGTCGTGGCGAATAGTAGGAAACTTTATTAACATAATAAAAGTGAAATTGCTTTATTTACAGTATTTTCCCGATCAGTGAGCAATGTTTAACTTCCCAGCATTGCAGGTCGAATCCTATGTTCCCTGGCAAGTGCGTAAAGACAAGCGGCGGATCTAAGCAACAGTAACAATCCAAAAGAACATGAAAATTGTTCAAGGAGTGCCAACATCTAGATTACGCTAATACTGCTAATCTGTGAGATTTATATGCCACTAAAATTACCCCCATTTACGAGCAATTAAAACCCATATAACAGTAAAAGCATGCTCACTATAAAATGTGTTTTTCTTTTTATTATTATGATGAATTTTCGAGCATGCAGATACAAGTTTTGAACACTAGAACAAACTTACTTTTGCACCCATGCATGAACAGCAGAGTGAATAAAACAAATGATAATTACTATTGCAAATCACACTCATTACTTGGCTTTCACTTTATTTCAATCGTCTACATGCACAAGTAGGTACTGATTCAGTGTTAGTGCATAGTTCTTGACGTCTCTTGATTTTTGAGATGCCCTTCATTATGCTTTGGCACGTAAACCCCTGTGCAGAGAAGCACCAATGCCGTGTTTGCGCTAACAGTGTCTGACAGTGTACATAGATGCGCGTATGAAGCCATTTTAGCACCTTTTAATGCCATGAATTAGAAAGAAACGTCTTAACTGACCAGTTTTTTCATCTGTGCGACTGAGAAATGTTCCAAGCTATCTAGTACGTATGAATTATTTATGATATTTGTTCTTATAATCGAGCTTGGGAAGAAAATTCACTCACTTTTTCTCATAGAAATACATTACTGGAAGTTAATTTTAATTCAAAGGTTTTAAAAAGTGCAACCAAAATGAGGACAAAGTAGACACAAAAACAACAAGGCAGGCTCTAATTCTAAACTCATTTTTGTTTCAAGTCATCAGCACATAGGTATATACACACACCCTTCCGCCCGACCCGCATCACAACCAATCGCCACACCTACAAACAGCCATCCTTGTTTCACCCTTGTTGGTGTTAGACTGGTGGCAGCTGATAAAACCTGTTTGCTCTACTGACGTCCAACCCTTGGTTAGCTCAGTTGGTAGAGTGCTCCACTGGAAATGGAGAGGTCCTGGGTTCGATACCCGGACCAGGCAGATTTTTTCAGTCGTGCACCAGTCACCTAGCTGTGTTTGGAGATTTGTGTTTGTCCTTTGTCCCTCTTGTTCCCCTTCTCTAGGGATTATTTTCGTCATCCAGAAATGTCGCTTCTTTTTGAAGTAAACAAGTAGATGGTGCATTAACACAATTGTCATCTGCCTTTTTGATAAAAAAAAAAAAGCCTCAATAACTGCTCTCTCGGTTTTATCTTTCGCATTCTTTAAAAGCTTTGTCGATTCCAAGCCAGGTTTACAGCCACATCGCTGTAAACCTGGCTTGGAATGAACAAAGTTTTTTAAAGAAAGCAAAAGATAAAACCGAGATAAATTGTTGAGGCATTCTTTTATCAAAAAGACAGATGACGATTGTGTTAATGCACCATCTACTTGTTTACTTCAAAAAGAAGCGACGTTTCTGGAGGGCTGTTTGTAGGAGTGGTGACTGGTTGTGATGCGGGTCGGGCAGAAGAGTGTGTGTATATATGTGGTGATGACTTGAAATAAAAATGACTTAGGGTTAGTGCCTGTCCTGTTGTTTTTGTGTCTTCTTTGTTGTCGTTTTGTTCGCTCTTTTTAAACCTTTTAATTAATTTGGACCAACTAGACCAAGCCCAAGTTTTAAGTCAATTTCAGACTGGTTGTGGTCTGCTTCAATTTGAAACCGCACACTAGTGCCAGTTACACCTCTAGTGTACATTATAGTAACTCTATGAGCCCGTATGCCCAAGAGATGCTTGAAACTATGATCGAAGAAAACAAAGCAACATGCGTCAGTGTGCCTTTGATCAAGCTAAACGCAAAAGAAAAACAATATTTGCAGTGTTTTGCATCCTGCTGAAATGCGGGTCATTTCAAACTATATTGTATCTGTAGCTCTTAGAATGAAGAATAAGAAGCTGGAAATCGCTACAAACGTGCATATCACGGGAACCGGTATTGCATGCTCAGGTCGTGGACAAAAAAACACGGGAACAAGCTACGAACTTGCATGTCACGGGAATGGATATCGCAGATCGCGGACACAGCAGATTCGCATATCACAGTTTGATAAACACATGGGAACCACTGCGCACTTGCTTGTCACGTGTACCGGTACCACAGATCATGCAGTTAATGTGATTTCTGTTGGACATCGCGTAATCAATATCCGACTGGAATCTGGTTGGTCAATGGTTCTGAATTTTTGTCATCGAAATTCGGCCCAAAAAATGGAATGGGCGATCTCTTGGGGGCGGGGAGTGTCATACGGGATTTTACGTGGATATATTTTATTAATGTTCCTGTATTTATAACTAGGGTTTCATGTTTTTTGGGGTTTATTTTTTCTTTTTACGAGTGTCAATTTTCAGTGTTGTACAAACAATTGGTATTTATGAGGTCTTATGTTGAAGAAAACAGGAATTGGCTTTTGGGGAAATGGGTTTCCCCAACTTCCAGGATACATGTATGTAACTTGAATACTTAAAGAAATTGTGTTCAGTGGGGACTGTTCGGGGGGACTGCAAAATGACGAAGCTTGGTGCTTTTCATGTACAAGGACAGCTCCCATTCGGGGCTTTACAGTTTTGTTCGATTTTGGTAAAACTGACTCGGGGGTTTTTCGGGGTTTATCGGATGTCCCGAAAAGACGGAACTCTACGTGATTACATTTTAACTCTAATAACTTTTGCTGTAATTTAATTGCACTTCGAGACAAACTGTTGCAGCTGTGCTCTAGATTGATCAGTCTTGTCGGGCAAAAGTTAATTTTCTTGGGCGGCAACCATTACGCCAAATTGTGCGCGAGTAATGGGCAATTCGTCGTATAATAAAGTTTGATTGAATGGGGTGTTTCGGTATCGGTATGGCCAGACTCTGTTTCAAACTAGATCTGAGCGCAGCGGACGCTACAATTGGGTGGATCTTTGTGTGTTTGATATCGCGGGCCAAGCTAACGAGATGCGACGAATGTGCCGTGGTGGGCTTTTTTCCGCGAGTGATATGCCCGTTGGGTGCTGTTTGACCGGCTCCTCTGGATGGTAGCCTCGGCTGTGGGCGACTGCTCCAAACGGGAGCCGAAGGTTGCGTATGGGCGACGAGACTGCAGCCGTCGGCTGACTTTTGGGGGTGCACGTGTCAGGTGCCTTCTCCAGGAGCGGCTGCTGTCCCTGGCTGGCCTCAACCGTGCCGACGACATCCGGGCGCTGGAAGCTGTGCAGCTTCTCGGGTTCGACATGGCGGTGCTTTTTGCCAGTGCCATCACGTTGATACTCTGCGACAAGCTAGGTGAGTCCACTCTAGCAAAACGGTGTTTATTCTCTTCGAAAGCCACCTTGGCACTTGGTGACGCTTTTTAGCCTTTCGCTCCACAAGTAAGTGCTAGTACCGCCTCGAGTGCTGCTGCGTGCAAGCGCTGCACTACACGTTGTAATGACGCTGCGAGAAAGAAACGCCAGCGTTCTCTGCTCTGTCTGCTCGACAAGCTGGGGCCGTTTATCTAAGCGTGACCAGTAGACAAATTTTCGTACCTCTCGCGGGCCAGGGCAGCGAAGAGTTTTTGTTCCATCCCCTGCAGCTCTGGAAGAACACCGTGTGGTATCGCACCGTCGCCGCCGGGCCTTCCTCCAGCTCTTTGGCGAGTTTGTGGTGTTGGTGCTGATGGCAGCCGCTGGCGTGCTCCAGGCATCGCTCACCTCGCTGGCCTACTTCCTAGTCTTCCTCTGGGCCGCCACCTGGCTGGGCATGCACAAGCCCCTGACCAGCGGCTATCGCGCTGTGCGCACGGTGCTCCTGCTTTACAGTGCCCTCCACTTCATGGCACTGTACATCTACCAGCTGGACTACCTCCAGGAGTTGGTGCCTCCCTCCAGCCTGCAGGCCAGGTGCCTTTCTCCTTGCTCCGCTCCAGCTGTGTTTAAGCTGACTCGGTCACAGTGTTCATTGCTCGGGATTGCTGCCAGCCGGGAGCAAGTCTGCTAATTCTGAAATATTTGACGCGTTTTAGATTAAAAAATACAAAAATAGTGCAAGAGGTATTTGTTGGACCTTATGGGCACATTGTAAACCTTGATTTGTGAAAAGTAAAAAAGAAACAAAAAAACTAGAGATGCCCTTTTTTATAAAATTTATTTTCAATTTATTGCATAATGTATAGGCTGCCTACATTTGAGCGAAATTTTGAAAACGATGCACATTTTCTATTTTAATGAAAAGTGGAATCAATATTGAACACAAGCATCTCAATTACAGCAAAACATTTAGTCTCTAGGATTTCTGAATGTGCATTTACAAAGCTCGGGATTTGAACCAATTTGCATTATGTTCTATGTTTGCGATTTTCATTACAACTATCAAATTTTTTCTTAACATAGAATGTTAACTCATTGTATGGCAAGTGCAGTTTTTGCACAAAATATATTAAGCCCACAGCAATAACAGTTTTCGTGTTGTACGTGTCCGGAATGTCAATCTTGCGTATTTTGCAAGATGCGCTCTTGACTAACTGCAACTTAATTTTTTTTTTAAAAAAAAAAAAAAAAAAACTTTTTCTGAAAAAAAAAAAAAAATTGAAGTTATTTCAGGGGCACAAGCAGGAAAGTTTTTTTTTTTTTTTCGTCGGAATTAAAAATGTTGACCGGACGTGGTTGTTCGATCTTATCTGAAAATGCCCAGTATGAATATCGCAATTGCGTGCTTGAGAGAAAAGCACACTTTTAAGGCAGAATGGTGCATTTGCGCGCCTGGTGTATTTGAAAAGAAACAAAAACGTTGTGAATGTTGATATCTACATTGCAGTAAAATTTTCAAAATGAAAAGTATGGCTATTATTGGAGAGTATTTATCAGTCAGAGATGTCCCAATAACCTGCGTTTCTCATTGATAATTTTTTTTTTTTTTTTTTTTCAAATTTGAGATTGAAGAAAAAATATTTACATGCAGAAATATTTTATAAATTCATTCAATTGAGTATAGCTGGGCATCTCTATAGATTTAATTTTATGTCAAATCCAACGTTTACTTACCATCCCAAGGCATCGGACCTTCTGAGGTCGCTGTAGAAAAATATAGTTTGATGAACATTAGCTTCTAAATGGACAAATGGAAGTTTGAGAACAACCTTCACGAGATTCGCTGGGTTTTCGTTTAAGCATGGTGCAACAGTAGCGAGAGGCTTGTATGGTCTATCAGAAAATGTTCGACCTAAACCACTAGGGTATTCGCTTCGAATTTGCTTCAAAATCCACTATTCGCATATGACTAAAACATTTATAATGCGATTGTTGCACAAGGTGTCACTAGATATCACGCTTTTTAATTTGTTCGTTGGTTTAATTTTTATATTAAAAAGGAACATACCTGTGCAGTGGCATAGCCAGGAAAGTGTTTTTGGGGTTGGGGGGCGTGAAGAGTTGTGGGGGAGCAGAGGGCGCTGGGTCCCGAAACCCACCCTCTGCCTATGCCACTCTACCTGTGGCAGTACTATATGAATCGTGAAAGAGTCTTATGACTTTGGATTTTGCTTAGGTCAAAATGTCTACTTGCATAAAGCATGAAACAGGTAGTGTTAGCTTTGACTTGCATGTTCTAGTTTTTCTGAAAATGGTGTCGGTGACACTCAAATTTCTTTTTGGTCCTCGACTACTTTTTTTTCCCCGTGAAGGAACAATCTTGCGCATACTGAACACGTACAGTACCATTGTGAAGGCTTCCAGTAAAAGGATCTTTTGGCAGTAGGTCATTTCTTTCGTTGGTTGAGTTAGAAAAGAGCACTACTACGATGCCAGAGAGCTTTCAAAGTAGTAAAATGGGAACAACGAGAGATACAAGCCCTGCATAGCCACTTGCGGCATTTTCTTGGAAAGCTGCAATAATGTCACAGTGCTGTAATCTCGTAAAAAGCTCTCCGGTGCCCCACTGTTTCGTGATCCTTCACTCGTAAAAGGCGGGTCATACTAAGTTTTTGGGGGCTTCTTGTTTTTTTGTATGTCTTTTTTTTTAATCTTGCGTTTGTTCTTAGGGTTTTTTCTACTCTACATTTCATTGAGGCGAGCAGTTGTTCATGCTCCTGTTTGTTGCACTCTGAGCTGCTCTGTTTCAAGTGGACCTCGGACTGAAACTGTTGTTTCAGGCTCATTGGGCTGAGCCCCCTGCGAGTGCTCCCCTGCAATGCAACGGGCCCAACAATGCCGGACACAAGAGTGCTGATGTTTCGGCCGCTACACTGGACCCTGTATGTGAGCCCACTGACGGTGTTCTGCTTCTACGTTGTGGTGGCCACCGTCACCCGTTACCAGTTGCTGCAGCAGCCTGTGAGTGCTCTTCTCCCAAGTCTTGCAATGGTGACTTCTCTTGACAAACTCGCCCATCCGATGGGGAAAATGGCCGCGTGGCTGGTGCTCAGTTTTGGCAGCATTTATCGCCAGTTTGTCTGCCGAGTCAATCTTTTTTCTTGTTATTTGAAAAGAGCAGTGACGTCTTCTCTGCTTTTACTTTTGGTGTCTGGCAGATTTGGAAGTGTGTATCCAAGTCTGGCAGACATATTGTTATGAAAGGGGATCTTTTTCTTCACTCCCACCGGCTACTTGAGCTTGAACAGTTTTCCTATGGGCGGGAAATTTGATCAGCAGCTTCGTGCTTTCATATTTGTATGAGTGCGGCTGGCAGAGACTGTAACCTTCAGTGCAAAAGAGTGTCCTAATAAGCGAATCTGTGCTACAACTGTATGTCCATTGCTTCATCAATGCAGGCCCCCGAGTCGTCTGCTGTGTCTGTGGCGGGTGGTGCCCCTTCACACAGTGGCAGGCTGGACTCCAAGCGTGGTTCCCAGCGTTCCACAGTTTCCTTTGCTCGGAGACATCGCAGAGACAGTGGGGTAACTGCGCCTGTGACCCTCGTACGGAAGGCATTTAGAGCCCTTTGTCACATTGTGGTAGAGTATTATCGAAACGGTCTACAAATTTTATTCTCACAAAAAAATAAGTGCACAATTTAAAAAAAAAAAAAAAAAATGTGTAGAGATGTTTTTGCTGTTTGGTGCATAACTAGAGGAGGGTGTCGGCTGGAGCACGACTGCAATATCAGCAGACTCCAGCAGATTCTACCTTCTGCTACAGGTTCATGTTTTGTCTGCCACATAGATCTTACCTGCTTTGAAAGCTCCATGCCTTTGTTACTTGATGTCAAACCATGAACTTATGAACAACGTTTATTTGGTAATGCACCGAATATTTGCAGCTTGGCTGAGAGAGCTGCTGTTTCATGCGCTTGGTGATGGAGATGAGGAAAACGTTGATTTTATATGCGGACGACGGGTGGTAGGTCTCTTGTATTTCGGGCTGTTTGAAGATTTTTCTTACTCAAACAGCCTGCAAAAACATTCTTCATCTATGGTGTTAATTATATCTTGAGTTTGGCTTTTTCAGTTTATTGCATTTTTCAAATTCAGCGTATTTTTACAGAGTTGATCTATAAACAAGTTTTTTTTAAATATTTTAGTGTTTTAATGTTGACCGGTTTTTATAGCGGTAGCTGTTAGTGTCTCTTTCGGATGAAATCCAGTGAGATACGTATATAAAAACTATTTCACCGTGGGGAGAGCGAGATAGCGCCGCCAGATTTTCACTCTTGCCGTTGCTTCTCGCATTGCCCTTGTTCGTTCGCTGATTTGGAGGACAGCGGCGTTGCTCCCGCACAGCCACGTCATCTACGGCAAGGCACGATATTGAGCTGTCGCTCCCCCTTTCTCTCGGCCCCCTCTACTTTGAGGTGCTCGCTCGCTTCTCTCCTCCCCTCAGACATGACTAGGCCATGCACCATTCGCTCTCGCTGCACGAAGCAGGAATGGCAAGTGCGCCGCACTGAGCAGAGTAGACGCTCAGGGCCATGGCGGCACGAAAACAGCACAAGGCGCAGGGCCCCACCATCATGCACATGAGGCAAAGCGTTAAGAAATCACTGAAATTAATTTTTTTTAAAGCAATTAAAGTAATCTTTTTGTTTATAAAAGAAACAACAACACAATATTTACATTGTTAGACGCAATTTGGGTGGAGGTCATGACCCGCTCTAAGCCTCGCCCGCAGATAAGTGGCCCCGGCCATTACTACTGGATTGGCTTAGCTGCTCGGCCAAACAAGCTAGCAAGCCTAGTGTCTCCCTTTCGCGACATGTGGTGCATCTAGCCTGGCGTCTGACACCGCCTGCTAGTTGTGCGAGCAGATGTGCGGCAGCCTCCGGCATCATCTGCTATTCCACCACCTTGTATTGTCATCTGCAATGCCCGTGAGACGAATATGAAAGCTGTGCGTCCGCGTTCGTTTTCGCCTTCATCCATCTGCTATTCCGCCCTAGTCCAAAATCTTCTGAAATACTCACAAGACACGACCATGAAAGCGGCGTTCTCATGTTCCGTCATGTACGAGCGACAATCCAATACAAGCGACTGGAGGACTAAAAAAAAAAATTGACAAAATAAATATGCAGTCCTAACTTTGCTGTTCTTTTTTTTTTTTTGTTTTTTTGCATGGAATTCACGAGCAAGTTGGGTGAGCGTCGTGACACAATTAAAACGCAACTTAATGATAATTGGTTTGGCAGGCGAGGTTCGCTGCAGAATTTGAGAGCCACTTGCCTTTTGAAGCGAAATGACTGGAACATACCTGGACAAACGATGAGTGCCGAACGCCTGATTGCTTTCAGCCAATCGGCTTGCAAATTCTTACCTGTTCAGATATCTTCTCACACAGTGCTTCCAAAGGCGCATACTTGCGACAGTTGTTTGCTGCAAACTACGTCGGTTGACGATACCTTCCTATAAGCACCTCGGTAAACGCGAAACGACTCACACTCATTAAAATGGGCAAGCTCAATAAGCTTCGCGGTGTGGGAAAACGCTGGCTTCAAACGCCAGCAACCGTGTTTGTTATCGTTTAGAACCAAAACGGAAAATACGATCTCGTGATATTTTAAAAAATAGTGACTACTGTCTATACAGATTGTTTCTCAAATAAAATGTCTCGAATAAAAAACTACCGCGGCACGGAGAAACTATTTTACAACTAACTTTACACACGTCGTTCATCTCTCCAACGAATGAGAGTCAAGAAAGGTAGCGTAGTTAACTACGCTCCTGGGGCGGGACCTAGGGCGGGCTCCACCTAAATTCTGTCTAACATCATGTTGTGCAAAATTTTTCGTTTATGTGAAAAAAAAATAAAATAAAAAGGTGTCCCAAATAAGCCCTTTAAAGTTTTTTTTTTTTTTTTTTTTTTTTTTCATTTCAGTGTCCTACAGTTGTTCTACTGCTAGAAGAGCTCTTAAGACAAATATCCTGAGGCACACCTTTTAATAACCTAACAGCTGCCACTGTAAAACGCAACACGCTGTGCGTGGACGTTTTTTTTTTTTGCGTGCATATCGTAAAAAAAAATCTTTTTCGCTTGTCTTTTTGTGAGGACTGGCCGAATATTAGAAAATTGTCTCGTTTATCATGGTGCTGTCATGGGGAGTTTGCAGCTGTAATATAAAAGGTAGGAAATCCTGAAACTCTGTATGGGGTTTAAAATCTAACAAAGCAAGGTCATAAACTAGCTTTTTTTTTTTTTTTTTTGTCGCAGTAGCGTGTACAACATTAAATTAACGACGGAACAGTCAAATGCAGGCGCCAAAAAAGAGAACCATGTTCCGAAGCACTGCATACTTCATGCACATGGTAAACTCTGATTGAATGCTTCAATCTTGTCATTAGCCCTGATAGAAACTTTGAAAATGCCCTCGTACAGTGTGTTCCCAAAGAAATGTAGTTTTTTTCACGACAAAAGTAAACTACTCTATGCCGAACGCTCAGTCTGGGCCCGAAGGTAGCACCAGTGGTCCAGAGCACATGCCAAAGTTTTCGAAGGAACGGTCGTCTTATTCTGGAAATGAATGTTGATTTTGTGAAAATTTGGATGGGAGAATGGGTCCCGTTTCCGGCAGTTGACGCCATTCAGGTGTATGCATTTGTGGGCTTCGTTGGCCGCCATTTTATCATTTAAATTTTCTGGAAATCACTAATAACATTTAGCCCATTGCATAATATATTATACAGAACTGTATATTCTAAATCTGCAATTTGCACGAAAATGAAACAAACATTCCCTTGGCCTCTCGATGTTGTTTGTTGCTTTCTCTTTTAATTCTTCGACACCTGATACGTTCTGTACTGTGTGGTACTGTTGGAAACATTCAGGAAGGTGGAGAGCAACAAATATAGCATCTGGAGTGAATATTCGATTTAAAGGACACATGCAAAGAAAAAAATCTTTTTGAACAGGCTAGATGGAAAAAGAATATTATAAAACAAATTTAGAACGAAGAAAGAAACAATTTAGAGCTATATTTACGGCGCAAAACGAATTTGTAGTTGGCGCCCGTGGGAGCCGCCGCTGGTCACATGGTAGGCCCGTGCGCCGCCGCCGCCAAGTCACGCCGCCGCCGCACGCCGAGCGTTGTGCGACACCGCTTCAACGCGTTTCTCCACGCCGCCGTCGCCGCCGCACAAGTTTGCGTGCTTCGGGGCGCCGCCGCCGTCATCTGACCGGCGCACAGGTCTATCACGTCTGCTTACGCTCTTTCAGGAGTTTCCTTTGGGCTCTAAAAGTTACTTATTAATCTTTGTTTTTTGTTATACTTCAAACAAAGAAGAATAAGTTACTTTTGGAGGCCAAAGGAAGCTTCCGAAAGAGCGCAAGCACCACGTGACAAATAAGGGCCAGTCACGTGATAAATAAGAGCCACCTTTCCGCGGCGCCTGCGGACGCCAACTACAAATTCGTTTTGCGCCGTAAATATAGCTCTAAACATTTTTTTTCTTCGTTGTAAAATCGTTTTATGACATCCTTTTTCCATGTAAGCTGTTTAAAAAAAATGTTTTTTTCCTTTGCATGTGTCCTTTAATATTGTGCGAACTGCCGAATGTTGTCAGATTGGTGGCATAACTCGTGATCGGAAAGGATAGAGCAGTCGTCACTTTCAAATAAAACTTTGTTCATTTCTTTATCATCTAATGTGAACCTCCACGTTGAGGCAATGTCGGCTTTCTCGCTCTCCGTCGAGACAAACAGAATAATCTGAAGGAGATTGAGCAATAGTGGTACGCCATGCAAAAAACAAGCTTGGAAACTGAAACCCAAGTGAGGTTCGGGGTCGGGCTTCCTGTTCCGTAATGGACGGCACGAATAACACTGGTGATTAGTATAGCCAAGGGGTTAAATAAGGTAGTGGTTAATTCAGAAACTGGTATCAATTTCGAACCACTAGTGTTACATGTGGGCGGAGACTGATCGTTTGGCGATGCATAATTTGATTTTTTGATGAAGAAAACACTGCAAATTCTTTTTCAGGAATAGGACATTTTGGACAATAAAAAAACAATCTAAACTTGATCTCGAAGATCCCAAAGGAGAACAAAAATATAATCCCCAAAAGTATGCCTATTGTTAACCCACCCCCCACCCTATAAGCATAACACGGGGCAGTCCCGGAGACACCTGACAACTCGACACACAAGTGCGTCGCAAAGTTGCACAGAAATGGCCCCCTCCCCCCAAAATGCCCATCAGCTGTGCCATACTGCTCTAAAATACTGACATTTTCGGATTCTGAAAAATGATTTGGGCATATGTTCATCGGTTTAAACCGACAACACCAAATTACCCACCTTCTTCCTGACAGCCGGGCGTCTAAACTTAAAAGATGTCTTTGAAAAGAAACCTCCATCAAATTGGTAGTGCACTTTTAGTGCAGGCTTGTGTGTGTTGCCAATTTTTGTTGACTTGAGAGATGCATGCGAAACTGCATGCATGGCAGACCCGATTTAGGCCTGGTGCCCCAATGGAGTGGAATGGTGATTGAATGCTGCTCTTCATGTGGACGCTGATGCACTAGTATAGTGATTTCCGAGACTCGGTTTCTAGCTTGCATGAGCGTTGACCCCAAGTTTTAGGCCGTGCTGCTACTACTTTCCGAGAGGCTGCTCAGAGTTCCTGGATGGAATGTATCTTACAGTATTTGTATCATCCTGTTCATTCTGCCTATGCATACTTGTTTTATATCCCCTTTTCTTTGGGCATTACTACTTGCTACTAAAGAATGGATTGCGACTGTGCAAAATGCACATGCCTCTACATTCTTAGCATCACCCTTTTCTACGAGACATTTAAAAATGGAACTGCTTTTTCCGCTTCATGATTCTTCTCTCTTGGAACTTATTGCAATTAGTATTTAACTTTTATTGTGCTTTTGAATTGCTTCACCAAATACTATGGTAGTCTTTGTTTTAGGACCGGGAAAGTCTTGCGTTTGGAAAGTCAGACTTGAGCTATAGTATCTGGTTAGCCAGGGCCGTGCAAACTCTTAATGGTTTTGAAAATCTCATTACCGTCACCAGTATCCTTAAACGGACTATGAAATGATATTGTATGGAATATCACTAAGTGCATAACGTGTAGTGGGACATTAAGCAAACTAGAATATGAGGGCAAGGAGCCAGGAATAGTGATTTTCACTGTGTCATTTTTAACTTTGTTGGGATTCACTTAGTTCCGAAGGCTGCCAGTTGCGTCGCAGCTGAATGTCTCGCGAATTGGACATCAAAATGCATCGCCGGTTCGCTTGCCCTGGAGTAAGAATTGGTCCTTCGACGAATATTCGGGCTTGCGTACGTGCTCAATTAACCTTTTGGGGTCATGCAACTTTTCGCCTTGTTGGCCCCCCGAGTCAGAATTATTTTACACTAAAAACAATACAGTTACTTAGTGGCCATAAAATTAAATTATCAAAGCGTCCGTGAAACACAGTAGGGGATCTTGGACTGTACAACGAGGAGTTTCAGAATCTTGGTCTGCACCTGTGTGGATGCCAGCTGTGACAAATGGCAATGTCCATAAGGCTCCTCTCATTTACAGAACTTACAATCATTCGGTTTATCACAAACTTTCAGAGCTCTCTTCAGGGTTGTCCTCTCGCTAAACCACCTTCACTTTTACTTGAATTGCTAAAATATTTTCTGTCAAAAGCGAAGAGAGAAATAGCTGCCATGATAAACAATGCGTGAATGTGTGAGTAAAACTTGGCTTGTCCAAAGAAAAAGAGTGGAAAAAGTCTGTTTCTCGTGTAAAGCTAAAAAATTAAAGGCATCGTGCTTACGCTCCTGATGATAGATGGTACAAGTTTAAATTGTCGAGGAGTATGCGGCAATTGGTTGCAAAGCAGAAACTAGACTGTCGGGGGGGGGGGGGGAGGGGGGGGGGGACGGGACAGGACTCGACGCCTGACCGCAACAGGAATATTCCTTTGTCGAGTGGCATCCGACACATGACCTCAAAGGGTTAATGCGTGACAGAAATTGCCGATCAACAATGTCAGGAGCACAGCATGTGCACTAAGCATCATCAAACCAGGCATGGGGCTGTGATAAATACTGGCGGTATGAGCCAGGAAAACACCAGACATGTTTTTCTGTTCACGAGTTAAGAAAAAAGCTCTGCTCGATTCTCTCCAGTGCGTTCTGTAACAAGAAGTCTTTTAAATATTGTGAACATTGGTGATCATGTCTAAGCAGTAGTATTTACTGCAAAAATTGAGAAAACACATTTCATTATCCATTTAAAATCTCAAAGAAAAATTATGCATGAAATGAAGAGAATATATGCTTGATTATTTTTTTTGCAACAGTTTGAAAACCATGGCTGCAATATTGCTCTTGCTGAGATGTGCAGAGTCGATCCGAATTGCCCTAGGGTAAGCCAGAGTCTCAACCCTGATTTGTTGAGGGATGTTTGTCGGTTATGTCGAGTTCTTTCGCTTCTGCATTTTAGCACTAGTAGTAAAATGATGCTCTATAAGAACGAGTCCCGAAGGTACCTTGTGCTATGGTGCAGTATTAGAAATGCCTATGTCACTTCACTGTGCCAAAGAACTCTGCTTGCTATTGCATTCTGGTTTTTCTTTGTGCCTTTGTGATACACTATACGAACCTAGTGCTTGCCAGGCTACGAGAAATAAAATTGGGAGGGCCTCTGGGTTTGCACGACCCTGGTTTAGGCAGGGCCACCAAGCAGTCATTTGATGCATGGTCGACTCTTAGAATAATCGCTTCGGTCATGGGGAGTTATTGCCAGGTCCAGAAGGGCATTGGGGCTGCCGGCTGTTTATTCTTGGGTTTTACACGTGTAGCCCTGAAAGCTGTGGTCTCTGCGGACGAGCTGTACGGCCAGGAGGGCACGATATAGGGGTCCAATTGTCACGATACGTCGGATAACTAACCACCATTTGCTAATTAACTCCTTAATTAGTAAAAATAAACATGGTTCTTGTTAGAAACTTGCTGGGCATCATTGAAAACCTTCAAACGAGCAAATACTAAAAATATTTGGGGCACGTGAAAAACGTGCTCCAGTTACTACGGGGGCAAGGCTGGAAGTGTGAAAACGCACACGACAAAAAGAAAAAAAAGGAAGAACCATGTGGGCGCGCCGCCAGCCCTGCGCATGTTGCACTAGTGGTAAATTGAGCGTATCATCGCGCTTCTCACGCACAGCACCAAGTCCTTCTAAAGTGTACTGGTTTTCAATGATGCTCAGCAAGTTTCTAATTGAACCATGCGTTCAGCTTCACTAATTCAAGCCCCATCTTTTATGCCCCCCTGGCCGTAAAACTGGTCTGCATAGGTCGCATTAGTGTAGCTTTTGCAGCTTTTTAAAAAGAAAAAAACAGTTTGTAAAGCCTCCCCCCCCCCGTACATCTGTATTTGAACCACTGAGCTGGACCGGTTGACTGGCCGAGTCCCAACAAACGTGCTGTTCTGGCTCGATGATTGCTTGGGATTCCTCCCGAGACTCCCTGCCTTTCTCCCGTGTTTATGGGCTCTTCCAGGTTCTGCCTTTAACGTGAGTTTCCTTTCTTTTCTTCCCTCCTTTCCCTGGGGCACGCCGTATCTTTTGCGTTGATGTGCTCGGTAGGCCGAAGTAGACGAAGACGCCAACCAGAAGGCTCCAGTACGTAAACTAATCTGGGTTGTTGGCTTTTTTTGTTTGAGAATTTTTCTGTTCGAAGGACTTCCTGCATGAGATTGCGTAGTAATATTTGTGACTTAATTAAGGCACTGGTCTTGGCATCTTTCGTAAGCAGAGAAAAAAAGAAAAAAAAACTTAAGAAAGCATGTGAACGGCTTTTATGGAAGACGAGCTTGCGTTGTCAGGCTTAAAAGGGGTGATGTAAAGGCATGTCATGAATGGGAGTTTTTTTTTTTTTTTTTTTTTTTTTGGAAGGAAACAATGAGTGGTGCTTCTAAGGCTGCTCTTAATTTGGGGACATCTGTCTCTTGGTGGCAAACTTTGTCACTGTTTGGTTGGGAGCTCGAAGAAATTGGAGTTGAGACAATAGTGACACATGTTGGAGGTCCTTCCATGGGAACTGCTGCTCAGACTTGAATCACAGCTGCACTGCTGCATGCTTGTGCTACATCGCACTGTGCTTTTGCCTTGTCAATGGCCTGCACCTGCCTGACTGTGAATGCCACGCATGCTTCCCTTGTGGCATTTCTCGACGGGCCCCAGCTAACGTGTAGACAGGAGATGTCTGTGACAAAAGATGGCCTCGAAGTTGGGCATTTACTTGAATGATTAAGAGGGTCCTTCAAAGTGGCTCCAAGTTTTTTTTGTCTCGCTACTTTCATGGAAAGATTTTATGTGGGTGCTTCGAGGCTGATATACCGAATCATTTTCAGCCCAGCTGTAGATCCCTCCTAGTTGTGTCCCTTTCCACACTCCCTGCTCCCCCCCCATGCCACGAGTTTGGAAGGTAATTGCCATGGAAGGGGAAAAGGTATTTTTTCCGCAACATAGACCCAGAGTCAACCACAAACCTTTTCTCTAGTCGTGCGATGGTCTTTAACAGGCCTTGTTGCTTGCATTTGTGAGCTTGCACTTTGAACTCTGTGGATAAAACTTCACAGTGAGAGTAATGATAATATTGGGAGGCTTGACCTGCAGCTTCTGGTGAGCAGTGAAACGACTAGCTCCTGGCTGACAGTCCTAGGAAGAGTATAGTCGGATGTTAGGTCTGGTGTTCAGATGTCCAGAGTGTTTCAGTGAGGGCTTTAAAAAGAAAAACCAAAAATAGTGTGGTTGAGAAAAAAATGATACAAGCTTGATCGTGCTTACGGACTGACTGGCAAGCACAGATTGTGTGCCTTCCAGGGAAGAAGAGAAGGGCGTCTGAACAGCACCGCCTACCCAAGGTTCACTCTCATGTCTGACACGCCCTGAGATGGCACAGCATGACAAGAAATGCCAGGAAGCACTAATGATTTTGCTCTTGCTTGCTCCGACCACCGACCCCGGATAGCTCAAAGATGCTTAGCAAGTTTCTCATTGGAAGCATACGTTTACTTTCACTAATTAAAAATTGCAAACGACCACACAAAGTGTGCTGCGATTGACGGCGCTAACTGCTGCATCGTGGAAAGGCATATTGAAGGAGATTTGCCTTTAGCCAGTGTGCTGTACAATGTTTGCCATGGGTTCCTTGCTTTCAGTGGAATTGATGTAGGAAACGTGTGCGAGCAGATGTGTGCTTTGGTGGAACGATTGTGCGAGATTTTGCGTGTGTTGGAGAACGCAGACGTGCTTCTTTTTTAGCTGAAACCTTTTTTTTAGAACGGGGGCACCCGTCACTGCGCCTGCGGTGGAAGAAGGGAAAGTATGTATGTGAGCTGTTCTGTAGAGGCGCGGAGAGCACGCGAGAATGGAACCTGGGCGGCAGCAGTAGGGTGGCAAGGGAGCGGGTGGGTATTGGGCAATGGCGAAGGAATGGGGGAAGGGAGAGCGTTGCCGGACGTGGATGTAGCAAGCACGATGGGGAGACGGAGAGCGCACTCCCCGTGATCACGAGGCCACCACACGAGAACTGTGGTGGCCTACAGAGGGGAACGATGGGGAGAGCAGTCGTCTAGAGTGGAGTTTTGAGTTCATACACGAGCATTTTTTTGCCGGGGCACTAACAGGTACCGCTGTAAAAGTTAATTAGTAAATATTAGTTGATCTTGCAATTCCTGACGTCCAACGTGGCTGGCAGTTTGCTGCCGGAAAGAGTTTTTTTTTTCTCAACCACCCTATTTTTAGGGATTTTTGAAAGCCTTTGCTGAAGCACCCGGTATTAGGATGAGTATGCAGAAAGTTTTAACTATTCATTTAGTTTCTTAAAGTTAAAAAAAAAAAAGAAAATTGACTTGGGTCACTTTTTAAGAAGCATGTGCTTTTTGATATAGCTGTCATGAAGCAGTGCTGAAATATTAGGTAAATATTGATTTGCTACCAGCCACTCTTAATGTGGATTGTCTTTCTTGCCAAAATGTCTGACCACAACCTTTTAGGCTCATTGCAACATAATGCAAAGTGTGGTCGTTCATGTATCGGGCAAAGATAATGCTGCACATATTTTCAAAAGGGGGTTGTAAAGATTCAGTAACCCTATGTGACTGCCAGTCTCTCGCCTGTAAGCAAAAGTGCCAAGCTCCCAAGGTGTTGAAATCTTTTTTGTATGTCCTTTCTTGCCACTCTCTGCTTGAATTATTGTAAACAATATTAGGGCTATAGGCTGAATCAGGAATACCTGGTGTTTGGGAGAGAAGAATTGCACACTTCTCTCACTGAAAAAGTAAACTGCATAGACAAGCGTTTAGTCTTCGCCCAAATATAGCACTTGCGGTTGAAACCAGTTGCCCAAGTTTCAGCACATACTGTTTTCCGACTCGGAAGTGGGAGCTCACAAACACATGGAGTTAAATGGTGTCTGCTACCAGAATGGGCCCTATTTTCTAGTCGAAAATTTCCCAACAATGCTTCTAACTTTTGAATGGGCAAACGGTAAGAGCTGAAACTTGAGCGTCTGGTCACAACTGCTAGCGTGCATTTTATTTGGGCAGAGAATGAGCATTTGACGATGCATAGCTCATTTGTGCAGCAAGAAAAACATTTTAAACGCCCGGTATATTCATCTCTCAATTTCCAGAATATTTGGCATGAACAGAACTTGTGATCCGCAATAAGTGGCCTATGGATCCACGCTGGTTCATGACCTTGGAACGATGCGTTTGCATGTGAAATGTTTAGAATGGAGAGGTGGGCTAGTTGGTGCATTGCTACGAAAATAAAAGTGCCAGAGAGCGGGGCAAGGAAGGTGAGACAAAGAGCTGTCACAAAAAGAATAGGGTACATAACTGAGTAGAAGCTACTATATATTTCTCTGTTTTCCCGCATTAAAGTTGAATTTCTCTCCTTGTCCCGGTCTCTGGTGCTTTTATTCTCGTTGATATGTTTAGTGCCACAAAAGTTGAGTGCATAAGGTAACTTGTTGGGAGTGTACTATACAAGGGAAAGTATTGAAAGCACAATGCCGACTTGTGTGGTTACCACGACACCATTTGCAGCTGTTGGACAATGATCATGTGGGCCGCTCGTACCAGAGCATGGCACCAAAAGAAAGCTCGGAGCCAATGAGCAGCGGCGGCGGGTCTTCCCAAGACGTCGGTGGACACGTGACTTCTGTGGGGGGTCACGTGGCGGGTGCCATGGCTGCAGAAGACGACACCATGGCTGGCAGTGCACCAGAGCGTGGCCCCAGCGGCCGCCATGTTGCATTCATGCTGGGACTGCAGGCAAGGCCACTGCACTTGCGTAATCACAAGCAGTAAACCTTAGCAGCGCTGAATTTGATCAGAGATCGCAACGTGACCCCTTTTGTTTATGAAAAAGTGATAGCAGTTTTTGTGTTCTAGGATGTTTAGAGTACTTAAGGCCCGTTCACACTCTTGCGACCGAGTACGACCGAGAGAGACGAGATCTGTTAAAACTTCTTGAAATTTCTTAGGACGAGGGAACACACTGGCATTCTGGCGCCATCTATGCGGTGACCCTGGAACTGCATTTCACAAGAGCGAAGGTTTTGCGGGATTTCCGAGGTCAAATGTGCGTAATACCCATAAGACGGCTCGTTTATGACGTTGACAAAAGAAAAGAGCCAAGAAAGAAAGGATAATGCGCGAGAAAAATAGAAAATATGCCGGACCGCCAAGTTGTCACTGCTACCGAATAGATGGCGCCAGTGTGTCCTCTGGTTGTAAGAGGTTTTATGGAACCCAGTTTGAAGAGGTCGTAAGAGTGTGAACAGGCCTTTAGATTATCACTATGAAAAGACAAACATAAAAACCCTTTTAGCTCCTAGTTGACGTTAGTTTGGATATGTTCCATCATAACAACAGACAGATTGAACAACATCGAGGCTTTGGAGCTGACCGAGATTTTGTCAAGCCTTCTGTGCACTTTTGGCTTGCTGTAGCTAATATAGTTACCCACAAATGTTAATTGTTTCTTATATTACGTTATGTGCATCCAGTGCTTTGTTACTCGCTTTGTTTTTGTTGTGGCAAGATTATTGTATCCCCCCTCACACAATATACTGTCGGAGTCCCTTAAGGGGGGACACCACCTTAAAATTGCAACTTTTAGAAAAAAAAACAAATTTTCCCATTTTTGTGTATTGTGGTTCCACAACTAATAGTGTATACTCCTGCAATTTTTATTGCAATATCTGAAGTATTTACGGAGAAATAAAACATTTTCGGTCAGCCAACGATGCAAAATCACGTGTTTTTGAAATATGAAACTTCTGTTTCCTATTTTCAAACTGCTGTAGCTTTGCACCGGTATGCCCTAGAATGATGATCATACTCTCGTTGGAAAGAGCACTTCTTCACAGTTTCAGTACATTAAATATCTTTGCTCGGGAGTAAACTCTATTAGGGCAAGAACACCATAGAAGTCCAGCTTTCACGTAGAAGAGGCTATGCATATGGCCAAGAATCGAAAAGCCCACCCTGATTGAACACAAAACTGACTAAAACCAGCATTCATTTTTAGAACGTCACGCGGGTTTGTCTGCTTTGTATTTCGATGATGCTTGCCCCGCCCATACTTGCTGATGTTGGTTTGTGTATAGCAAGCATACCCAATTCCTCACTCATTTCACAATCAGTGTCCTGATGCCGACAACAAAATGACTCTCAAAGAAAGCGTTTAAGCTCGGACTCACTCGGCAAAGCCATGCTGGAGATTGGGTGTAAGCAGAAGGCACCATCTACGCTCTTGGTGCCTTTTAGTTGCCACCACCACCAGTAAAAGCAAATGTAGTGCTTTTTTGCAGCAACTTTCGTTTTAGGAAATCTCTCATTTCAATGAATCGCTGAATGTATTCTTTGCTGTGGATGTTTCTGAACTGAAATTTAATGAGGAAGGGGGCTATATATTTATTTTTCTATTTAAATAATGTTCTTATTGCCAAAAAGTAGAGTTTTGATGAGGAGAAAATGACCCATTATGTGGAATGCTTTTCAAATTGACATTTTGCATAGAAAAACCACGGATTTTAAGATAAAAAAATAGATAGCACCATATGTTCTAGATAAGGCTGAAGCTTAGAAATGCTCAATATTCTCCAGCAATTTTATACGATAGATTTCCTTGCCAAGTGAGGCGACTTACGTCAATAGCTGTGTACGTCCCCCTGTAGCTTATTGGAAAATTGTGCTACACAGATGAAATTTCATAAAGTGCAGTTAGGCAACGAGATGAATAGATCCTCCAAATTTCATCAATATTGAGCAACTGGTTTAAAAGTCGACACTTGAAGGTGGTGTCACCCCTTAAAGGGGGCACTCAAGTGGATTCTGAGATTGTCTATTCGTTGTCATAGCTCAATCTATGGGCTCTAAGCATCCTAAAAAACCCAAAATTACATTCAAGGGTTGCTGATTTCCCTATTAAAAATCTAATCAAAGATTGTGGCACGCAGCCTGTGGCGAACTCAATTTTTGAATATGCGCGCCTTCGAAAAATCAGTCCGACGGGAAGCCGTCACTCATGATTGGCTGTTGCGTGCCCTCCCCTGCTGCCTTCCTGTCCAGTGGCGCCCCCTGGTGTTCTGCGCCACGGCGCAGAAAACCGATTTTTGATTAGATTTTTAATAGGGAAATTGGCCGCCCTTGAATGTAATTGCGGGTTTTTAGCATGCTTAGTGTCCGTAGATTGAGTTAGGATACAGTCGAATCTCGTTAATTCAAACTCGCGGGGTACCGAACATTTGTTTGAATAAAGCTGAGTTTGAATTACCAGGAGTTTCCTCCCATAGAGACACGTAGGATGGGACCTGCATGCATGTTAGTTTGAATTAACGAGATTCGACTGTAATAAGTAGAGATCTCAAAATCCACTTGAGTGCCCCTTTAAGGTATATTAAATAAACATAGGTCGATCTTCGAACCAAGCCTGCAAGTTTACTCTCCTTCAGAGAATGCAGAAAGCCAAACAGCAATGGCCAATTTCTCTAATAACAGCACCACTAGCGAGTGCCCTGAAACTGGGACTCTTGTCTAGCTAAGCGTGCGTGTGGGAGAGCGAAAGGAGGGAGGGTGCGATGACTCACCGCGAGGCTCTCGGAATGCTTTGCATGTGCTGCTTGGATGTGTGCGCTACTTAGGAAAATGCTTTATTCGCAGACAGCCGCAGACAATGTTCCAACTCAAAAAAAATGTCATCTGTGCTATAAACTTTGAGTAGTTGAATTTCCTGCTCTCCAGTCTACTACAGGTAGCGTTGGTGCATCCAATTAATGGCGTGACTCTTCTGTAAAAGCCATCGGTTACCTTTCCCTTCATGTGCTCTGCAGGGAAAATAGAAGAGCTATTAAAGGATTGATCTAGAATACTTTCAGTTAAATATGGTGCATTTTGAGAAAGTTCGGACCTTATGTTTGGTTCCGAGCTTTTGCAGGTACCCCCGTTTCTTTTGGCCAACAAAAAGGCTCGAGGTACTCCTAAGCGCTTGTGAGTTGTGAATGCGAAAGCACGCACGCCGCTCTTCGCTCCCTTCTTTCGTCTGCGGTGTACGGCGCGCTGACCTTGGGCGTGGAGCGATGGAGCTGCTGCCTCGCAGACATGCAGCGCCATCGGGTGAGCGATCGTTGAAACCGACGTGCAGCGGCCAATGGGAGTCTCGTCGACGTGCGCCAGCCATGGGGACCGAAGCCGAAAAACATCAGCTTTACTTCGCTCCTTTGGGATCGGGAAAACTGGGTGCCGTGTCTAGGCTTTTCGCGTGGTTTCATAGCTGGGAGCAGGCTCCACTTGGAGAAAGGATTTAAGGTGCCGTTTTCGCGCTTCAAACTGATGACGTCGGCACGCTCCATGAGACAGTTGATGCTATCGCAATTATAAGTGAACATCTCGAAGGGCGATTTTCATCCTGTGAATGAAAAGCGTGGTTTGAATGAAGATGCCATTTGAATTCATATTATCTCCTTAAAAATTATTTATAGGCAAACGTGACGGCATGAAAAATTGAAATCTTTAAGCGACTTCTGAGAGGCAAATTCCAATGTGACTTAATTTGTGCTACAGGGTTGCCGTCTGATAACGCGAGGCAGCTATGTGGTGACGCTGATCATGATGATGGCTTGGAGCATCACCTACCACTCGTGGCTGACTTTCATTCTGCTGCTGTGGTCGTGCGTGCTCTGGATGGTGCCCAGGTCAGTGTCGGCACTCACTGCGAGCGCAGTAACCTGGATTGCACGTCCCTGCTATTTCTACAAAATATTATCTGTACTCTCTTGAAAATGTTTGCCAAAGCAAGGATAAAGTACTGTGAGCAACCTAGGTATTATGAGAACACAATTTTCTTAAAATTATGCGAATGGAGGACAGTACTATAGACCTTTGCGAAAATTGCCTTCTGCGCTGCCATCTTTGTCTGCTGGGCTGTGGAACGCCTTGTGAGCATGCGCTGTTTGTCTGCTGAGCGGTAGATCAGACCCTGCGCATGCATCCACAGCTCAGTGATTCAGCTTTTTTCACCCGGGTGATAAGCGATGCAAAGGTTTATACTATACCTGTGAAATGACTTCCTCATGGGTTGGATTTGCAAAATATTGATGCTACGATATTCCAGAGTGTTACATTTATTTCCTCCAAAATACCGGGGGAGCCCCCAGCCCACTTTCACTGAAAATTGGGTTAATCTAGGCATGGGCGCTTAATATAAAATTTGCAGAATTCCCAAGCTTGGGAAATGTTTATAGTGGGCGCTTGTCCGAAGTGCATGCTTCCGCGATATTACCGTATTTACTCGCAGAATGAACACACTTTTTTTTTTTCCGAAAAATCGATGCAAAGTTGGGGGGGGGGGGGGGGGCGTTCATTACGCAAAGTAAAATTTTTGCGTCCGTATTTACTCGCATAATGAACGGACCTTTTATCCCGAAAAATCGACGTAACCTCTTATCTCTTTGGGCGCAGCACGCGACTCAAAAACAAAGCTGCGATGCGCAAAAAAAAAAAAGCTCCTCTCCGTGTTTTTTTTTTTTCTTGCTTCCGTGTTTTTTTTTGTTTTCTTCCCGCCTTTCGCAAGTTGTTTTGTTTGCCCACGCTTCTCCGCTTTTCTTTCTTATCTCCTTGCACGCGACGCGCAACCCCGAGACCAATTTGCGCTGTGCAAAAAAAAAAAAGGAAAAAAAAGTGCCTCTTTGTTTTCTCTTTTCTCCTGGTTCCGTGGTTGTTTTTTTTGCCGCTTTTCGCAAGTTTTTTTCGTTTGCCCACGCCAATGCATTCGCGACCTCGCTCACCAGGATAGAAAAGTGTGTTCATTTCGAGGGCTTCTCGCTTCTCTTTCCAAAGTGCGAGGAGGAGGCGAGGGCAGGATGCCTTCATTATGTGCGCTTTGCTTAGGCGAGGGCTTCTTCGCTTCTCTTTCTTATCTTTTTGCACGCGGCGCCCGCCCGACCCAAAGTCCAGACTGCGCTGTGCCAAAAAAAAAAAAAAAAAAGATCCTCTCCATGTTTTTTTTTCTTTTGCTTCCGTTGGATCTTTTTTTATTTTTTTAACGACTTTCCAAGGCGTTTAGTTCGTGCACGCTGCCCATGCATTCGCGACCTCGCTGTACCAGGATAGAAAAGTGCCTTCATTTCGCGCGCGTGGGGGGAGGGAGTCAAAATTTTGACGTCCAAGTTGGGGGTGCGTTTAATACAGGAGTGAAAAAAAAAGTCGAAATTTTTAGAGCCGACTTGAGGGGTGCGTTTATTACGCGAGTGCGTTCATTGTGCGAGTAAATACGGTATACGGTATTTATGTATTTATTTGCAAATACTTCATTCTCCAGTCGGAAGACTTGGTGGAATTAGAAAGAAGAAAATATTGAGAAATATAGTACACAATCTAGCACTATAGTCGACATTTTGCACAGTCACATTTGTTATTCACAATTGGTTCAGTGTTTTTTTTAATTTTTTATAAACACTACATTTGTTTCGGACGTCGAAGCTAGCTCGGACTACTCACGGAGTTGCACTCACGCGGCCGATATGTTGAAGACGAGAAGTGAAACGTCTAAACAAAGTTAAAGTCTGAATTTAAACATGACTTTTGACATATTGCAATTCCTGTCTGCTATTACAGAAATTTATGGAGCAGGTGTTGAGCTTCATTAATATACGATAGAGGCTTGCCTGGTTTGTGAAATGGTTGGCGTGCAATAGTCTCTGCAGAAGAAGTGATGAAAAGGTCTTTAATGTATTCTATTGCGGAGAAATTTTATATAGGGTTGAATTTGTTTTTTAAACCTGGAAATATTAATGGCATTGAGGGGAGGCATGCAAATTTACAGCTGATGGAAACTGCTAAACCAGCTTAACTAAATACAAATTGACCGCATCTCCACGTGGTGAATGATGTTGATTGGGGCGAAGCTCTGGTGGTGCTTGTCTGCGTAGACGCTGAGCCGCAGCATGCCGAGCCTTTCATTCGTTTTCATCCATGTCAGAAAGAGAATGTGTGGTATGGAACGTGGTTATATACGCATTTGAGCATTTGACCGCAGCGCCCTCTCGTCTATAAACGCTAAGCCAATGCATGCAAAGTTTAACGAGATTATATACGCATTTGACTGCAGCGCCCTCTCCTGTTGAACGGCTACATGCAACGTTTCATCCATGACATCCCCAGCTCTTGAGTTACTACCACATCTCAGAGCCCCCTACTTGTCCCGCAGTCGTGGCCGAGTGGTTAAGGCGATGGACTAGAAATCCATTGGGGTCTCCCCGCACAGGTTCGAATCCTAACGACTGCGCAAACTTATTTTTTCATTTTCATCAAATTTTTTTCTTTTATTTTTTTGCATAATTTTTTCTTCTTTTTTTTTTTTGCCCTACACGAGCACGTGAGCTCACGAGCAGGAGCACGAGCACCGGACATACGGACATGGCTAGCCCCTAAGGAGCTTTGCCCCTAAAACAATTTCAAGGTAAACACAAACTAGCTTTAGTAGTTCTCAGTGGGATCTGAGGGGGATAGGGATACCCTTTCATCTATTGTTGCAATTAGATTTGCAATGGCAGTTACTACAATGGCATCCACTACAATGGAAGTTACTTGGTGGCAGTTGCTTAACTTCCCTACCAACATAAATTTGTGCTCTTTGAACTGTGCTTGTGGGCAACAATCTTTAATCGAGGTTTGATCCCTCCGGTGGGCCCCTAGCTCGAGGCTGGCTTGTCTGCGGTCATCGCCGGCACTGGTGGCATATGCGGAGCTGCTGCTTCTACTGCAATACCTGTACAGCCTGAACCTGACAGATGAGGAACTGCCGCAGAACCTGAGTTCGGTCAACCTGGCTCAGGTGGGACTGATCAAGTACCACGAGAACTCCTACCAGCCCCTGGCAGTCAAGGTAGGCACATTGTCTCTTGGTTCTTCGATTGGCGAGCATTGATTTCTTTCCTGACTAAATTTGGCAGATAGACTCCGTCAGTTTTTAGTGTGACATGCAGCCTGCCATAGGTTGTACTAGTATGTTACTGGTGTCATTAAAATTAAATCCTGCCAGTTTTATGTTTCTGGTCGGTCCTTACAAACAAGTGCTGTATTCTTTCCTGGCACAGATCCTGTTTACTGTCATGTTCTGGATTACACTACGCCAGTACATTGAACACAAGACTGCACCTCCAGAAGCTGGCATTGGTAAGTTTAAACTCGTAAGGAAACATAATAAGCAATGAGAGCTGGCATTGTAGGCGCGTTCGCATTCAGATAAAAAAGAAAACAGGACAAATTCCTTATTTCTTATGGCCTCTTATCTGAAGAAGGCATTTATCCTACTTTTTATACCATATTTTGGTTGGTTTTCTTGTAGTACTCAATTTCATCCCATCGATTTACCTCTATGGCATCCGACAGATGCATCCATCACAAAATGTGGCAGATTTCGACAACCTTTCTATACAATGGCAATGATCAATTGTATTTCATAGCTAGCCTGCATTGCAACTTTAGTTAAGTATATATCTTCTCCAGCGGGCTCTTTTACGTGCTAACTAGTCGTCAACCAACTCGCCCGCATGGCCACTTTATTCCATAGCTGTTGGCTTTGCTGGGCAAGGTGGTTGCGCAGAAACGTGGTCTGCCGAGTGTGACTGGGTTGGGGCGGTGTGCAGAGCTGCGCCGGCAGATGAGCACAGCCACGAGCAGCCTGGGCATGGGGACCCAGCTGCGTGTGCGCCATCTGGGGCGCCTGATCAGCGAGTGGCTGACGCACTACTGGATCTGGGTGGTGGCCATCATGCTTATGGTGATCTCACTGGGAGGCACGGACGTGGTGCTCTACCGCATCGCCTACATGCTGCTCTTCCTCTTCTTCATCCTCGTGTTTCAGGCAAGTGGCAGGCGTTCCTCGGAAGCGACCAACATGTCCGGTCGGCCGGAGGGACTGGGAGGCCCGCGCTCAGCAGCAGTAGCTATCTGTTGCTTGACTTTCTCACATTCCTCTTGTGTTTCCAGATTTCGTACCAGCTGTGGATCAAAGTAATGTATGGCTTCTGGCTGACTGTTATCATCTACTCAATGTTGGTGCTGATCCTCATCTACACATACCAGTTTGAGAAATTCCCAGAGTACTGGAGCACCTACCTGCACATTCCACAAGACATGTGAGTCCTTTTGTCTCGAAATGTGTCGGGCATTTGTTCCTTGGTCCTTGTCCAACATAAAAGGCCCCATCTTCTGTGCCTTATAGAGTTGCTCTGAGATTTACTTTTACTCGAACCACATGCAGGAGAGCGTGTTTAAGGTTTGCACTGTTCTCTGCTTGCAGTCAGAAGGACATTGGTCTGGAGGTATACCAGTCGGACCCAGGCACACTGTTTCTGAAGCTTCTGACACCAACATTCTTCCTCATTATAACCATCATTCAGCTGCATTACTTTCACAAGGAGTTCATCACTCTCAATGAAGACAACTACCGGTGAGGAAGCGTCCAAGCCTGTCCAACCAGTCGGTGTTTGAGGAGGACTCTCATTAATCTAGCTGCATATGGTGGATACACTTTGTTGATCTGCAATGTCACGAGAATCTGGAATGGAGCTAAATCGAGCCGGTTTTTTTTTTTTTACCTATTGATAAACTTTTTTAGTTAATGCTCTATTGGTACATACCTGTCGGGCACTCTGACAGGGAAGCATTTGAAAATGACCGATCACATTAATACTTGGTTTATACATAGGTTTGTTAAGACTAAATGACACTTGCACCCGAATTGGAGCTCAACTTGCCCCCCTAGACGACCGTTGTGCAGCTGAAAAAATTTGCCCGGTCCGGGCTTCGATTCTGGGACCTCTTGAAGACTACCCTACCGACTGCATTCTCTTTCATCTTAAACGGGCACTGACACCCCAAAGGTCGTATTTTTTTTATTGTCTAAAACGATGCACATTGTAGTCGTAGATACAAAAAAAAAAATACCGCATCGCAAAAAAAAAAATTTTCATGTGCACGCGTTTTTTTTTTTATTTTTGCTGTTTTCCTCTTCTGCTCCTCACCTCCTCGCTTATTTTGATTGGTGACGCCAAAAAACATGAAATTTAGAAGCTTTGTAGGCGACATTTCTATAACATTTAATAACGGCAATCGTGAAACATGTTTTTTAACGCAATTGCGAACGCACTACGGCCCTTCCTTTTGAAATACCAAAAATCGAATTTTGTTGTGATGTCGCCTTCTGGATTTTTATCCTCCCTCGGAAAACATGGCGGCGCTCGACGCATGTAGCTGAGGGTGATCGGTGAGTCGGGGAATCGGACGAAGTGGCCTTCTATAGATGCCCGACTACCTCTCAGACTTCGAAAAGGAAATCGTCAAACGGTCAAAACAGCTGGGTTTGGTATCTGTGTATCGTAGTTTCGGTTGTGACACCGCCGGGGCACCATCGTCTGCTCGAAGCGATAGGCAGCACGGCACTCACGCAGGGAACCGGTTTCCCGGTACAGTAGTTCCCGCGACGCCGGCGCCCTTCTCTCCTCGCTTCGGGTCGCGGAGACACGTTTCGGAGCAGAGGCGTGAAGGAAACTCGACTCTCAGGAGCCCTCAAAATTTGCCGTCACTCCACTGGCGCGGATCGCGCAGGAACTTCAAATTCGGCATTGGAAATTGTTTTTTTACTCCACAAACACTGAATTCCCAAGTTTCGAATTTTGAAGGTAATGTCCAGGCATCGTTTTCAATTGCTTCAAACAATAAAAAAAAAAAAAAAAAAAAGATTTTGATGTGTCAGTGTAAGTCCGAACGGAACCAAAAGGTAGTGCAACACAAACAGAAATGCACCGACTTAAAAATGTAACGCCATGACTCATTTTTTGCTCGAGCTTGATTAGATCATTTGGCAGTAACATGTACATAGAAGCCAGAAAAATGCTACAATCTAGCGCTTTCCGAGGAGCTTCATTGGCCCCATTGACTGGTAGTATTGGTAGTGCTTGGACTTGAGTTGAAATGGAGTATAGCCTGGCATCAGGTGTGAACAAAGCAGATGGAGAGCACAAGTTGCGCTCCAACTCGGGTGCAAGCACCATTTCTTCTTGAAGATTCTTTTCTTATTTGGAGCGTCCAAATTTTGAGACTGCTTTGACGTGCCATTTGTACTGGCAGCTCTTAGGGCTTTCGTGTCCTGCGATGGGGCCTCAATGGTCACGTTACTGTCATGGTGTTCGAGACGTTACGAAGGACCTATAAACAAGTCCTTAGGGATATACTGTAGAGACGGGCAGTTCTCTCTGACCTAGAACTTTCTGAGCGATGGGCGTTCCCTCCTATTCCCTCCTAGCCCTGCACCCAGCCGGGAGGAAGAGTCGAGCGAGAGTCGATCACCGGTCAGCCCTTTGCCGGGAGACCACGAGGTGTCCATTCCCGTAGAGGACGGCCCCCACCCGCAGGACGACTCGGAGGATGCGGCCACGCCGGCCACCATAGTGCCTTCCGGCTGTGGGCCGGGGACCTTGATGGCGGATGTGCTCTCCAGCCCCAAGGGTGAGTGCCTGGCTCGCGGAACTGGACCGGTGCCCTAAGTTGCAGCAGACTTTGGCGATTGCTTCTGGAGTCCACCCGACATGTTTCTGAAAACATTTTTTTTAAGATAAATTTTCCCTTACTTGGAACAGAATGTAGAGGAGTGGTGCGGTAGTTTAGTGAAAACATATTTATTCCTTAATTATATAGTCTAATCTTGGTGTGATGGGCGAGACAGCACGATTGAGCATTCAGCTCTGCAGTAAGTGGCACCAGCCACCAATGAAACAACATTCATTCTTATGCTTGAGGATTAATATCACCATTGATTATCATTGTCTTCCGGGTTGTCACTCTGATTTTTGCCCTACCTCCCGTGCTTGGATTTGGCACCACGCTGGGATTTTCAAACTCCAAGGAACCCCGTGGTTTTCCTGCATCAGGGGCTCCTCAAATGCGCCAAACTTCTTGGCATTTTGCCTTCTAGTTGTCTGTTGATCTGTCATTAGGAGCCATTCAGTCCCACATGTCTGCCTAGCGTGCATAGTGCTGGTGTGTCTATGCGTGTTTTGCTTTAAAAATGTTCGGAGGGCTGGGGTTTTTTTGAGGGCCAAAGATTTCAGGAGCTCTTTAAAACAGCATAAAGGGAATGATTCCCACACAAACCTAACTCTCATGCAAAAAGCTTCCTTACAAAAGAATTATTCCAGTTCTTTTTCTGCAGGATAATTGGGTAATTTGGAAATTGTCTTAGTGCCCTAAGATTTCTATGTTGTAAACTTCATTTGTCAAAACTTGTCTCAATGCTGAGACCAAGTTGCGTTGGGCTGTCGAGCGTGGTAACTTTCACGAGCTCGGCTGTCGAAGGCTCTTGTTTACAACACGTAAGCATGTTCAGGGCCACATTGAATCCCTGCAACTCCCTGCACCAGGCCTGCTTAAAAACTAGTGTGACCTGCTATTGTTTTCCTAGTCAATAGTACTAGAGAGGAGCTAGGGGCGTCTCACCTACTTTTGCGGTGGACTGAGCTTGTGCATTCCTCCGATTGCCCTTGTCAGCTGGCAGTGGCAGTCCACAAATCTCTCTGGAGCGGATTGGTCGGTTCCTGTCACAGGCTGCCGAAGTTGGCTGGCGACTGCTCGAGATTCACACCATGAAAGGAGTGCTGCTGGCAGTGTTCGGCCTTGCCATCTACGACGTAAGTGGTCGCTGCTTTACTTTCGGGCGTGCGTTGAGGAGCACCCTGAGGCCAGCTGTTTGGTACATTTTCAGGTGTGTGCCGTGCACGTTGTTTTCGTTCTCTTGGCGGTGGTTGCCCTTCCCTTCCGCTGGCTCCAGTTGTTCCTTGTCCACTGCTGCTCAGTGTGGGCCTCAGTGCTGCTCCTCTCCAAGATGATCTATCAGCTGAACTTTGTCGACAAGTACGGCTGGTCCACCAACTGCACAGTGAGTGTGGTCCGTGCACCTCTAGGTCACTCCTGGAGGTCAGGACTAATGGCCTGTATATTTTGCTTGCAGTCTGGAGTCCGAGTGCACTTCAGTCCACACATTTTTTAGCGTTATGTTTACCACTCTGTAAAATCCAGATTAATTTGAACTTAGGTAGTTGATGAAAAGTAATGGAAGTGTTCTCAAATTCTTTTTCTGATTTGGAAATCTGATTTACTGCTGGATCAGCGCAATAAGAAATACTATTAAACTTAGACATCAGGGTCAGACTTGTCCTGCTGCTGGAAAATGCCAACAGGGGTGTGTCTCATTGAACATCAGCAAGAATTTTTATCATGCATTGTGCAGCACTAAGATTGATATGTTTGTCACTACGAATGGTCTAGTTATTTAGTTTGTGTTTAGTATAATCAAGTAACTTTTTATCCAGAGAAAATAAACATTGTTTCAAACGGAAATCTGATGGGCCTCATGAGAAACATTTGGAGTGCATGCTTAGTTTTTCTGGGTTCCAAAATGTATCCAACCCGGACGCACCTGTGCAGCTTTTTGTTTTCTTACTGTCCGAATTTTGGCTTGTCCAGCCTTGCTCCTATAGCACAAGCAGTGACTTCTGCGAAACAACCATGCTTCCCACGCCCTCCAAATATTTACTGATTTATTGTGGTTTTCAGTGAGTTTCTAATTAGATACACGGGTCATTTTTTCTTAATTGGACACATTTAATTATCTGGAATACTATGTACCCACTAAATTGTCTCTTCGGCAGTGCGTACTAATACGGCACCAATTGCTCTTCTGTGGAATGCATAGTCTTTGCAGGAATAGTTTGGCCGATGTTGGGTGAAACTCCCTCTACATACTTGCACTGTCAAATGGGAGTTGGGTTTGGTGACCCTGGAAGGTTTGTTTCAGGACGTCATTGGCATCACCAGTAACATGACCGGCTTCCCAGCACCATTCAACACCACTATCGACAACCGCATTTGGATAGGGTTTGAGAAGACTTCAAACCTCACGTCTTACTGCAAGGTACGCCTCACCACTAAGTCTTGTCAATAGCATTGCTGTCTGGTTTAGTGATGGTACCTCTGGTTTCACCTTGTCTTCTAGGGCTACATTATGCTGATTGTTGTGTTCTCGGCACACGCCATGGTACGCTATCGGCAAAGCTTCTCACGGGCCCGTCACCAGCTTCCGGAGCCACGTCCCGGCGTGGTGTTTGCCTCGGTCAACCGCTTTAATGCCGACGATGGCATCCTTCAGTGCCTTATGTACTTGCTCAATTTCTTCTTTTACAAGTTTGGTGTGGAGGTGAGTTGGCTTTGTTTGCTTTGCTAGTAGACGTGCATGAATAGTGATTTTTGGGATTGACACCAATTCTAATCGGAGAGGTGTGCCATTTGAATAGTTTTGAGTCGAATATGTGCAGTAGAACCTCACTGTATTCTCAACACAATTTCATTCTACTTAAAGGGATGCTGAACCGAAATCTGGATTCCACAAAACACGCGGCAAAAGCGTGCAATAGAATGCTAGAAACACCAAAACATCACTCATGCAGCGATATCTCAAACGGATTACCATATTTTTCAAAAGAAGGAGGCGCATTTGACAGAAATGTTCACGTCTTGTTTCTCCGAGAGGAGAGGGAACGTCCTCACGTCTTCTCCGCCTCGCCGCCTTGAGGGAGCGAAGCGAAGAGAGGAGGAAACGAGATATCTCTACGTCACGCGCCTCCTCGGCCTGGTTCAATCTCGACCTCTTTTCCAAAAATACGGCTGTCTATCCGAGATATCGCCTTACGAGTAGTGTTGTAGGGATTGTAGCGTCTTGCCTACGTCTCCTGCATTGTTTTTTTGAAATCCAAATTTCGGTTCACCATCTCTTTAAGGGGGTATGTAGGGCTTTAGAGTAATTTTCTTATTTATGAAAGAATACTTATCATAATAAACACGTCTCGCACCTATTCCAAATATGCAATCAGATATTGAATATCTTTACTAAAACCCGAGTTATGGGAGATCTGTCTAATTTGATTAGGTCGTTTGTTACGGGTCGTTAAAGAAAAATTATTCGTAAATTATCAATATTTTTAATGGCAAGTGCATTCACAAAGTTCGAATTTGTGCGGTGATGCTATTTTAGATCTCACCTGAGAGGGTAATGTTACTAAAAAAAACGATTGTAAATGTAGTGTAAAAGATATGCTTTCTCGTTATTTAAGAAAGCAATTATAATTGAACTCTTAAGTTGGAAGACTATAAAAATAGCATCGCCGCACCGGTCCATTCTTCCCATTAAAATGGCACTAAACGTGTTAATAATGTCCAAGACAAACTTTAGAAAACACCTGTAAAGCATTGGTACTTGTGAAAGAAGTGTGGAGAGAAAAAAGCACTTGAAATTTGTGTATGAATGTTCATAAAAAATTATGACTTCATATTTTTTTTTTTATATTTGAAAATTAACCGATTAGCCGGTTAAAAAAATATGTCACGATTAAAGCATGAATCAATTCGTCGGAAGGTTAATCGAATAAAAAGCCCAGCCACTACTATTATTTTGTAGGGATGTCGCGAACCACCCTAGGTTCGATTTCGAAAGGTTTCGATATTTGCGAAGCGAACTGAGGTTCGATTCTGAAAAATTTCGATATTTTCGTACCGACCGAGGTTCGAATTCGAAAAATTCGCAACTTTCGATCACAGTAGAGTTTCGAATTCGAAAAGTTCGAAGCTTTCACGGCCCGGCCCGCCAGCCCGGGATGGTCATAACGTGCATCACGCAGTAGTGATCACACGAACACACTGTTTTACGATACTCATCCAGTTCGAAATGGCCAGGGGCGGGCAGGAGGTTGAGGCTCAGAAAAACCTTGAAGCGACCTGGCAAACTACCTCCCCACCCCTGGCACGCTGGTAGTAATCCGATCGAACGCCGCCCGAGTGACGCTGGCATATAGTAAGTTAAGTTTGTAATTGTCCTGGAGGTTTATTTTCTGGGACGGAGGAATCGCCTCGCAAAAAGCACAGAAGCCGACACAACTCGAGGTCGAGGAGCGTTCTACCATACAAGTGGCGTCGGAAGAGGAAAAACGGGGGAGGGAAGAGGGAAGGGGGGAGCCCCCTTCCCCCTTCCAGATATTTCGGACTGTTAAAGAAAAGAATACGGGGAAAGAGGCCGTGGTCGAGCTTATTTTAATCTGAAATTATTTATGCCTATGTATAGCTACTGTCGCTCTTCACTGCATAAAAGATCGCGTAGATGGTCATTGTTAGAAACTCGTTGTCAGAAGGCACTACTCATCACATGCTTAGTGGTTCGGAAGTTCAAAGCTATGTCTTTACGACCTAAATAACTGTGCCAATGGCAAAAAAAAAAAAATAATAATAATAAAAAAAAAATTACTAAATGCGGGGATAAAAAGCTGGAGAAAGAAAAAACTATCAAGAACTCACCAGATGTGTTGTATTCTTGCATATTCAGAGGTTCATAACTTCGAAACAACTTTCTCCTACAAAAATGTGTACAGGCTAAAAGAAACACGTCCCAGGAACGTGAAGCGAAAAAAAATAATGTTTTCTTTTAATGACGTGCTGAACTTGAACAATATTAGAAATCTTCTCCCATGAGTTAATTTATTCCTTAACGTGAAAAAACAATAAATACATTATTTTGTATTCTGCAGATGGCAATGATATGTACTGTCTGTGGTGTTAATTTAAATGTGATACCTCAAACGACTTAGACGAAAATAAATACCAAGTTTAGGGCATAATTGCATGTAGATACATGCTTGGACATTTCTTCGAAACTCACCTTGAATAACAAAAGTGATATCTTAAGACGACTTATCTAGGCTATACATAGATCATTCTTAAAAAGTTTAACATCTCTACCATAAATAGCTTCGGCTACATCGCGCTTCAAATCTGGCATAAACTATAATCGTCAAAAACCCGTCGTCCTTCCTCGCTCCTTCGGGAATTTATTTCTTTAAAACTAAGCATGCCAGAACATTGAAATAAACGGCATTGTCTTTCGTAAAGAACGGAACACCGCATGTAAAGTTCGAGAAAAAAAAAAATTAGGAATGTTCCTCACTATTTGAATTCAAATGAAATCGTTCGCCGGTCTTTCGAAGTTCGACGAACGTCGAACTTTTACCCTAAAAGTTCGAAGTTCGTCGAACTTCTGACTTTTCAGGATTCGAAAGTTGGAAACCTTTCGAATTCTATTGATAAATAAGTTCGAAAGTTCGAAAAGGATCGAATTTTTTAGCGTAATAAGTTCGACGGTTCGAAAAGCGTCGAACTTCTTAGTTTAACAAGTTCGAAAATTCGACTTACGTCGAATTTTACGATATAGAAAATTCGAAAATGCGAAATCTTTCGAACCTTCCGAATTGCTTGATTCGATCATCGAAACTTCGATTTGAAAAAAGTTCGCGGCATCCCTATTATTTTGTGTTACAAACTTGGGAATTCTGCAAGTTATACGTCAAGTGCCCGCTTTGACCGGAGAAGTGCCCATGACTAGATTAATCCAGTTTTCAGTGAAAGCGGGGTGGGTGCTCCCCTGGTATTTTACGGTAATGTGTGTGCATGTGTAATTGTGTGGTTCTAGCATTAGTTTTAGTAGGTGGGTTTCTCAATAGGTTGAGGCAACCCAAAACGGTAACTAGCAGAACAATATTGAACGTCCCAATATTACGACCGAATATCGGTGAAACCAAGCAGACAAGGGCAGTTTTCATGTGAAACATGCTTTGTCTTGTCAGGGGGAGGGGGGGGGTCTAGAAATATGTGAAGTCGAAAAGTGAAGCCGCCGATTGACTCGACGCCGATTGGCCAATGGTTAAGCAATCGCTCCGGTGCCACCGCTTGCCCACCGGACGGCGGTTGGACGTTGTCGGAGAAACATCTGCAGCTATGGAGGGTTCTGGAAGAGCGCCAGGGGTTTAAAACCCGAGTTAGTGCCGGCATCTCTATTCTAGGAATTGCCATCGAGCGTACATGCCAAGCGTTAAGCCAGTCGCTAAACTAATGACGAAGAGCACCGAAAGCGTAGACGTCTATCTCGGAGGAATCGGACCGAACATAGGTGTCCCTAGTGCACCCGTCTACACGTCACTGTGCACGTGACGGGGAAGACGGTGGAAGAGTTTGTAGTTACGAAACCCCGAGACAAGGGGGGGAAAAAAAACAAGGAAGGAAAAAAAGGAGAACACAATGATGTCTCAAACACAAACTACAACATGACATCTCAAAGGACAACACAACAACGTAAGAAAGGAAGTGTTCAAGGGGGCTGGGAGGCACTCGAAACTTAAATTTTTGACAATTTTTTCTAACTAATGCACGCAGGCGAAATTGGTTTTCAGTACTTTACTCAAGACGTGACAGGGAGCAACTTCCATTAAGTCGGAAAATTGTTGCACGGCTCCTTTACTGCATCCAGGAACCACATTCCTGTATCCCACTTGCTTAAACAAGCCAACATTCAGACGTCAGAAGTTACGCAGCAAGCAGTAAATTAAAATGTTTTAAGCTCATTACAACAGACCTGGTTGCAACAGACATTTGGATATGACATACTGATTTGTGAAGTTTGGTTGACTTTCCTCTATGTATCGTTGACTCAACTTCATACCAGCATACAACATACTCCTTTTACAACAGACTGAAATCTTGGTCAAGATCGAGATCTGTTCTAACGAGCTTAGACTGTATTCTTTCCTCTATGGCATATTAGCATTGAAGAATGTATTAGCTTTTCATCTACCGGATCATCCAGGATCAATCGCAGCAGATCAGTCAAACAATACAAATGATTGATTTTCTTGTTTCTTGACTCGCTTGTTTTGTGCACATGCTCTATACGGCTCTTTATTGGCGTACTAAGGTTGTGTCTTTTAGGCTGCTCCTCTTTTTCTTTGTTTTGTTCTTGACTACGCAAGCATATATTGCACGGTTACGATCAGTAAAATTTAGTCGAGAGTCAGCGCTGTGTCTGTGTCCCTTAATCTGGTCTCCCGTCCTTTGTCCTGTTTTAATTCTCAAACAATAGAGATTTAAACGCAGTGTTTTCAAATATTAATTTTCCCCACTGGCAATATAAGACTGAAATTCACTTGAAAATGATATAACGTAAAATTCTGTAAAAATTCCTACTCAGAATGAAGAGAAATGGTGAAACCCATGGGGTGGGCTATCTTTGGGGATGCCACAGCAAAACTTTATCAAAAATTAATAATAAGCACCGGGGCACCTCCTACAAATCGCGTGACGCGGGAACTGATACCGCAGATCGCGGACACGGCAAATTCGCATTTCATGATGCGATAAACACGCGGGAATTCGCTACAAACTCCTGTGTCACGGGAAAGGATACGCAAGTGGCTGACGTAGCAGATTCGCGTTTCACGGTGTGAAGGACTCTCGGAAACCCGCCGAGAACTCTCATCTCACGGGAACGGATATCGCAGATCGCGGACGCAGCAGATTCAAGTTTCATGGTGCAACAAAGATGCGGGAACCCGCTACAGCCATGCCTGTCACGGAAACAGATGTCGCGCACGCAGATCGCAGACAAAAACGCGGGAATACGCTACAAACTCGCATGTCACGGAAACAAATACCGCAAATCGCGGATGCAACAGATCACATTTTACAATAAAATATACACGCGGGAACAAATCGCGCGTGTTACAACTAAGAATCAATATCGCGCGCGCAGATAGCGGACAAAAACATGGGAATCCACTACGAACTCTGGAACGGATACCGCAAATCGCAAGTGCAGGAGATTCACATTTCACGATGCAATATACACGCGGGAACAACTTGCGTGTTACGGGAGCCGATATCACGCGCGCAGAACGCAGACCAAAACGCGGGAACCCGCTATGAACTCGCTTCTCGGACGTACCGGTACCGCAGATCGCTCCGTTGATGCGATATTCCCGTCGGACATCGCTTGACGTCCAATGGGAATGGGGGGGGGGGGGGGAATTTCTGTTAAATATTTAGCCAGAAAAACGGGATAAGCGATCTCTCGGGAAGGGGCGTCCTTACGGGATTTTACGGTAGTTTACTTTCCTCAATTGATAATATTACTGCTGCACTCAACAATATATTTTCTGAAACTGCTTTTTATGTGTTAATTTGTTTCTCTTTTTAGAGCAACGTGTAGTTTTAGCATTTAGAAATAAAAATCATATTTGTTCCAAAATGCAAACCCTTCTGGAGTGCTTCGACAGTTGCGCTTGACTGCGCTGCAGGAAAGCGCCGCCCTCGTAATTGCCGCCTAGTGCGGCGGAGAGCAGTCGTGCCACGGCAAAGCGCACTCAACGAAAGTTGGGCAGTCGCAACGTAACTAGTTTCAAAATGGCCTGAATCTTTTGGGAAGTTTGAAGGTTTCAATGGGGGGTCCCCTTGCGGCCTGCGAGTGTCTGGCCCTTCCTGCCCAGGTGTGCTTTGTGACAATGGTGAGCTGCATCGGGGTTCGCCTGGACGTGTTTGCCCTGCTGACGTCCCTGTGGCTGTGTGCCATGTTCCTGCTGCGGCGACGCAGCCTGGCCAAGGTGTGGCCCTTCTATGTGGCCTACCTCTGTCTGGTGCTTCCCCTCCAGTACCTGGTGGTGGTCGGACTGCCACCGGGCCTCTGCATTGGTAATTAAAACTGCTCTTGCGAGGGACCTTTTTAGTCGGTGCCACAAATGGGTGTAGGCTTTTTGATAGCTATTGTCAAGTTATGATGAATGAAATGTCTGGGTCTCCCTGTTTTTTTTTTTTTCTTACCTGGTGATGCAGAATATCCTTGGTGGGACCCTTCTAATAAAACGCTCCGGGAAACCGCATTGTGGCTCTACCTGCCGGACTTCCAGGAACCTCCGCTCGCGAGAAAAATATTGGGTAAGTTTTTCTCTCATTTGTGTCTGAAGCTGGAGATTCACGAGAAAAAGCCTTGCACTGAACTACTTTACCTGGAATCTGCTTTCTAAAACCCTTTTTCTCGCCAGCTTGACATTTCACACGTGTGGCTCGAAATATGTTTCAAGATGATGGAGCTATCATTTTGGTACTTTTGGGGAATGTAGACTTAGTCTTGTTCACACTAGAGGAGGATGAAATCTCAACCTTTAGAACTAGACTTGCCATGCCCACCCTTTGAATAATGATTAGGTCCATCGAAGAAACTTGAGGATTAATCATAGTCTTGCCTTTCCCGAGAGTGCTAAAAGCTTTTTCTAAGGATACTGGCATAATAAATGCCAAGAACCACGTCACTATTATCTTAAGTCCTAAGGGTCGTGACGATTTCCTCATAGAAAGCGGCCCATAAAAGTCATTGTGTTCTATTGGCAGCAGTAGAGCTGACGCAGGGAGCAGTGTTGACTGCGCTGTTGATTGCTCCACGACTCGCCTGCTAGGATTAGCAGATTTTGTTGACTTGGTGCATCTCAATTTTTGTTTGCCAGTTTAACAAACTTTTAGGCGAAATTAGATTGAAATATTTGGCTTGTGGTCTTTCTAGGCGATACTAAAGAGGACTGCATTGTTTTCTCAATACCAAAAAGAACCGGAGTTCTCCTTGGCATCACATTGCATCACCTATGACTACAATATTCACAAACCCCAGTGTTACCATTGTCAAATGTAAATGTTGAGACTTTGAACCAATGGAGCCAAAATAGCCCATCTTGTTTCCTTTCGTGGCATCTAGTTTTTATCCGAGTTTCATAGCTAATATTTTCAAGACCCATCTTACATTTCCAAGTGCCTCGATCATCCCCTCAAAATTCAGCCTCCTTTCTTTCTTCACCTCTTTTACTTGCCATTAACGACTGGAATTCATTGCCCACGCATGTTGTCCATGAAACACCATACAAAATTTTGCGAAGTTTTTAAAAACACGGCTTTGATGTGTATTCAGTGTCTGCTTACTGATGTTTTGTTTTTATATTTATTTGCATTTAATGTTGTATTCACTTTTCCCTCCCTCATGCAATATGTTTAATTTGAAATAGCTTTGAGTTAATAGAACTGAAGCGAGCTCCTTTTTGCAGTTCTAGAATCTCACATTTGTATAGTATTTGGTTGGTTCATTGCCAGCCTCTGGGCAATTTTGTTGGCTTTCCTGTCTTTTTGCAGTGGTGTGCATACGATTGATCATGAAGCTGGCTGCTGACTGATGACAAACTTGCTCTTTCCAGTGGACTTTGTGCAGCTCCTGTTTGCATGCTGCCAGCTGTACGTCTTCTTCCTGGAGGGTTCTCAAAACAGCGACTTTTACGAGGGAGGTTCAAACAAGGAGATCTATGACAAGAATGGTCACTTCATTGGCCAAACCCCTAACCCAATAGCGGACTTCGTCACTTACACAAAGTAAGGGGATAGCTTTCCCTTTTGCACGCTTCTTTTTGGGAACTGGGCAGCACGTCCCGAGTGTAGTTACCAGGATGTTCACTCGTCAAATTTTACATAAAAATTGGGAGCTAGTTCATAGCACTGAATTATCCCTCCGACATGACTAGCATAAAACTTGTTTTTTTGTTTATTTATTTAACAATGCTGCAGGCCTCACTGGGGACCATGCAGGTGTGCATAACAAAAATGCGACAGGACGTGGTGAAGTAGACAAACACCGGCGATAACAAATAACAAAAAAATTCAAATGGGCAATTCTGTAAATACATAAAGCTTTGAGAAAGTCACCTGGCAATGTTTTTTTTTTTCTGTTCTATTCGGTTAGTTTTGTTTTGAAAAAAGGAGTTGTTAAAACTATTGTTGCTGTGGTATGGTTCTAGTAGTCTACCGAGATTAAATTGTGTGGTCCGACATGAACCAGGTGCCAAGTAGGGAGAAACGTCAATCTTCAGATGTCTGGGATAGAGGAAGTGTAACAACTTTAGTTATTTTTGACAAATTTCAGGCTGCGGGGGGGGGGGGGGGCATTAAGTTGGGATATTACAGCATATCTTGGGATGGTCTGTTATTGGTGAACTGCGCAGTATGTCACTTGCACGTATGATGGATGTGATGAAGGGGACTTTGATCCTGCAGTGTGTTTGCTATTAATGTCTATCTTGTGAAGTGTGCATGTGGATGCTATGAGCCATGTTTTCTTCTGGCATTGGGCGTGCCCCGTTGGGGGTGCCCCAGTGTCTCTTTGCGAGCAGTCGGTGACCAGGTGTTATGTGCAGATGGTTGTTTGAGGTAAATGAATGTGTGGTGAATCCAGGTCGTACCTGTCCATGGTGAAGGTGTTCCTGTTCTTCTCCTTCTACTGGATCACCCTGGCAGTGATGTTCCTTGCTGGCACCAATCGCGTCAGCCTTTTTGCCATGGGTTATGTCCTGGGTTGTTTTTTCTTCCTCTGGAACGGCAACGAGTTCTACCTCAAGCCCATGAAGGTGCTCCTGAAAATGTAGGTATTGTTTTAACCGCAATCTTTATTGTAATGTGTACCTCACTTTTAGCGTTTTCATCGGCCCATGTGAAGGAGGAACAGTTTTATCGCCTGTATTTTTCCTTCTTTATGAGTTGGATACCTCCACCCTAGATTTTTTGTCACTTTTGTTGCTGCCGATAGAGGAGAGGAATGCAGTTTTACCTGACAAGCTCGGACTGTATGGGCTTTGGCGAGGAGATCGAACTATAGGAGGTGCAGTTTCATTGTCATCATCATCACCACAAACAACCGCTGTGTGGCAAACAACTCCGACGCCAGCACTTGCCTAGCATACGCCACATCGTTTCTGCGCTCGCTGCATATTTGTTTCTAGCGATATGGTGTGCACTTGCTGCGTACCGCAGTGCTAGAAGTTTGCTTTTGAACCGGGTGTATGCAGCGCGGAGGACTGCGACGATGCGGACACAGTCTGCCGTCGGCTCTGGTGCAACGCTGCACTCGATGACATGATGGCAGTTGAGCACGTCCTCTCCTTTAGTGAGACACCGCTTGCTTTCGCCTGTGTCATCCATGATTGTCGTAACTGAAAAGTGAAGTGCGTGTTTTGTGAATCATTCAGAAAAACGCGGACGCTGCATCGGCCTTGCACAATCAAGCGCGCGCGGCCGACACGACGCGGCTGGCCCGGCACGCCCGCGCGTGACCACACATGCACTTGTTTTGCCTTTCAAGAGGACTTCGATGACATTGAACGCAAGAGGGGACTAGATTACTTCTATCTAGATGCGTTTAGGAGAAAAGAATAGTGTTGCACATCTTTCACGAGTCTTGCGTCGTCGTCTTCCATGGCAGCGATTGCACCAATGACTGCGGTCGGAGTGTTTGTTTGCCACGCAGCGTTAGTTTTAAGGTGGCTGCTAGGGAGCGCCACTCCTTGATCTCTCCAATACTGGCTGTCAGAACCCCGGAGGATTGCTGCAAAACAAAGTATAATCCAGGAAAATATAACAACCAATAATGTTATTGGAGAGGCTCTAGATGAGACGGGAACAAACTCTCGTCCAAAAATTTATTTTGGGCAGACTTCTGCAACCGTGGAGAACTAGGTTCGTAACCATTGGGCTCACCTCTAATCTTCAGCAAAGGATGTCGACCTATTGGAAGGTGTGCGACAAGACACTGGCGACACAGTGCGGCTCATAGCAGAAGCATTTCGCATTCACCACGGTCGGACTGGCGTGGACATTTTTTGTAGCAGCCAACCTTAGTTTCTAATCAATGTCGGCTCACAGGAACACAGCTTTTACAAAACGACCGGGGCCACAGCCGGGCTTTTTTTTTACACAAGACTTGGAAATTGAGAACACAGGTCCCCTACATGCACTGAGAAAACTGCTGTGATCATTTTAATCCCGCTTCATCTTCTCGATCTGCCAGCGAGCTAAGAGCAATCTGATTATGAGAGGAGCGAAAGATACTTGTCATGTAGCTTTGATCAATCACTGGCACTGGCGAACGTTGTCCCTTAGTGATTTCCGTTGAACACATAAGAGCTTCTTAGAGGCATAGTATTCGCGCGTATATAGACGAAACGCATGGTGGTATGTTGCCTTGGTTGCTGCTTACTACTCCGAGCAACTCCTGCGGGTCGAATGATGTAAACACACATACAGAGAACACTGGGCAGCTTTTCGACTATCAAGGTGCCAAAGCTTTACTTGAGGGCGAGAAATCTGGCTGCAGGAAAGCACAAACACGACCAAGACGCCGCGGGCGCATTAGAAGAGGTGGGAACGTAATGCGACGTAATGCGGACGCTGTGTTTGGTGGCGCCGAGGCGGAGCGGCGTGCCCTCTTTAGGCGTCGCACGCTTCCAATAATAGTGAGAAACATTTCAGAGCCCAGTGAGCAAACCTAGATGCTTCCCCGTGTTGGCCGCTGCTTCTGGCACGGCGATGCAGCTCTGTGAGGCTCGACGTGCGCGCGCTTATGCAAAGCAATGAGGCCTGACACACGCACCAATCAAAGTAAAGCTCCTGTGTACGAGATCAAAAAGTTGGGAGACGAATCATATTTATGTTTAACCCCCGTCTCCCTCAAGGCGATTCCCTTGTGCAGTGATACAATGCTCCCAGCACTTGTGTAACTTTTGGAAAGCTCCTTGGAAGTTCTCTTGAAGTGTGTCAAGCACTCTCTGCAATTCATGCTGGATCTCGTTCAGTTTCAAATCGCTAAGCTTTATCAGAGGGAAGAGGAATAAAGTTGCAGGGGGTCAAATCATTGCTTCATCTTCATAAGCTTGCCAAATAATTTCAAAGGTCTCTGTTCCAGATTTGCCAAGTTTGACAGAGAATTTTATGTTCGCTCTTTGCTCCAGTTTGCAATCCATGTGCTCGTGCACATGGTTACAAAAACTGTGTAGCGCAGCTCCAAATGCAGCTGCGCATGCATCACCGTGCTTCATTTTCTTTTATGCAATGAAACTAGTCTCCAGACTTTTTCATTGCACCTCGTATAAAAGTAATGTTCATTGTTCAAAGTGTTCCTCTTCGTCGCTACTTTCGCTTAAGAATTGTGTCGTGCAGCCAGGGAGAGATAGTATGCTGGGAGAAACGAGGGCCAATCGCAGTGTCACGCGAGTACACATGTTCTCATTAACCGGTGCATTCACTCAAAAATGGCAGGAGGGAGAGGCAGGGAGAGGGGTAATCACATTACTTTTCCATTTACAGGGCTTTGGGTCAAAGTAGTGAAGCTTAATGCAAGTGGTGAAATGAAACTAGTAGTGATGTGGAAAGATGGATGGGCTGATGCAAAAGCTTGAATCCTTTCGGAGCCAAGGTCATTCGTGCCTTCCTGGGCTAGAAGCAAGGCGTGGAGAGGCCGAGCTGGCGAGTGAAGGAAAAGGACGAATGACCAGGCAGCCTGGTGCATCACGTTGGCATTTTTTAGATGTAACATTAGGGGATGCAAATTGAACAGGCAGAAAATAATGCGCACATCCCTGTGGAATGGGAGTTCAAAAAGACCGTGATTCATGAATGTAACAGTCGGGAAAGCGTATCAGCCAAGACAATATAGTCAAACCTTGTATGTGACGAATTCGGTAAAATTCGGAATTTACTTTGTTACATCGAAATTTCACCACATAGGAATTTGGGGCTAACATTAAAGAAAGTTTCCACAAATGTTTCCCGGGTGCACAAAACTCACCGAGGATGCCTTTATTTCGGCTGAAAGTAGTCAGTCACCTTTTTCTGGGCCACTCTTGACATTATTGGCATCACACGACATTTGTATAGCCAGATAGCCTCTGTCGCGTCTTCGTCTTGCTGTCTGCTCGCGAACCACGTCAAGACATCGATCGCATCCACCACTTCACGGTTACTGGGCACATCGCAGGTGTCTTGCTCATCAGGCTCGGGGTCGTAGAGGTCAAAAATACATGGAGTGGATACACTTGCAGTTAGAAAAAGTTATGTACTTCGTTATATCGGGGGTTTCGTTACATAGAAGTTTGTTACATCGAGGTTTGACTGTATTGGCAAGGTTCTATCATTGCTTACTGGTAATTGAGGCACCAACTTTTCAGATGATGAGAGCTGTGCAGAAGAGATTGACATTGGTGCTAGTTGAGCTCTGTAGGCAGACTTTTCAGAGGAAACGTGTGTTAAGGAATCGGAAAACTCTCCAAGGATCACTCATGGGATCTTATTTTGCAGGTGGAACACTCTGCTGGCCTACAATGTCATAGTCATCTTCATCAAGTGCATTTTACAGGCAAGTACACTTGTAATATACCAGCATGTAGCTTATAAAGGCTTCTGCTGCAGTTGCCTAATAATATTGCGTTTACAATGAAATGGATATTTTTTGCTGAATGCTATAAATATCTTTATTGTGACTGAGATATCTGCAGGATGTTCTTGAAGATAATGGTATCCTGCTTTTGATGGGGGTCAGCTCCCAAAACGTAAGCACTGTTCCAGGTGGTTGGCTGTGTTTTCCTCGATCAACTTGCCAAGAAATCCTGTTGGGTGGTTCAACTTCTTGGCATTGCTTGCCTAAAGAAGCTACAACTGGATGGCACTGCAGGTGGGTAACCTTTGTTAATGCTGCGCTCTACCTTGGCATTCGGAAACCACCTTAAAGTTATATTGAACCGAAATTTGGATTTCGCAAAATAAGGCCGCAGAAGTGTTGAATGGGACGGTACGAACTCCAAAACATCACTCGTACATAGATATTTGAAACGGATGGTCGTATTTTTGGAAAAGAAGGGAGCAATCAAGCGAGGACTACGATGTCTTTGTCCTCCTGGAAAATTTGAGAATGAGGTGAAGCGGCCTCGCTTCTATCCTCTTCGCTTCGGTTCACTAGCTTCACGGGACGAAGCGAAGAGGAGAGGGTATGAGAATCGCGACGTCACATGTCTCGTTAGCCTCATCAGCCGTATTCAGTCGCCCACTTCTTTTCCAAAAATACGGCCATCTGTTAGAGATTTCGCTGTACGAGTGATGCTTTTGGATTTTGCAGTGTCCCGCCCATCGCTCCAGCCTTGTTTTGTGAGCTCGGAATTTCGATTCAGTATCCCTTTGAAAGAGGCATGTTGGCCAATGTAATGTGTAATGTGTTGAAGGTACTACCATATAGTGCCTCCATTTATCTGGCAGAAATGCTCTGGAAGGTAGTATTAATTACGCATTCTATACTCTTATGTTCAATAGTCCAACTATCTGACTACTTCGGTGGAACTGCAATTGCTGGATATGTAGGAATGTTGTACGCTGGAATATACAGGGCTTTTTTTTTTTTTTAGGCTTTACGGATTTGTTTAAAAATATCTGAAAGCTACACTAATGCAGTTTGTACAGGTGAGTTATACGGCCGGGGGGGACATAATACAGGAGGCTAATCGTCACAATAAGTCGGCTAATTAAAGGGCAACTCCGGTCAATATTTTTGAATTTTGGATTACGACTGTCTTCAGCTTCAGTCAGTAGTGTTCCTGAATTACAAGGTAGAATTTTTTTCCTCGACATTGTGTGTAGTTTTACAAATACTGCGGCTCAAGGTTTCCTTTTGGGTGTCTGTCAAAACCGAAACTACCTGCTAGAGCAGGGGTCTCCAAACTTTTTGGCTTAGGGTCCGGATTTTGGATCTATTGCAGGTCTCGAGGGTCGGCAAATAAATAAGTACATACAAATGAAAAGAACCTAAATAAATAAACCTAGAGAGGAGTTTAAGTAGAAATGATCAAATTAGAGTTAAAAAATTGTGAAGTGGTTTAATAAATACATTTTATTTTGAAATTTGGCATTTAGTTAATTATGACATCCAATAATTGTGAACCAGAAAACTGGCCAGGCCTGAATAAAAGTGGAGAGGAAGTTTAGCTTATTCCCACAGGACAGAGGACTAATGAGAATGGTAGAACTGGTGATGACACTACGCAATAGTTCTGACACAGGACGCTAAGCATGCAAACTTGAGAACTCAAAGGCATTTTAACATGGTTACACAGGCATGGAACAGGTGGCTAAGAATGGTGATGCTGGTGATGACCATGTGCAATATATGTACTATATAGACAAAATAACCCTGGAGCTAGGGGACAAAAAGGGACGAACAGACGCGAAACTTCGGAGTTTCGTGTCTGTCCATCCCTTTTTGTCCCCTAGCTCCAGGGTTACTATGTCTATCCTTAACCAGCTCGCCTGCCTACTTGCTTTAACTTCATTATGGTCTATGTTATTCGCCTCGAGGCCCAGTTTGAATTTATGGGAAGCATGCTCTTGTTTATCCATGGTTCTCTACCATGGAGTGTAAGTAAGTGTAAAACAAAGCATAGTTGTGATTTTCACCACATTAGCTGTGCTGATGGAATCTCGAGGCGAATATGACATAGTGCTATCAACTAGGAATCGGAACGGACGCGATGAGTTCGCTGAGCGTCGCGGCGCCGTTACTTTACGCGCGCTTAGTTTTGCGCCAGTAGCAGTGGTGGAAACGAGCAGCGGGCCAGGCGTCATTGGGAGGACCGTGGGCCAGTCGAAAGGCCTTCATGGGCCGAGGTTTGGAGAGCCCTGTGCTAGAGGGATGGCAACACTCATCAGCTGTACGGCCGTGACGTCACGATACCGTGGTGCTGCGGTATGCGGTACAATGTGTGGAATCAACCGCAGCTCCACCCAAAATTCTAAGATTAGCTCAGTTATGTAACTGCTCATAGACGCTGCTTGCAAGAGCAGTGCCCTCCCCTCACTCACCATGACTCGCGTCCCGTCCTCGACACGCCGGGCAGCTGTTATGGTAGCTGCAGTGCATTCTATGGAATATGTGCGTTTGAAGTACGGCATCTAGATGGCGTTCCACCATACTCAATGGAACACAGTTATGAAACGAAAATCTAGATGACACTTCAAACAACGGGAGGTGGACTGAAGTGAGTAAGGAGGGTACCCCCTTCCACAGGAGTTCCACAACTGAGGTAATGCACGGTGTCTATATGGCGTTCCACCACACTTAATGGAACGCACAGTTAGGAAACGAAAATCTAGATGGCGCTTCAAATGACGGTAGGTGGACTGATGTGAGTGAGGGGGTACCCCATTCCACGGGAGTTCCACAACTGAGGTAATCTTCTAAAGTTGGCTCCACCGCAAAGGGACGTCATGGGGGTGCTGCAGTACATATCGTGCAGTATTCCTTGACTATGAGCTAACCCGCTTGCCACCTGCTAAAGAGCAGCTGGTCGCATCTTTAAAATCTGTTTTAGTGGAGTATGCGGCTTCAGTTCGACGTAATATTTCGGCTGTGATCATATTGTCGCGGATGGACCGAATCTGCCAAACTTCAAATTCGGCAAAGTTCGGCAAATGCCAAACTTTTGAAGGAAAGTTCGGCAAAGATTCGGCAAAAATTCGGCAAACGTCTGCGTGTGCGCGAGAACGCGATAGCGCCAAGGATTGCAAATGGACGCCGTGCGTTCGTGCGGTTACCGTCGTACAAGTACAGTGCAATCCACTTATAACGATAATGAGAAAACCCAAAAGTGCTCCAATTTCTGGATCTCCGCCTCACCCCTTCCTCCCACGGCCTATGCTGGTACTTTCAACAGCGCTCTCAAAAACCTGTCCTTCCTTTCACTAGCCATCATTCGAAAACAGTAAAATCCGGCATCAACAAATCTCTTCTCTCCTCCTCCTGTAAAAAGTCCTGTCCCCACCTTATCAAGGAGAGTCTCTCGCGCCAAACAGCTAGGCTTCAGGGGGCAGGCTACCCCGCGGATCTGATTGAAAACATCAAAAAGTTGATCGTGCAGTCCGGGAGCCGCCCCCGCTATTCCCCACCCAGATCTTTCTCCTCCCGCCCTGCATGCATTCCCTATGTGCACAACACATCCCATCGTTTGAGTGCGCTTGCACGCAAATTCGACACCAGGGTTCTTTTCACCTGCTAATTCAAATTGGGTGGAATGTGCAAGCGCGTCAACAATCCGGAAGCTCCGCCCTCCTGCACTAAAAAACACGCCCAGTGCTTCCGCCCCTGCGCGCGAGAGAAAGTGTACTCTATCCCTCTTTCCTGCGGAGCGGAGTACATCGGTCAAACGGGCCGATGTATCAACGACCGTCTCCGTGAACACGCGAGGGAGATCACGAGCCCGCCCGAGGATTCCGTGCATCCCGTTGTTGTCCAACCAAAAAACTGCCCCTCTTGTACACCCCATTTCACCCAAACAAAAATCATAGGGGGACACCGATCTCGATTCGGGAGAGTAATAATAGAATCCGTAAGCATCAAGTCGGCGACAACAAACCTCTCCAGCCCATCCCTTTCAATATCGGAGAGAGAGATTCGCTTCCTGCGAGGGTGGGGAGCACCCCAGCCCGCGCGGCACTAGAGCTTAAAGGTTTGGAAAAACAATAGCAAACAAAAACAACCCCGGAAAGCCGCTTTCTGTTCTTACTTCTTCTCGCCTTCTGTTCTCGCTTGACCCTCTGGTCCGTCTTGCGCCTTCCCCAAGGAGTTCCGATGACCCCCCCCCCCCCCCCCTCCCCTTCCCCCGCTCTCCGCCGCGCCCCCGACGGCACGAAGCGACGCGAGGTGTCATCCACGAGAGAGGCAACACGGACCAGACTCCCGACCGCCCGCTGTGTTCGCCCCCGCAGTGGTCTCCCTGTGTTTCTTACATCTCCCCTCATCCCCCTCCCCCCTTTCCCCATCGCCTCCCCAAGTCGAGCTCTGAGCAGCTAGCCGCTCCAGTAAATTTGTCGTTGCAAGTCGAAAGCTGTGTCGTCTGTTTCGTCCTCTTGTGTGTTTCTTTCGTTTTAAAGGGGGTACACTGCCCAAAAAAGTAAATGTTTGAACCACTTCTCTGATTTAAATGACATTTACAGAGCTTGTTTCTGTTGATGCTGAGAACAGTTCTGCCAAATTTTGTTAACCTGGGTGAAGTACAAAAAAAATTTGCAAATTTTCAAAGATGAAAGTCGGCGTGCCTGCGTAGAAAAAATAGTTTTGAAATTGCTTATACATTTGTCGTTTTCATGTGTTATATTGCCTTAGGACGGTTCAGAGCAGATAACTATGGAGCTATATTTCTATATTATACCATCTTTCACGGCAAAAAAGCTACATAAACACAAATACTCTTTTTTTAGATTTCCATCCTTTGTCCAAAATTTTAGTTCTTTAGCATGAAAAATGACAAAAATAAAAAATACAAGCTCATAGTTATCTTCCCCTTAAATTTTCAACCCAGAAAAACTCATAAAAATGAATCCAAGTTACGTAATAACAAAACGATAGTTTCCCTAAAGTGAAATATATGCCAAAAAGTGCAATGGAGAAGAATGCGTTTAAAGTGCTCCAGCCTCTACCTTTTCTTTAGCATCAGTGGACAGAAAATAATTTACAAAAAGTTAACTATGCAGTGTAAACTAATGAAACTTTCTGGGAATACTTTTTAGATGTTGGTGGATGTAAATATAACAATTTGGAAATCAACTTTTTTTTGCAGAAATTGTTTTTTCTGGGTAGTGTCCCCCCTTAAGTCAATGCAATCGTTATAACCGATTATTGTATCTGGACTAGAAACTGTGTCATTTTTAGTCTAGAAACTCTATAGACTGCTCGTTATAAGCGGTATATCGTTATATGTGGTATCGTTATAAGTGGATTGCACTGTACTACTAGCGGGTACGGAGTAGGCGACGTGGTAATTGTGTGTTTGTCAGCCTTTGTGAGTGTGGTTCTCTTCAATATTCTCTGCCTCAAGAACAAAACATAGACCAGAGATGGACGCAAAAATGCTGCAGTCCACTGCACAAGTGACAAATGATACGGTACATTCGGGATAACGTGATTTTCATTTGATCTTTCCATTGATTCAACGAGGTAGTTGCAACAATGACTGACAAGTACTTTAAAGCACTCCTCGCCATTCTAGCAATCCTGTTCGGCTCGCAACTCGTTTGTGACAGAACAAAATAATATTGCTTTTAATTAGCGTTATTTCGCGGTTTTCATCTTTCCGCATAAAACTAAACACTAAATATCATGCTTGACGTTGCACATACGACATTCCTAACTCTTCCCATCTTCCTAAACGTCCGGTGTGTCCTAACACCAGAAACCGGTATTTTCAAAGTTAAAGCGAGACGTCGCGAATATGGGACGCACACTTTCATGCAAAGCTGGCATGAAGTGACTCAAATCGAAGAACATGCATATTTACAATATTGTTATCTCTTCTGGTGAAGGCTCAACAGCCGTTGCATTCATTTTCGCGCACGAAATGGTGACTCGCAGAGGTAATATAGAACACAGTGTTACTGCCTTTTTTGTCAATGACACACATTTGCAGGTTTGCACTGATGAGGCCTCAAAACCGAAACCCGCGTACCGTGGCTGCGCTGACTGCGCCCGCTACTGCCCAACCCCGTTGTCGCACATCGTCTGCACAAAGTCATTTTAAAATTAACAGTAACAATACAAAAATGACACGGATACAATAATCTTCTAGAATATCACCCTATTTAGTTACCTGCGTAAATATGCGTTTATAGACACTTTTTTCGCACAATAAAACGATATATCAACTTTTAGGTCTGGTAACAATGTATTTTTGCCGAATCTTTGCCGAATCTTTAGAAAAGTTAGTCAAAAATTGCCGAATCCAGAGATTCGGCGTCGAATTTTCGATTTGGCAAAAGTTCGGCCCATCACTAGTTTCGACAAGCGTAAACGGAAAATGGAGGTTTAGGTAATCGGTGATTTGTGCTAGAAACAAAAGAAAGAACAAACGTCAAGAAAGCAGCAGCAGCAGCGAGCGACGGTGCATCAGCGTGACTTAGAGTGGCGTGACAGCTGGCTAGCCCGAGAGTGAATGTGTCTCATGGGGGAGAGTCGGGGTGAATTGGCAAAGCCGTGCTCGGCTCCTTAGCTACTACACTAGAAAATTTGGCCTAGAATGTTCCTGAGCAAACTAGGGCGAGAATGGCTAGGCAAGGTCATTGTGGCCTCCTTATCTTTTACGCTCCAGGTAAGGATAAATGCGAATCTTCTACATGAACGGAGAAGCGTTCCTTCTCAGTCATGCACGCGGCAATATTGCGTGCCACTTAAGCGATGCCAGTCATTAATTTTTGTTTCATTTTCGACCAGAGTTGCCCTTTAACTCAAATGTGTTTATCAACTTTTTAGTTGGTGAAAATAAATATGACTCGGGTTATTACAATAATTCTCTGGCAAAACAATAAATAATCCTACGTGTATGTGAAAATTCTAGAGTTAACAGAAGGGAATCTAAGAACATGGCCACTTTTTATTAAATATAATATGCTGAAAGCAGATCAGATTTATTATTTCAAACTCTTGCAATGGATACATAGAAACAGACTTCACTTTATGCCAGTATACAAATTGATTCCATACGCGTTCCGAGATTCAAAGTGAAAAATGCCATCTATAAGAACAAATGATGGTCAACAAGCCTTAACTTTTCAAATAACGACAAATCTAAACAGATACAAACATAAACTTTGATCAGTCATTTTATAGCTTCAAAAATCATTGCAGAGGGCTGTTGGTGAGAGGTGATCTTGCATTTTCTTTTGTACAATGAAAGTTCCTTTCGTGTAATTTGCGATTGTGTGGAAAAACAGTACTTACCTAATTACCCTTTTTTTTTTTTTGTGAACCTTTAACCCAATCTTTTTTTCTGCTGAAATGTTGTGGATTGCATGCTTCTTGTCAGAAGGATGATGGAGTTTCTGTCATACTATATACATCAGTGGCAAAAGAAACATTTTAATTTTTTTGTGTAAATTCTATAGCATTTTTTTTCTTCTCTTGTTTTATGAGACTCTGCATTGTATTACAGTCGACTCTCGTTAATTCAAAATCTCTTAATTCAAATTTTCTGATAATTCAAACTAACATGCAGGTCCCATCCTATGCGTCTCTATGGGAAGAAACTCCTGATAATTCAAACTTTGCTTTATTCAAACAAATTTTCGGCCCCCCTCGAGTTTGAATTAATGAGAGTCGACTGTACAATGTAATTGATGCTTTATATTGATATGTCTTGTTTCGTTTCATTTTTTTGTGCATGATGTTATGTATTGTTCCTTGTTTGTACTACTGAACTGTACGGGGGTGGCAGGGACTATCAGGTATCATGCCTTAATCTCTGCCCCCCTATGCGGATGTTATCCGCAAAACAAAGATAAAAAAAGTGTTGCTTTGGTAAACGTTGATACCTTCTATGAACTCTCAATGGTCCATAGCCTTCACTGTTACAAAAACACAACTCCTCCTTCCCCTCAGAAGCACAAATAGTATGGCCCAAATTGGAGACTGGAACAGTTTCTTTTGTTGTCACTCAAAAGTACAGTGACCTTTTCTGAATGAATCTTGACGATATAAGTCGTAAAATCTCTTTTGTCCATAGTCTGAGATTTTAAAGAAAACTGGGGTGGCATTTTCTCGGGACCATTTATCCTGAACGCTGACCAAATTTAAGTGGAAACTACCATCTTTTTGGGCATTGGTACATTAAAATTCGGAGTTTAGTAGATAAATCTGAATTGCGGAAAATTTTGCCGGTGAGTGTGTTTCGAAGTTTTTGGATTTATCCAAAAACTTCGAAACTTCGATTCTGCTAATAACTCGCCTGCGCAGGCTGCAATAGTGTAACTCTCATGGCTTTTTTAAAGCAAATCTGTAAAGCCTTGGTAAAAAGGAAAAAGACACCCTGTATTATGGCAATACCCTCTATCACTTTTTGAACTAAATATTAATTTCCTAGAAAACGGAGAATGGGTTGCTATTCCCACTTTTCGGACAAAATGTAGATTCCCTGAAAAAAACGTGGAAAGATTTCCCACCCCTACAAAATGCCCAACTGCAGAACGTTCGGTTTTATTTATTTATTTATTTGAACATACTATCGATCCCTTACGGGACCAAGATAGGAGTAGGATACATAATCAAGGTTAACACAGTAATATGTAACACCCCAACAATCGCAGTCCGTGCTGCCCTGCACTGAAACATGCACAATACTGAAATCAAACAGGTGCAATGCCCACAATATTAACACAACAAACACATGCACAATACATAAATTAAACAGGTGCAATGCCCACAATATTAACACAACAAACACATGCACAGTACATAAATTAAACAGGTGCAATGCGCACAATATTAACACTACAAACACAGCCCTTGCCGCTAGAAATAAGAGATGTGAATTCCTCCCGGCTACGTGCACTTACATTTCCTGGTGATTGGTTCCAATCCCTCGCTGTCTGCATAAAGAATGAGTATCTAAAGCATTCCTTACTAAACCTTCTTTCTTTCACATGCCTTCCGTGCTTATTCCTTGTGATTTGCGGCATGTCTTCACTTATATATTGGTGCTTGCTGACAAGGACAAACTCGTTATTAATGCTCTAAAAAAAGATTTAAGCTTTTGTGTTTTCTGCGGAGTTAGAGCATCGGTAAATTGGCTCTGCTGTGCAGGGGTGAAACCGATTACTGTCTCTGATACCGGGAGTATATGAAACGCAATGCCCGTCGTTGTAAGCTTTCCAATTTTGACTCGAGTATTTTTACGTACGAATCCCAGACTTTGCACGTGTATTCCAGTGTTGGGCGCACTAACTTCTTGTATACGATCAGCTTGGTTTGTGGTGAAGCAAGCTTGAGCTTTGGTCCGATAAATCCTAATCTTTTGTTTGCATTGCCAACAAAAGTGAACACCCATTCTCCCCTGGATGTTGTCATCCCCAACTGCGAGGTAGGAGGACGTTTGTGACAAATAAAAGGAAAACAATGTGGTGTTCCGGGTTGTCTGGGCACGAGAATAATAGCTACACTCTGAAGAAGAAAGTCCAGGCCATGGAGTGGCACGGAAAGCATGAATGGAGTACGAGTGCAATCGCACAATTCCGCTTCAACATGGACTATAAATGTGTGCATAAGTGGTACTCCAAATACCTGACACTGCTGCAAGACAGCTAGGATAATAGACACATCGACCCAAAGTAGAAACATGTTGCAAGGCTCGAAACGAGTCTCGTAGTGCAAATATTGCACTAAAGATGTCTTTCTTTGGGGTAAGCGTATTTTGTAGTACAGTCGAGGAAAAAAAATTTGGGTGGTTGGAGTTTGGTGTTTTCTAAAGATTTGCATAACAAATGTGTCTTTATAACACTAAAGGTTACAACTTTATAACACTTAAGGTTACATTTGGACTGTTGTCAAACTTCTAGTTAGAGAAGCTGTCTGTCTGCTGAAATTTTTTTTTTATTGGCAAACGTATCTTGAGCTAGTCTAGACTCTCAGTGTATTTTACCCGTTGCACTGTCGCAGGGATGAGCACCAAATCGAGCACAAGTGACGGGGACACGTGCCGCGTTCCGGTGGACGAGGCGGGTCTGCTCTGGGACGGCATCTGCCTGGCCTTTCTGCTAGTGCAGAAGCGCTTGTTCACGTCGTACTACTTCCACCACCTGATCATAGAGATCCTAGCTCAGCAGCAACTGGCGTCGCGTGGGGCCGAAATGATCCACGAGATCCAGATGAAGGACGTGCAGGAGCAACGAGCTGCTGAGAAGGACATCATGGAGAAGATAAAGCGCAAGATGGACAAGATCCGGGCCAACCAGCAGAAGGTGCGCGGGGGCGAGTATGTCGAGCCCGAGACCCACTTCCAAGGTGAGCCTGACTGGGCACCGCACGGCTCTCACTTTGCTGCCCTCGGTGCCGGGCACAGAGGCCGCAAGGGGCAACGCACAACTGCGGGGGCTGCTTCAAGTTCTCGGGCGAGAAGGGGATCTCAAAATAGGCCATATACTTTAAATGACTTATTGTTCGCTAGTTAAACTCTATCTCGCGAATGTGTCACCTCATGCTAACGAGCATAGCATATATCGCTCCGAATTCCAAGATGTTGGGCCCACAAAATACTTTCGAAACCAACACTTTCCGAAATTCACAAAATATTGAGCCGGCAAAAATAGTTTGTAGTAGTATTCAGAGACCGACGTGAGCAAACTGGGAATGTCGGAAATCTTGCGATTTTCCGACGAGATGAAAACTATAGTATTAACAAAGCCTTAGAGTTCCTAACTAGAGCATAATGGTAAACATTAAAAACAATCCGGAAATGCATCTAGCCAGGTGAATTCAAATTTGAGTGTTTAGGATGGGCATTACTGTGCAGACAGAAAGGATGAACATGGTTGGTATATGAACCTATTTGGATTGAGTCGTTCTACTCTAGGACACAATACGATTTATTTTCTGACCTTGCATTCTTCCAATTCGAACAGCCTTCCAACTTTCAACTGGATTTGTGAACATGTGACAGTATTCATCTCCCAGATAGCATCAACAAAAAGTTTTTTTTACAGCGGAGCTGTTAAGGGCTACTTTCCCCAGTATCGTGTCCGCGGGCGAACAAATCTCGACACAAAACTCTGGGCAGCTACTGCCATCTATGAGCGACGATGGCAACCAGACAACTGGCTTGCCGGTTGTCTAATTGCTGCCGTCGTTCATAGATTGCGGCAACCTTTCGAGGGGGGGGGGCCTCTCTGCTCTGGCTTGCCATCTTGCGGCCAACCATTACTTCATTCCCACCATAGTACAGCTTCGCTGGTCTTCCTTCTTCACCAAAGTGGACAGGCTGAAAGTTTTTTTTTTCTAAGCTTCTTTTAAAGCTACCTACTTTATATTTTTCGGATATAGCACTCATTACTCAATATTGTACATTATTTTTACCTAAGGTTGAGAATTATTTTGATGCATGGATCCTGAATTCACATATTGTTAGTCATTGTTTGCTTGGAATACTTTTTAAAAGCACAGGGGTAGCCCCATAGAACTGTGCTTGTGAAAAGGTGAACAGCACCTTTGAGTACCACCAAAGTAAGCTAGTCACACTCGACTATCATCATTGTTCCCTCCTCCTCACACTGAGGCACAAAGTGAAGCACTCGTGGTGGGTGGTGTCCTCCGGACGTATCTGAAAGCAGGTTTCACTCGCAAGTCGATTGAGTCAATGCTGCACTCCACCGAATGAGAAGCGCACTAAATACTTGCGCACAGATTTCAAATTGAACTAACCAATGTGTTGAATGCAAACGGTTTCCTGGAGTTACGTGGCAGCGTCAATGGTTTCCCACCCACGAAGCTGGCAGAAGCTCACCACTTCCCACTCGCGTCCATGCGGTGTTAGCGCAGCCAAGCCCCGTTCCCCACAGAGTACTCGACACCGTACTCGACCCCGGCGGGGGGTCAGTCGCTGCTCGAAGAAGAGCCGCCCCCTGGGGGTGTGGAGTCTCCCTCAGTGGGTCAGCTGACGGTGTCCCCCGTGTCTGCGGGCTACACGGCCTACCTGGACAGCTACATGGAACCTCGGCTTTCGACGGCGGGACAGCAGCAGCACGTCCGGCTCTCGAGCGTGCCCCGGCCCACGGCGGCCCACGCTCCGGCGAGGAACGCCGGCGGCCAGCGGTCCTCGCACTACTCGTGTAACCCCCATTCCCCTGGCACGAGAACTTCTTAGACTGTGGGAGGACAGGCAGTTAGTGCATGGAGACCGAATGGAATAATACACGGAGTAATGACTTCTTTTTCACCTTCTTTCTCCAACTGAGCTATGGTGTGGAAATTGTTGCTGAACGCTTGCCCAATTTTGGACGTGTGCATTTGGACACTACTAGATATTAGGCTTAATAGACTGTCACTTTGTATAGAGGCTGAGACAGTGAAGAAAGTGTAAGCAAATGGTGAATTGAGTCCATACGTGCAGACATGTTGAAAAATAATTACAAAAAAGAGTCATGCAAGCTTGTGTTCCTTTTTTTTTCCTCTTTTTTTTTAGGTGACTATAGACTAGCTGAGACAGCTTTATTTTCTTTTTTGTGCTCTTTTCCAAACATTGACCTATTGTTTGATTCATAATTCTCAGCTGGTAATCTTGAAGGAACTTCTAACTGTCCAAGGGCCATTATGCAGAGAGATGCAGGCATAGGCGTTCCATTGTCCCCCCCATGTCTCGGAGGTTCTGCCCTTCATCTGCATCCACCAGCTTCTCTCAATGTTGTCACACTTGCACCCACTGCTTGTGATCTGCCTGCTTGTCTGGTCACGTGATACAGCACAGAAATGCACTGCACATGCACTGCCTACCGCCATACGATTTTGACTCACAATTGCAAACCTCGTCCGGATGTCCACTCATTCTCAAGGTGTAGAGCATCATCCAGGCTCCAGTCTTAGAAGATCTGGAGTCTGTGTAAGTAGACACTGTTGATTGCTAGTTGCATCAGAGGGATGCAGTGTGGATGTGCAAGAAAAGGAGGTGTTGCACTCTTTCATCGCCACTGCTTATGCGTAAGATTAAATGAAGAGCATGTTGGTAAAGTTGACACAGAAAGAATATAAGTAACTTGGGACAAGGGATAACAAACAGTTTTGGGGTTGTATGGAGCTTTCTGTCATCGTCGTCTATAGGACATTTCTTGGAAAACAAGATTGGCTGTACATGAACACTCCTCGTTAGGGGGATGCAAGGAAGTGCCTGTAGTTGATGTTACTACTTGCACATGCCAAATTGGCGCCGTCTTCAACCCATTTATAGGGTAGTACAGGGTGCGGCGCTATGAGCTAGCTGTACAGAATGCCGGCTGGAGCGGTGAAATCCCGCAAGGGGCACCTCGGGCATGATAAAACGTTGGCAGAGACTGGAACAAACCTGCACAAATATATGCGTGGAGGTGTTTTGGTAGAATTGATCAGCCTCGCATCTACCATGAACTAGAAGTTTACCTTCCGAAACAAAAAAGACAGCAACAAATGGCACGCCGCTTTCCAGGATATTGCATTTGCACTAACCAATGGCTCGATAAGTGGCGTATAAAGCTCACGGCAGATGCACAGCCTATCCTTTCTACTTGCATGAATTTGGGGGTCTGTTCTACTCTTGCTCCCAGTGCCTTGAAGCGCCTGGGCACATGGGGGATTTTTACTACTCCGGTCATAGTGCCACACCCTATAAACCCTTTTCATTTAGGTCTTCGAGTCACTACTGCTGCAAGTTGAGGCAAATTCTTTGAACGGCTCCCAACATCAAATGGGCTCGATAGTTTACTCTCAATATCAAATGAGATTGATATAATTGAGAGTATATAGCTTGATGCACATATGACTTGGCTATTTGGGCTTGCGTGTTGGCTGACTGAACAGCATTGTGTCGGTGTTTGTAACTAGTATGCTTCAAAGTAATAGGTTGTGTATATAAGCTTAGTAGTTATGTGGCTTTTGCTGTTGCTACAAAACGTGCCTGTGAAGCCTTGGAGAGGCTTTACAATAGGCGTGTTAACGCGGAAGCTTAATTTGCATTGATATGATGTCAGCATCCCGCTCACTGCAAGGCTCGTACTGATCTGATGGAAAATTATGTACGTCCTGCAGTTTGATTGATGTCTGATTTCTGACCCCCATACGTTCCGTGAATGCTTTTAATCGCTACTCTTTTCATAACACTTTTATCACTAATACAGCATTTCTCATTGCAGCTATACGTTCGGGTGACTTCGACCTCTTTGATGATTTGACTGGCATGGACATTGACCTTGACCTGGACATTAAGGGCCACAAGTCTGGCGAAACTGAGGATGCCGATGTGAAAGTCCGTGGTCTCAATGCGGTGAGTTGAGACTTGACATTTCCCCCTAAGATCGGGAGAACACGGCAGAAGACAGTTAGTGCAAATGTGATAGTGCTGCTTTTTTTTGTGTGTTTTACTCGTACTTGTTCAGTTGAGTGTCAAACGGCAAAAATTACTGCCCAAGTTGGTGCCACTCTTACAGCCATTGTTTTGATGGCAGTTCTGTGTGAGAAAGACGGGAAGATCCAGTGATTGCATATTGGTTCTGACTGTCGCATTCTGCACACCCATAGAAATAGATGTGCTTCAAAAGCAACCCCTTAATGTTTTAGCAGCTTTCTTTAAACTCAGCCAAGTCTGAGAACCCAAAAGAGTGAAAAGAAAAGGAGGCATTGACTGGACCAAATGCCTACTGTCCCATTGGCTATGTAGTTAGCTCCTTGCATGGCATCCAAGGTGATGGAAGTACCCGCCTCAGTGGCTCGGAGGCAAACCACCGACCTACGGATCCCCAGGTGGTGGGTTCGAAGCCCAGCCGAGTTGCCCGCAACCTGACAGGCATATTGCGGAGAAGGCTGGCGTTGAACCGAAATTTGGGTTGCAGGTCATGATATCCCCAGGTGGTGGAAAATATTCCTCAGTCCTCCGCTGGGGCGTGCCAGATGCCCTTGGTTGGTTTGACACGCACTCCCAAATTTGGCTTTGCTCGTACCCAACACGGGTGTGGACTGTGCCCTTGCATGCAGTTGCTGAGCAGTGCCATCAAGGCGGGCACTATCAAGTGTGCATCGGACGACGCTCGACTGGTCTCGGAGGAGGCAGATGACATGAATGACTCCAGCGGCCTCTCCCCCATCGTGAGCATGGACCGACTGCCACTGAGCCGCACGGTCTCGGGAGCCTCTCAGGTGCTTCACCCGAACTCGTCACTTTATCGGGTTGCAGCTTCTTTGTAGCTGACTTTGCGACATGCTTGTTCAGTGTGCCCTTGTGTGTTGTCGGAGCAACAGGATTTGTGAGACTATTGAAAGACCCAATCTTAGCTTTACCTTGATTTTAAAGGTTCAGCTGTAGTCATGTCAGAGCTACTTTGTTAGATCTCAAGCAGCTGTCATTCTGGCCTCTTTAATGATTTGCCTTTTTCCTTGTGTTCTAATATTATGCATATATTTTGGGTGTTTATTTTTGTATTATATACCTGTTATTTCTGCAGGTGTCTTGCTTCCTTGTTCTTTAGAAAAACATTTTTGTGGTGGGCCCACACAAGTTGGAAGCCTGCTAGGTTGACACAACTTGGCCAGCAGTGTTGCTGCAGATAGTTGTATCCTGCACCTTGTTCCTGGCAAATCTACAGCCACCGAACACGTCGCAGAGTTGTGACGAGGGGAAGGGGGGGGAGGGGAGGGGAGGTGGAGTGGAGGTGGAGGTGGTTCAGAAAATTCGAACGAGCATTCACAAGTCAATGTACAGCATGTAAACCCATGTTTCGAACCCACTTTAGAAGGTCCACGAAAATTGGTTTCTCAATACATCGCACTGCGACTCGCTAGAGAGGTGTGGCTAGGTGGTGGAAGCTTACAGTGAACATATTAACCAATGAACTTGCCTCGTTCAAAACAGAAAAAACAGACCTATTTTGGGCAGTCATGGCGGCATTTCACAGATGGTGCGCGCCATCTGAAAGTCAGATAGATGCTGCAAGTGTCGAGAGCGTGCCAGTGCTGAGCAGTCAATCTTTGGGAAGTTTTGAGAATTCTCGATCAGGGTTCCCTATTTCAGGGTACAGAAATTGAGCTTCAGGCGCCAGATCCTCTTGTGTCTCATGTTGTGCCATCCATCAGCAGCACATACAGGTAGATGAGCAGGGTCATGGCAACGTCCGTGAATTGTGCTGTAGATTGCCTGAAACAGGTTCTTGTTTTTCTTTTGAAGGAGTTTTGAAAGTTAATCGGTTGAAATCTTCACTTGAAACTTGCATCACTTAGTTTCACGTCTATAGTAAATGGCAGCGTGATACGTTGAAAAGCTGATTTTAGCAGACTGTCTGAAGTGGGTTTGTGTAGATGATTGGGGCGAGATTTATTTTGTGACCTTGGCATACTGGTTCAGCAAAAGGAGGGGTAAGAAGAAAGCAAAGGGCATCCTGCAGCTGTGTGCCGCTTCTCGGAAACTAGGGGTGCAGTCGGATATTCCACGAGTTGGCCACAAAAACTGCCTGGTCATTTGCGGGATTAGCAGACATCATATGTGACCTCCAAACTCGATGACATCTCTTCCATAAAAGAACTCTCTTGTGGGAATACACCTTTTGCTGCCCGTAATCTTATCCATGAAAGGCAGGCGCTTTCAGCTGTGCCCTCTCGGATTGAATTTGATTGCACAGGGCTGCCATTTCCATGGATGGCAGCTCCGCGATGTAGCTTGGGAGTGCATTGCAAAGGTTGGCCAGCCTTTAGGCAAGCTGGCTCACCGCCGTGCCTCGCGATTTTTCCCCAGCCCTCCAAGTCTTCGAGTAAGCAGCCTGCAACGTCGAGTGATCTTCCTTCGATGAGCGCCGAAGAAGACAAGACGGGTGTTCCCGAAGAACTGCACACTGAGCACATTGATCCACCGACCGAGCAGCCAGCCGAAGAACTGCAGCAGCAGCTAGAGGAACAGCCTCCCACCGAAGATACTCTTCTAGAGAAGATTGTCAATTTGCTGGCCTTCAGCTGGGCTCTTCTGGACAGCATGCTAATTAGTGCCACGGCTAAGCTCAATTCAGTTTCGAGAGACTACCGGTACGTGGCACGCAAGCTTGCGGATGAGAAGCGCATTGTCAAGGCACAGTTTGTTACTGGTCTGGCTACCACGCTCAATGAACCCGCCCTCAGAAACAGAAAGTTCCATTTTCACAAGCATTCGGAGGAGGTTGCTGCACCCACGGTCGACAAGAAGGGAAGCGACGCCGTGCTACTCGGCGACAGCATGGAAATCGTGGGCGGCGCCGACAAGCCTGACGGGCAGCCGAGCCACCCGTCCCTGGTGCGCTTCCTCATTGCGTGCTACTACGCCATTGTGTCACGCTCCGAGGTGGTGTGCTACCTGGTGATTGTCCTAAATCAGATGAAGTCTGCCAGCCTGCTGTCCCTGCCCCTGCCGCTGATGGCCTTCCTCTGGGGTTCCCTGTCGGTGCCTCGCCCCACCAAGGCCTTCTGGATCACCATCATCACCTACACGGAGGCCATTGTGGTCATCAAGTACCTCTTCCAGTTCGACTTCTTCGACTGGAACGAGTCGGGGCCCGTGAACCGGCCCTTTGACCCGCCGCGCATCCTGGGCATCGAGAAGCGCAAGGAGGACAGCGACTATGCACTCTACGACCTGCTCCTCCTGCTGCTCGTCTTCTTCCACCGGTTCATGCTCAAGAGCCTGGGCCTCTGGAAGGACACTGACAGGGGCGCGAGCTTGTCGGTCGTCCAGTCTCCGCCCGAGCCGGCATTGTGCGGCGAGGCCCGAGCCGACAGGCAGTCCTCCGACCACGCCAGTGCCGATCCAGCCACGTCGGGCTCCCAGGAGGAAGCCAGCGAGGTGAGCACCGGTGTCGGTTTGGCCATTTGCAACGCTAGCTTGATGGCTGGTTGCGGCTACGAGCCTGCAAAAAACAAATTACACAATGCAGTGCAGGCAACTAAGCGCCACCGAGGGTTTGCCACGAGGGTAGAGATGTTCAGGAAAACGTAGCAGCATGCCATGCACCTGGCATTCCACAGTCGAAAAAGTTGCAAAGGCTGCGAGCACCAAGGTGCCTGCCTGCAACAAGTTTCAGCTTAAACTGAATGCAAAAGAAAATAGTATAAAAGAGAAACCACTAGTGCAAAACAAGTGGCAAGTGTAGAAGTGGAGAAAGAATGAACGAGCAAAAGTAAAACGGCAAAACAAAGGCGTAACTACTATAGACATGCACTCAACTACCGTAAAATAGGAGGGGAGCGCCCATTCCACTTTCACTGAAAACCGGGTTAGTCTAGGCATGGGCACTTGTCCGGTCAAATCGGGTGCTTAACATATAATTTATAGAATTTCCAAGTTTTGGGAAATGTTAATGGGCGCTTGAATAAAGTGGGCGCTTCGATATTTTAAGGTAGTCATTAATTTTTTTTTTTTTTTTTTTTTTTTTTTTTTTTAGGGGGATGGGAGGGGGTTTGTTTTAGGTTTCTGTTTTGACTGAGAAGTATGGCATTTGTTCTAGGCACAAAAAAAAAAAAAAAGTCTTAAATATAGGGTTTATTGGCAGGCAGCATAATCTTTTAAATGTGATAGCATTTCTGAGTGAACCCTACGCACTTTAGCATCCGTGGCTTGGTTTGTAAGCAATGAAGCAGGCGGCCCACATCTGTTATATACAGACCTCAGTTATTGCCACGGGGTAACGCACCCAATGAATGGAATATGATACATTAGCTTCTGACCGGCAAATACAGTTACCAAGGGTCTTGTTGTGTTTATGTGCACATGTTTATATCGATATAGTGAGAGAGAAACCTTTGAATTGCAGTAATTTTACAACAAAAGTAATTGGTTGGTTGCGGGAGGCCCATCCGCAGGAAAAGACAATTAGATCGGACATTTATGTGGATTTAAATGTGATAGAAGACTTCATGGACATCAAGGAAAAAAATATTCCTAGAGTTTCCTCAGCAGTTTAATAAAGGAATACTTACACGGTACAAGCTGTGCATGCATTTCTGGCAATCTGTACAGCGATTTTGGCAACCATTTTTTGTTTACAAACTTCTGTAGGGGAGCTAAACAAAATAGAATGGCACAATTGAGCTGGTAAGGGTTAATAATCGTATTGTACAAACCCTTGAGACTCGGGAAGGACGGGACTGATTGTGCTAATTACACATGTGTAATACTTGCAAAACGTGTGGCTAGTGTGCTAAAAGTTTTAGTAGTACTTCACTTTTCTATTGAACTTAGCTTCTCACCAGGTATACATATATACATCTTTTTTTTTTTTAATTTCCAAGGTTTCTTTTCAATGAGGGTTTCTTTCATTTGAAATTTTCCCCAAACCTGCATGACTTTGTCAGAGTTGCTGCTGTATATATGGTGACCAACTGGTCGCTTTTGAGGTTTGTAGTTTTAACATGGTCGAGGGTGATTGTTAAGATGAAGGATTTTTTAAAGCTGTATGTGAGGGTGAATTTTGGTCGCATTCTTTTAGAAGAAAGGTCTTCCTAGAAGTTTCAGTCAGATCAACAAAAATGCCAAGTATTGCCCATTTTTTAAAATTTACCGCAAGATTACTTTCTTATCCGAGAGGTTGAGCATGTTTCTTAACATTTATAGAAAATTTTTCTTCTTAATTTATAAGTTTTACCTAACTTGATTATTTCGTAATTTTTTTGGTACTGTGTCGTTTTGGGGGGACTTTAAAGGTAACCATGTACCACCAGTGATAGTTCCAAAGTTAGTGAAAGCTGTATATGATTAGAAAACTTTGATATTTGTGCACACCTACTTAGAAAGCATTCCCAAATGCTTTCTAAGTAGGAGTGCTATAATAGGGAAATGCTGGCTTTCCATAATGCTGAAATTGAGCGCCGTCTTCTCATTCTTCTCGCCGGACTTTAGAAGTAGCCTGAACATGGGATACCTGTGGTTTGCAAAGTGCAATCCTTTTGTGGTAGGCTTGTCCTTGTCCAGGTAGTGTGATGCTTGCCAGTTGTATGACCTTGTGCCATGTTTGCAGAGCATCGACACCCTTGCACAGCCTCCAGACTCGCCTTCCCTGACTTCCAGAGGCGGTGATGGTGAGTAAACTTGCGCTCTGCTGCACGAGAAGGGGGACAATGCTGAAAGATGGGCGAGTGCGCATGCGAGCTGGTGAAAGCTTAACCCAAGCCGGAAGGAAAGGAAAGGCAGATGGGAGAATAATGTTGCTTTGGGTGGACTACACGCTCTGCCCTAAACTTTGTGTAGCAGTTCTCGTGGGTGGGACTTACATAATCTTTCATGAAAGTGTGGTCCAGTCTTTTATGACCCTTGGAAGGAGTCGTATGGTTCGTAGGCACTGGTCTAATAGTGCTGCGTGCATGGCCGAGTTGGCAGCACTTGGCTCTCGTGCGGATGCTCAGGGTTTGAAGCCCGCCACTCTAGTTTTTTTTTATTTTACCTTTTGTTGCACCTCTGGAATGTGTTCTCGTCTAGAATGTTCTCGAAAACACAATTTCTATAAAATAATCTATGGCTGATAGCATTGGGTCAGCTGCCCTTCCTTCGCTGTCGCAGGATGTATGGTGCCTCTTTTTAGTTGCAGGTACAAGTTCGCCAGATTATACATGTGCTTTCAGTTCTATTTTGTTTTACTATTTTTTATTTGTGACATTAGAAATTAATATTTCTCTACTCTAAATGAAAAATTCAGTGTGATTGCTGGTGGGAATTAATGATGTCTGTCTCCATTTGGAGACACTTAGGTGCTTGACTGTTTGCCACACCTGATGGTCTCGTTTCTCGAGTGGCATTTGTCGGTCAAGGGAGTGTGTAATCAATTGTGGCATTGTGTGCTTCTCTTGGCAATTGGATTCGAAAGGGGCATGCAGTGGTCTCTGGCTGCGGGGAGCCGGATGACCCTTTCTTCCCTGTGGCAGCATGCCATTGTGGGGCTCTGTGGCCCTGTTGTACTGTGCCTGCTTTGGCAGCTCTCAAAGGGGGGCCCCCTTCGGGAGCTGCACTTTTGAACTTGTACCACTATGGCATGCAGCTCCTCACATGTGCACTGATGAACTTTGTAATGAGTTGCACTTTTTTACTTGGCTAGCAGTAAAGTATACCGTAGAATACCATGCATCCGCCCATACCACACTAAACGCCCATTCCCAAATTTGTAGGATCTGAGAAAATACACACAGTACATTTATATGTAAAATAGATGAGCGGAGAAGGGCCCATCCCCCATTTTTTTGCAATTATCTCCAAAGTTTGAATGGGCTCTTGTCCGGTATTTTACGGTACTGTAATATTCCGAAAGATGCCTTACCCCCCGAAAGATAGCCCACTTCTAGTAATCGTAGTGTTCGGATCAGTGATGGCCTCGGCATAAATATGGCTAGTAGTTAGCTATGGTGGGATGTAAGCAAACATTCCTGACTGGGAAGTACGGTCATCATTACTTCATTGCCCCTCGCCGGAATACGAAGTTTGGCAGGGCCACATGACCTAAAAATAAAATTTTTTAAACTTTTCTCGATTGCACGCCAACAGTTAGTCCAGTCCTAATTTTCACCCGATTTGCTCTTGATATGAGGTGGGCTATCCCTCGGGGTATTATGGTGGGGCATATTTCCAGTAGTGAAGTGATTGTAGTGACATTTAAAGGGCTGTGGTTGCAAATTAACAAAGAATTAGTTGTTTATGGGCAGGGTATTTTTCTGACTCTTTCATTGAAAGTTTGGTATTTATTGGAGTTTATTTGCAATAAAATTCCCCATTCTCCGAAATTCGGAGATTAATTTTCTGTATTCCCAGTTGTCCAAAGTTTGAAAAAAAAAAAAAAAATAATGATAATAGTATCCAGATGCTAACATAACCATAAATTCCCAGTACCAACGGTTTTAAGGAATTTTGTATATTTAGACGAGGTTTCTTCTGCTGGATGTGGCACCGCGATTGCAGATGCTAGGAAATTCTCGGGGTGGCATCATCATTGCTACAGTCGACTTGCGTCAATTCGACCTCGGTTAATTCGACTTATCGTTTAATTCGACCCTGTTCAAAGGTTCTGGCAATAGCCTTTACATTAAAAAAAAAAAAAAAAAAAAAAAAACTCGGTATTTCAGTTTTGAAATAAAAAATTGATTAATTCGATCCAGAGAGAACCGGCGGTGGGAAAATTACGAGCACAGTTGGCCGCACGTGACGCACAAAAGCAGGCCTTTTTTTTTTTTTTTTGCCGAATTACACGGTGGGCAAGTTACAAGCGCAATTGGCCGTGCCCGGCGGCAAAAAAACCCGTTTCCGAATTTTGAAGCGTGCGTCTAATTGCGAAGAGAGAGCAAAAGAGAGGGACGTGTTGCTACACAGGGCACGGCCGGGTCTCAACACAAAACAACCATTGCAACACCGCAGTGGTGCAGTGGCGGCAGCGCCGGCCGCCAGTCACCGCTGCAGTGGCGGCAGCTCATTATAAATATGTTAGCCCACCTGTTCTAAGGCACTGGATATTCAGAATATCGCGCGCATCTTTTAATTCGACTTTCGGATAATTCGACCCAGTTTCGCATGTCCCATCAAGGTGGAATTAACGCAAGTCAACTGTACCACTGTCGCATGACAAAACTCTCAAACAAGGGTTGCTTTACTATACCTTTACTTGGGCCATACTTGCGTAAAATGCACTTGAACTTTTTTTTTGTTCTTGCGAGTTTTAAAATTAGAGTGGTTGGGATAATTTCAAATTTTAAAAAGTTTTACCGGCAAGTGTTTTCGGATTTTGGAATTTTTTTTTTTATTTGAAAACAGAAAATCTTATCTGGGTGGAAGGAAAAATCCTCTTGCACTAAATTGAGGATTCTCGGGTCTAAATCCCTTTGACAAAATAAGCTCTAATTTGGAACAAAGCGAAGCACACTACTATTGTCCTACGTTTCCCTCTATAGAATTTGCCAGTGCGTTGAGTGCTCAGTAAAATTCAGATTGACCTGTATATCGGGATGGCATGTGCAGTGTTCAACTACTTGCTCCACCTCTTTCCAAGAATGTGCGAATTGCTTTGCAAGCCACAGAAAAAAGATTTGTTTTGGTGAGATTGGACCAACATTCTCGATAAATGCCGTCAAATCTGCGAATTGTTTGGCATCCTTGACGGAGTTCAGACTGCTACAAATTTCATGGGCAGCAGGGAAGAAAGAAGGTTATTTTCGATCCAGTTCCTCCGATGCGAGATGCCACCGACCTTCCTGACTGTCACTAAAATGCTAGTTTTCATGAACCTCCTCTGTCAGGGCATCTAGCCCTACTCTTATCCAAAGCTGCAAGCACATCGGGCAAAAATGCTATGGTGTATTGAGAAGCAGAAGAGTTCATTTTAACCACTTGTGGTTAACCGTAAAAATAAAAATGGTTTCTTAGTCTCTCTTATGATCCACCTATTTGTACATCCACTGCAGATTCTGGTAACAGTAGACACTCTTTATCCCAGTATGCCATTTTTTTGTGAAAAGCATCCCCACGAAGCTTGCCTGTAACTGCCTGTGAGGCACCAGCTAACATTTGACTGTGAGAAAAATGCCATGCTGTGTTGGATGCTCCCTTCAGACTGTCCGTTTTCCTTTCTAGATCCTTTACAAGACAACTTCCTCTATGTGAGCAAGATGTTTGATGGGTGAGTGCAGCACTTGAGAATGTTGGTGCGTGATGTCTGCTCCAGGTACTTGCTAGAATTTAATGAGTCCTTAAATGTAGAAAAGGCTTCATTGTTGAGAATCTCTCTTGTCAAGCACTGACATCCGAAAAAGTCTCTTGGAACATGAATGATGTCAAGTACAGAGACCAAAGTAATAGAAACAATGCTTTGATGTGCTTGTGATTATCATCTTATCTAGAATGACCCTCAAAGCATAATCAATTAGCATGGTGAATGGCAAATGTTACGAAACCGTTCGAGGTGCAAGTTTGTTTTTCCCGCAAGCATTCCTCATCTCTCTACCAATATCCTTTTGGGCACTGAAGACATTGAATGCGTTGAATCAAATTAATACCTTGGTGTTCACTTCTCCCCTAATCTGTCCTGGGATAACCACATTGACTAAATAACTGCCGAAGCTTCCAGGACACTTGGTTACATCTGGCACTGCTTGCGCTCCACCCCTCCCACTCCACAGCAGCTGGCCTGTGAAACTTTTGTTTGCCCTAAGATTGAATATGCAGCTACCATTTGGTCTATGTTTCAAGTTAAAATTTTCAAAAGTGCTAGATTTGGAGCTAGAACTCCCAAAGTAGCTAAATTCAGAGCTAGATTTAGAGAAAAGAGCCAATTAAATTGGGGGTGGCCACTAATTGGCCGCCCCCAAAATTCTGTCGCCCTAGGCAGCTGCCTACTCTGCCTATTGGTAAGTCTGCCCCTGCTCACAGCTCACGTGTGTTGGAAGAAGTCTCTCATCTATGTGTTGCTCACCTCTTTTTTTGTCTTTTTGTAAGCAACTTTAACCATGTTCAATCTCCATTGCAAGTGTATAAAATATTTATAGGCACACCTACACCACTAATTATGCTTAACTGGAACACAGGGGTGCTGATCTGTGGCAAGAAAAGTGATATTGCCTAGGTCGTGGTACGTATGGGAATGGTAGGCATGGTCATGGTAGGCATGGAAGAGCAGAAGATTGCCTAGGTCGTGGTACGTATGGGAATGGTAGGCATGGTCATGGTAGGCCTGGAAGAGCAGAAGAAAGGCACAAAAAGGTGTATAAAGAGGTGCCCAGGGATGTTTTAGGGGCGAAGCTCCTTAGGGACTAGCCATGTCCGTAGGTAGCTCCGGCGTCCGTCTGGTGCTCCTGCTCGTGAGCTCACGTGCTCACATGCTCGTGTAGGGGAGAAAAAAAAAGATGGAAACAAAAAAAAAAAAAAGATAAAAAAAAGATAAAAAACAAAAATCTGTTTGCGCAGTCGACAGGATTCGAGCCTGTGCGGGGAGACCCCAATGGATTTCTAGTCCATCGCCTTAACCACTCGGCCACGACTGCGGGACGAGTAGGGGACTCTGAGATGTGGTAGTAACTCAAGAACTGGGGATGTCATGGATGAAGTGTTGCATGTAGCTGCTCAACGTCTATACAGGAGAGGGCGCTGCGGTCAAATGCGTATATAATCGCGTTAAACTTTGCATGCATTGGCTCAACGTTTATAGACGAGAGGGCGCTGCGGTCAAATGCTCAAATGCGTATATAACCACGTTCCATACCACACATTCTCTTTTTGACATAGATGAAAACGAACGAAAGGCTCGGCATGCTGCGGCTGAGCGTCTACGCAGACGAGCACCACCAGAGCTTCGCCCCAATCAACATCATTCACCACGTGGAGATGCGGTCAATTTTTTGTTTTGTTTTTGCTTAATGTTGGCAGAAATCTGAGTGGAGCATGCCTAGTAGGTGCCTTGGGTACCATCCTCACAGCATTATCCTAGCTTTTTTTTTGCAGCCTTGTTCAATCCTGAGCTCATGGATGCTCTTTCTGCAGTGTCTCTCGCTATGTGGAACCCTTCCGCAACTTCTTCGAGAACCTCCTCCACCCAGTGTACAGGGTCACTACGGACGTCTACGCCTACATGTTTTTCTGTGACTTCATCAACTTCTTCATAATGGTCTTTGGCTACTGGGCCTTTGGTGTAGGTATCCTCTCTTTTCTGCATGTTGTGCATAGCAAGACATTCTAAAAAGAAGCCTGTCGGGGAAGGTACTTTCACATAAGAGACCTTGTGTAGCAGAGTGTGTGTCTGTGTCTTGTTTTATTGCAGACTGGGGGCTCTGAGGATGGTGTGGCCTCCTACTTCCAAAAGAATGAGGTACGTGGAGGATCGCTTCCTGAAGATGTACACAGCGCAACCTTATTAGTGCAAACAAGCGCCGGTTTTTTCTGCTTTTCTTTTAGAATCGGAAGGTTGCCATTAAAACTAGTAGTAATAGAAAGCGCTGACTCGGGGCACCAACCTAAGCCGTCAAATTTAGTGCACACCAATATTTTCAAGTAAAATACAAAACAACACCAATGTCACGTTCGCACCAGCGGTGTCGTGGAGCATACTATCGGACTCGAAGGTAATGCGAACAGCGATGGAACTTCCAGCGGAACACTGGCGCAGCGTGCTGTTCAGCTACTTCTAAGCCTTTGCATAATGTTAGTTGTGTGAACCTTATTTGTCTCGAAATCGTTAGTAGGCGGTCTGTTCTGTGCTGCGGCTGGAGCTTGTTGGGATTTCTAATGGAAAAATTAATTGGCCATTATTTATTTATGCAGCGCTACCAACTCCAGTTGGAGTAAAGGTAGGTGCATGCCTAGCTGCAGTCATAGCTAACTGAAGCATCAGTGGCCAGAGTGTACGCTATCCGGGAGGTGAACCACCGTTGGAGAACTGGGAGGTTACGCTGCGCTTGTTTCTCCTTCCCAGGTGCCTGTGCCGTTCCTGATAATGCTGCTTGCACAGTTTGCACTCATTGTGATCGACCGAGCGCTCTACCTGCGCAAGTACATTCTGGGCAAGCTGATCTTCCAGGTGTTCATCGTGTTTGTCATCCACATTTGGATGTTTTTTGTGCTGCCGGGGATCTCGCAGCGGTCCTTTGTGGAAGAGAAGAACCTTCCGCCAAAGCTGTGGTATTTCATCAAGTGTATCTACCTGATTCTGTCGGCCTACCAGATCCGCTCGGGCTACCCGACACGCATTTTGGGGAACTTCTTCTGCAAGAAGTACAACTACATCAACTACTTCCTCTTCAAAGGGTGAGCTCATATCTTCGATATTTGCTCGAGAACTCTGTTTTGGTGGGGGGGCTTGTCCAAAACGGGTTAACCAAACCACCCCCCTCAAGAGAAAAAAAAAATGGCTAGAAAATTATTTTGTTTAAAATAGCCGAGGCAAAAAGCGACCGTCTTGGCGGACGAACAGTGCCATATGGCTTGTGCGTACACATTCTTTCCATTTCTCCTAAGGGGCTAACCCGCTGGTGCACGGTGAACCCGCAAGTGTATTTTACGAGAGGTGCCCTTCGCTCAAGGACAGGGAGGAGAGGGGGAGGGTAGGCACATAAAAAAAATAAATGACAAAGATCTGTTTCTGACTAACACTTGGGTTGGTGTCTCTAAGTAAAATCATTAGTGCTCGAAGGAAGAGGGATATTTACTTCTTGCCTGAAAATGGGGGCACAGATTTTCATCTGAATGTCAAAGAACAATGTGGGCAGCAACAGAGGAGACGAGAGGGCACGCGGACGTTGGAGCACCGAGCTCTGGTTGGAACGCCTAGTGGATAGACCCAAAGCTAGCTGCCTTTCTCTGTACTGCACTGTTCAAACGTGTCTGGCACCCCCTCCCCCCTTGGATCCGCGCCTGGCTCGAGAGAACTGACAAATGCCAGGGGAAGAATCCGGTTTTATGCTTCTGCAGCTGATATGCCAATTCATATTGGCCAATATGTTGGACTTGAACCTAAGATACTACTACCAGAGTTCCATGAAAAGCTTTATGCCATGCATGTACTAATGCCAGCATTTGTGCACCCTGGTGAATGTTGGAGTAAAGCCGTGGCATTCTCGTGTGGTGCCCATGTGCCGCGGGTCTAACCCTAGAGCTTGTGTGGTGGTTGTGCTTAAAGGCTGACCACCAGAATTGTCTTCTGCCAAGCAGAAAACCCCTTTCCACTGTACATCTCTCCCTTTCTTCTCGCACTGGTTCCTCCACCCCGAAAGGTCTGAGCCACACCCCGCAGAAAGAAGGGTTCCCCTCTTTCTTGACTGGAGAGGAGGAGTTGTTTTCGCCCTTTCCGATTGCTCGTCGGGCTCTAGGCCAGAGTGGGACGGCAGCGGGGGAGCCGAATGAGACGTGGCGCTGTGACCGCAGGTACATGCTGATCCCGTTTCTGTACGAGCTGCGCTCTTTGATGGACTGGATCTGGACGGATACGAGCATGAACCTTAGCAACTGGCTCAAGATGGAGGACATCTTTGCCAACGTGTTCCTGCTCAAGTGCCAGCGCCGTGCTGAAGAGGAATATCCGACACCAAGGTTGGCTAGTTGCCCTCTCAGTGAAGGGCTCCACTTATTCACCAGAGCCGATTCTGGTGAATACACTAGGCACTGGTCAGTCTGGGACAGCTATTAATGCTTGCAGTTCTGGCCAAGTCTCAAAAAGCGGAGACAAGATGCCTCTCTCGATCTAGCAGGAGGTCCAAATATCTGTTCTATAGTCATTACTGCAGCGTATAAATGCACCAACTTGCATGAGGTAGTATGTTTCTCGAGCTGTGAAGCACCAGAAGGACCCAGAGAGCACCCAATAACTTGAACAACTCTATTTATTCTTCTCCTTTTGAGTCGTCCATCTGTTATCCTCACTGTTACAATGCAGTGCATCCAACTTTGCCTATGGCTCACTTTCATCCAAGTGGGAATTTGCCAAACTGAACTTTTCATAGTGGGACATATACTAAACAGTAAAGTTGGCAGTAGATAGGCTTTACTGTGGATCAGTCCGTGTTTCCCTATGATCGGATGGAACCTTGTCAGAGAGTCCAGGAATCATTGACCGTACGTGAAGCCTCAAACAGTTCCAATTTGATTCCCAGGGGTTCTCGTCGTTCATCACTGACCAAGTATGGCCTCGGAGGCATTTTGCTGTTTGCCATCATTCTGGTCATCTGGTTCCCGCTGCTCCTGTTCTCGTTGGGCAATACAGTGGGACAGTCACTTCTGCCCATGGACTGCACTTTTGAACTCAGCCTGGGTGGCTACGAGCCTATCTTCAAGATCAGCGCTCAGCAGGGCAGCCTGCAGCCACTGCCTTACGACAGCTGGGTGCGATTACAGGTGAGATCTCACACACCTTTGCCCCTTGTGCCAGTGTCATATCCTTCTCCAAGCCTTCTCTAACGATCCAGGTCTGCAAAGTACCTGTGCATGGATGAAACAGGTCTTTTTGTTTTCTGTCTGAGCACTGGGTTGGGGAACTTGGGTGCCTGCAGGCGGAGTACAAGTCGAGTGGTGCGGCGCAAAGTTTTCTCGCAACCTACGATGCGTCCGACGTGGCGGTGGTGCGGCTCAACGGCAACTCTACAGCCATCTGGACAGTGAGCCCTCCGAGCCAGGAGGCCCTGATCAAGGAATTGGGGGGGGCTATGGTGCCTCTGCGCCTGCGCTGGACATTTGCACGCTCTGTGGACAACACCAATGCCGACAAGGTTGTGGGCAACGAGCACACGGTGCAGCTGGTGCCCAACACGACCAGCAGCCTGGCCGAGATGCTGAACGGGACCAGCAAGAATGTCAGCGTGCCCTCGATCCTGCCCAGGTTCGTTGGGCTCTCCTTTGACCGGCTCTAGAGGTCCAGCTGGCATGGTGCAAGACTTTTTTTTTTAATTTTCTACATATTTAATTGCTGTGAAAGCAATACTAATGTGGTTTGTGCAGTTAGATTGGATAATCATGGGGGTGGGAGCGCTGCTCAAATTGTGACATTGTGCGCCAATCCACTTTTGCTGCGCCATCCTGCTCCCAAGCACGCATGTTGCGCCAAAACTAGCCAAAAAAGATTCTTTTTTTTTTAAGTTTTATTAATTGGAGTACTTTACTGGCCACAGCGGTCTACCGTGTTGTGTTCGTTTATGAGAGTTTTAGTGGATCGTTTTGAAACCTCTGATACCCCCGATAACAATACCATGTATGCACAAAGGTGGCAGCGGAGTATCGTCATCGGAACAATCTACTAAGACACACCACCATACCGATGTGGTTGTGTCAGCGTCAAAGCAGGTGACTCTTGTTTGATAAAAACTTTCGCCAGGTGCCTATTTTTATCTAAAGAGGATGATCACGATTTATTCCGGACCAGGTGAATAGACAGTGTTCCGTTTCGTTTCATGGTCTCAAGGGCGATTCACCCACTTGCGCTGAGTCTGACCGAGTGCGAGGGTTGCCATGGCAACAGCTACATCCAACAAAAACAGGGTAAAAACCGGTTTTGTCGGAGCCGACGCAGCTGTTGCCATGGCAACCCTCGCACTTGGTAGGACTCGACGCAACTGTGTGAATCGCCCTTCATGTTGGTGAGCCGTCACGTGTCAACAGCACGAGGGAGAACCGTGCGAGTTGTTTAAGTCGTCCGTTTCGAATGCGAGAAGAATGCAAACGCGGGGAAATATACCGTATTTGGACGAATATAAACAATGCACATTAAAAGTACTGCGTTTATTTCTGTTCCCCGTACTCCCGTACTAGTGCCTTCGAAGCGCTTGTTTTGGCTCGTTGGTTTGTGCCGCCAGTGCCACAGCTCGGCCAACAACAGCGTGTAGGTGTCTGATCTCCGAAGATGGGGCATGCTAGGTGTCTTTGTCAGAAGTACGGAGCCATTACTATTATATATAGGGTGTCCCAAGTCACCAGGCTCGATCTAAAATGGACCGTAAAAATCGGCACCTGCACGTAGCAATTTTAACCTTTCGTCAAAGGTGTATTTCACAGGTTAGTCTTTTCTTGTAAAATTACAAAGCATAGCTCCCTTTCTCTAAAAAATAGGGCCAAGAAACTTGCAAGAGTCAACGGCGGGCGGCGACGCAGACGATCAGGACGAGTGGCGCGTAGCGTTTGGCACTCATATTCATAGATGGCGCTACATCTTTATCTAGACTGCTCGCGACCACCGTGGCTTATTAAAATGAACATAAACTTTGTGTAGTATACCTTTGGTTTAAAAATAAGTGCGGACAATAAAATAAACTTAAAGTAAAAAAAGTGTTTGAATAACGACGGCTCTTTTGCTGCCAACTGATTTTGTCTGCGTGTCGTCTGCTTTCTTTCGCTGGTCGGCTACACCTTCGGACGCTGCTCCCGACGCCATCTATCAATACGCGCACCAAACACACCCCGCAACTTGACTTGGTTGTTTGTGTCGCCGCCCGCCGTTGACTCTGGCAAGTTTCTTGGCCCTATTTTTTTACAGAAAGGGAGCCACGCTTTGTAATTTTACTAGAAAAAAACCGACCTGTGAAATACACCTTTCACGAAAAGTTGATTGCTACGTGCAGGCATTGATTTTTACTGTCCATTTTAGATCGAGCCTGGTGACTTGGGACACCCTTTAATACCGGGTGTTTTTTTTTTGCACTTACCAGATTTGTTTAAAAAAAGCCGTGAAAGTTACACTTATGCGGTTTGAGCAGGTGAGTTTACGGCCAGGGGGACATAGTATTGGGGGCTAATCATAACGATCAGTCGGCTAATTAATTAAAATTCGTTAACTGTTTAATTAATGAAAATGGACATATGGCTCCAATTAGAAACTTGCTCAGCGTCATCAAAAACCACGAAATCAATTCTTTTTAGAAGGATATAAAGCAGGGTGGCATTTTACGGCGTTCTAAAAAAGCGCTCAATTTGGACGCGTTTCTTGGTTTCGCTTTCATACCGGAGCGCATCTTTGTGCCTGCAGTCCTGCCCCCCGTTGGTCGCAGTGCGAAGCCACCCCGTCGCCTTCCTCGTAGCATGGAGGGAAGTTGGGCGCACGTGTGTTGCGCGTCTCAGCCACTGGGGAGCAGGACCGCGGGCGCAGAGATGCGCTCCGATAAGAAATCGAAGCCTAGAAACGCGACCAAATTGTGCGTTTTTACGGAAATCCGTAATATACTGCCCCTGCGTTATATCCTTATAAAAAAAGTTGATTTAGTGATTTTCGATGACGCTGAGTATGAAGAGACATGCTGATCAAGAGCACAGAATGTGTCCTGCACAAACCACACTCGGTGTGCATTTCATTTTTTTTTTTATTACCTATCATTTATTAATGCGAAAGCATTAACTGTCTCATGGAGCGAGCTGACTGAAACGCGAAAACGGCTCCTAGTTTCCACCGCGATCCCAATAGGAACGATTCGCCTTCAGTTCCATTGGCTGGCGCGCGTCGACGGGGCTCCCATTGGGCGCTGCGCCATGGCCTCCGAGATCCCGAAGCATGCGCGCTCGCGCTAGTACGCAGCAGACGACAAAGGGAGTGGACGAGCAGACGACAAAGGGAGCGGACAAGCGGCTTGCATGCTTTCGCATTCACAACTCGTAAGAAATGCTTAGGTGTACCTCAAGCTTTTTATCTTTTCGGTATTTTAATTTTATAGATGTTGCTGTTTATTTTGTTTCTTATTTATGTTTATTTATTTATTATTTTCATCCAAAAGCTGCTGCTCTTGCTGGCATTTTTGCATTCAAATAAGAGAATTGACCGTTCCAGACGAGCTGTGCTAGTAGCTCAGTTGCTATAGTATCCGATCGCCACTGCACCGACCCAGGTTAGAGCCCTGCCTCTACCTTGATATGTAAACTTGACATATACTAACCTTGACGCTCCCAGCATGTTGCTCGTCCATGACACTCGTCATGATGCTCGTTCATGGCGATTTTCTCGTAGACTCGTAAAACACATCTTGGAAAAGGAAATGAAAGATGCCCGCGGTCGTGTTGCTTGTCATACACCCCGCGATCGAGTTGAAGCACGCTGGGGCCGCACTAAGGTGGGATGAAGGTCTCTCGGTGCTGTCTCGAAAACAAAACTAGCTAGCGTCTGGTGCTGTAGCAGTATTCAGTCTGTTCGGAGAATTAAAGTTACCCTAGTTGCGTATTCGTCGTCTTTGGGCGTGACTAATTTGGTGAATGGATGCCAATTTTGAAAGTTTCGCGTTTTCTCGACTCTGTGCCGACATGCACTGCTACTTGTTTAGGACTGCTCTGGGAAGGGAGGTTTTGATGAGGCGTTTCCTTTGGCCAGGTTCCTGCTGGTGCCCCGTAAGGGCAAGGTGGAAGTGGTGCGGGCCCTGGACTTGCCCGATCGGGAACCCTACCGGAACCTGACTCTGCGCCTGCGCACGGGGGCCTTTAAGAACCTGAGCGCACGCAGCGAGTGGTGGGAAGTCCAGGAGAGCTGCACAGATGCGTACCCGTACCCGTTCCTGCGTGACGACCAGGGCTCCTGCTCGAACCTCAGCATGGTCGTCTTCAGCGAGAAGGTCTTTCCGCAGGCGCTGTCGCAGCTCACGGGATACGGGTATGTGCCTTCTGCGGGTCTCCCAGAGCTTTAGTATTTCATCCCACGGAGACCGGCACCTAGGAACTTCTTTCATTTCGGCTCTCGGTAATTCTATTAAAAATGAAGGAATCGGCCGGTTTCTAGAGGGAGGCAACTGCTGCTCTTCTAAATCTGCCGTATCTTTTCAAGTGCTGCATCGGAAAGATTGGATACGTTACAATGACCAAAGTTCAGGTTTTATCAGACGACGCTGCCACCATCTGCCGACAGAGAGCCTGTCGTACGATTGGATCCATCCTCATTTGGTGCTGTTCAAACACTCTGAACCTGTTAAAGATTACATTTTAATGAGCGAAGCAGTTGTGTTTGCTTGTGGGTGATTTTAGTGCTGGAGGCCCATAGGTAATGGATTAGCAAAGAGACAGTTTTTTTAAACAGGAATACCAGATTCCACAAAACATAACCCATAGTTTGTTCAAAAAAAAAACCTTTATTGCTCTCCCAAAAAACAGTTTTAGTGTGTCCTAACCTAACCTAACCAAACGTAACCACTCTGGAGGAGTACAGAAACGCAAGTGTCCACCTCTTCATGGTCTACAATTTTTACTCAAGATTTTTGAGTGAAAATATTCATGGATTTGTTTATACTATTGTTTAGGCAATGACATATAAAAATGTTGACAAGCCGCGCCTCGGTCGATCTTTTCTGACCCTAGTACTATTCTCAGCTGGATGGCCCTATTATGTGAAATGAGTGTCTTGCCTCCTAGCTCCTATAGCATTGCCATCTCGAGAAAGTTTTTCACGTATAACCAGAATAGAAACAAAAAAAAAAATGACTTTTTTAATTTCCAGTTAAATCAATCGGATCTATTAGATTTAAATCAGATCTACCGTATTTGAATCCCTGTAGCTAGAGAAAAAGTGTTTCCTTATTACTAGATATATTTTTTAACATGGCAGATTGATTGATCAATCTCTATGATCGCTAAAAAGGAAGAATTACTGTAAATTTAAAGTACAGTCTAATTATTAAACTTTTGAATGGGGTTTGCCATACTAGAACAAATACAGCTTGGTTTTTGGTTGTGAAAAGGCTTCATTTGCTTTTTTTTTTCCGTGTTCCAATTTGCTTGCATTGATATTTTCCTCGTATTTGTTTCTTCCTTTCGCTTTCCGATTTTCTTGCATAGGACATTACGTAACTGACAAACTTCGATTTGCCCAGAAGAGCACCGCTTTTTACTCATTTTCATTTTGCAATACATATTTCTTCTCTATGATCGTTTGATTTAAATATAAAACAACATACAAAACATCAGATGATAGGCAAACAATAAATAATAAAAAGTATTTTGAGGAATTAGTGTGGGAAAGGTTTGAATTAAATCATTGGAAAACCGGTGTAATTTAAATCGCGATTTAAATTGTGTTGATTTTTATTCTCCACCCTGGTTTATCCGCTTAAGTGGTCCTTGCAATATTTTATTGCCAGAGACAAAATTGCCTCGATACTTGTATCGAGCCAACCGATGCAGGTTGTGTGTCAACCTGTTTGAATCAGTTTAAATTGGTCAGTCTTGCCCTCTAGGTTTTTGGGGTAATCTGTTATGGAATGAGATATGAATGCACGACGCATTCTGCATCAATTGGCTTTATGCGAAGTATCGATTCTCCTTCCTACGCTCGCAGTAAACTACTAGAGGTATGTAACCAGTCTTGGCTTTAGGCACCATGTTTTGCAGCCACATGAGTACATAACTAGGGAGCGTGCAACACCTAAAGGGGGCACGCCCATACAACCGATGTGCACACCAAATGACTCTGCTGGGAACCGCACCGCGGCGCCACTGTCTTGTCGCACGCTTCCCATCATTACTCCGTGGCCAATCAGATTGCGGCGTTACTCTTTATGAACGCGGAAGAAGGAATGGGGTAGTGCATGAACATAGTAAGCTCTGCCGTTCTTACTTTGTCAGTGAGAATGGCAGGGCTTATTATCTTCATGCGCTGCCCGATTCCTAGCAAGTAACGCCGCAATCTGGTTGGCTGCGTAATGGAAGCATGTGACAAGCGTGCGCATGAGTCAGATTGGCGCGCCCCCTTTCGGGGCCGTACGCTCCATATAGCAGCTGATATCACACTTTTCGAAGCCCCTCTGGTAGCACAAGAGTATAGCATCGAACTACTGACCGAGACTTTTTTGGTTTGATTCCCCTCACAAGGGACAAAGTTGCGGTAATTTTTTAAAGAAACCTGGCCGTGATTTTTCCTTACCTTTCGTGGTGTTTTAGACTTGGAAGCTTGCCCTAAAACACATTCTGCACTAAGCTTTGCTTTTTGTTGAAACATGTGCACAGTGATAAAATTGCAAGTGACTCGTATTACATGACGATACAAGTAATTTCTTTATTCACCATACAAAGGGGGAAATTAGTAACACTCTGCAAGAAGCCAGACTTTTTTCAATGGTTCTAAAGGTAAAAATGAGCATGCTATGTACTGCCGCCTGCTAAGAATCAGGTGGGGAATAGAAGACCTGCTGTGGTCGGTGACAGGTTGAGTTCAGGGGAAACCCCTCCTACCCCCCTCCACTTTAGCAGAGGGAATGCTGGAGAGGAGGTGACCTCCTCTGCAGCGTTCCCTGAAAGGGGTAGGAACAGCTTTCCCTAAGGTCCAATTTCGGTCACCACGAGAGAGCGAGATCTAATTTTCTTCTGGCAGAGCAAGCGAAGAATGCAGTTCATCTGCTACGAAGCGCCATTCGCAGGGGGAAATAAAAAAAAAAAAGAAAACGCCGTACATCGGCTGCTAACGAACCGAGAAAATGTTTATTGTCTACAACGAACCGAGTGCCGCTGCAGAGCGAGATCGGACGCGGGCAGAAGTTGTGACAGTCTGCCTTTTCAGATTGGAAGCCATTGACAACTTGCGCTTCTTTTGCAAACCTCAAGTTGTTCTGCTGCCGTACACAAGCTAGCATTGACCGGTAGATTAAGGAGTACAAAGGACAAGGTCATCAGAGGTCGCGAGACCTTTCTCGCTATTTGGTAGTTGGTGGGACATTCTCACCAAAATTTTGCCCGATTTTGAGCTCTTAAACGGGTCTAAAAGGTCTCATTGGTTGATTATGTGCAGTCTGTTGCGCCATTTTCAATCTGAGGCAGAGAATGCTCTCTCTCGCTCACTTTGACCAAACTCTAACCCCTGAACTGTTAATCTGTCACCGACTATAAGTAGAAACAAACTAAAGGAAAAGCAAGAAATGATTACTACCATTATCACTATGCTTTGGAACTGAGAATGGGCACTGAAATACATTGCACAGGAGCAAAGTATACAATAAAAGTGTGCATTATTCTATGCCAATTCATGGGGAAAATCAGCAATGACTAACAATAATCATCCCTGGAGAAGGGGGACAAAGGACAAACACAAATCTCCAAACACAACTAACACAACTAGGTAACTGGTGTGCGACTGAAAAAATCCGCCTGGTCCTGGTATCGAACCGGGGGCCTCTCCATTTCCAGGGGAGCGCTCTACCAACTGAACTAACCAGGAGTTGGACGTCAGTAGAGCAAACGGGTTTTATCAGCTGCCACCAGTCTAACACCAACAAGGGTGAATAATGATAATAAATAATAATAATGAAAATGTTTGTCCTTTGTCCCCCTTCTCCAGGGATTATTATTGTTATTCTAGTCAAGCTCGCTTGCACCTTTGCATTACTTGCATCATCTTCAGCTACGGCATTGCCTAAGAAGTAAATTTAACACACAGTTGTGGGACCTTTTTGCTCCGCTTCAAAGGAACTTCCTCGAAGCCTTGGACCTCTTGCTAAGAGCTTCTTCAGGGCTGAAGAAGTGGAGTCTCGTTGCACAATGCTGGCTGCCACGCTTTCCACTTGAGCACGGCAGCGAGCAGAGTGGTCAGGTTCTCTGGACCTGCTTCACTCTCGTTGTGCGTTTGCTGTGCAATCAATTTCACTGACTTGTGGAAAATTTCTTTGATGCAGGATTGTGGGCCTGTACACAACATTTGTGCTAGTTGTGTCTCGTCTCATCCGGGGCTTCATGGCTGGCAGTTCATTCATCATCATGTTCGACGACATTCCCAACGTGGACCGTGTTCTTCAGCTGTGCCTCGATATCTACCTGGTGCGCGAGAGCCGAGAACTGAGCCTGGAGGAGGACCTGTTTGCCAAGCTCATCTTCCTTTATCGCTCGCCAGAGACACTCATAAAATGGACACGCATGGCAGAAGTGCAACAGTCACCTCACCGAAACTGATCTCGAATTGTCATTGGTGCATATTTCTGTTATCTTATGCTCTGTCTGTTTGCAAGGAGGGACTACCGAATGGGGCCGACAGAAAGAGCATTTTCACGTTTTTGGTGCTGCCAGAGCATTTCCACTCTTGTGAAATATGTGCACAATAGTGCAGCGACTCGGCCGTGAGTGCAGAAGGTTTAGACAGCCCATTTAACGGCCATGGTGCTGCTGGTGTGCTGCCTACTCGGAGTGTGGTTGCAGGTGACCAAGCGGCAGATTCTATACTTATTGCATTATTTTTCTCTACTTCAGATATGATGGGACACTATGCAATATCTTTAATATAATTTTATGGGGGCTTTTAAGGATTGATGCCCCTGGTGTTTGAATGTGAAGTGACCCGTGTCGTTCATCAAGTTCCTGTTTACAGCCTTTAGGCGTGTGGTGCTAGCGTGCTTCAATTTAACTGTAATATATTTTTTTACGAGTTGATTAAACTTCAATCATGAAGGTAAAACTCGAAGAGGTGATGGTTCATGTCTTGGCGAGAAGTGAAAATGAGGTGGTTTTCTTCCAATGGCTTTGGAGAAAGAATAATTTGGTTCTAGAGACAGTTAAATGTGGACGAAGTACCTAGTCTGGAATTTTGGAAGCTAGGATCCAGTGAGCCCGATGCAGTGTTGGTGGCGTAATATTGTCATTGATTGCTGGAAGACGTTTTTGTAATGGAGTGTTCAGCTTACCAGCTGTGTACTTTGCAGTGATGGAATAAGAGTCTAGAAAGTCACTGGAATTAAACCTTTTGTAGACTCAGTCTGCACTTTTCAACAAAAATGCGACTAACAATAAAACTGAAGATATTTACTCAACTGCAGCGCTTTTACATTGTTATATATGGGAAAATGGGTTTACTAGCATGTAGAGTTTTATGGCCTTGTAGAGCCACTTTGAGCAAAATGTAGACGAGACAACAAAAGCCGCATTTTATGCCCCGACTTTATCCCTCTTGGTGCAGGCCTCAAAAGCATGTATGCGAGCAAAGCGAGCATGCCTCGTCTGCTGGTACCCACAATAGTTTCAGCAGTTTCAGCCTGTTCAGTGCAGGAAAATGGGGCCATTCGCTGAAACGTCGGATGAAATGACAGTTGGACGAAGGGCCCGATATGGTCCATGTGTTCCCATAAATGGAACGTCTAAAAATCTACTCGCTTGGAAAAGCACCGTCGTAAGCTCTTGAAGTCTGCTATATTTGGTAGGTTCACCCAGTTCACCAAAGGCACCGCCACAAGTCTTGGTGTATCTATACAGCATGTTATATTTTAATTTGAACACATTTTTTGGAAAGGGCGAGAGAGTTACATGGGTGCCATCTTCATGTATGGATCAGGTCCGGCAGACATTAGGTGGGCTAATTAAACAGTCTCTCAATCAACTTTTTAATTATTGGTTTTAGAGGATCATGTTGTAATAGCAGTATTGATGGCAGTTATGAATTGTCTAAACCAATTTAAACATTATTCTTTATGCCAAAGGGCTTCGAGATCATAATATAACCTGCGTGTATATTTTTTTCCGCCCAATTCCGAAACTATGCAGAAAAACCATCGGATGTTTTATTTACAATGAGGTATAGAAGTGACATAGAACCATTTTGCACATTAAGGGCAGGAGTTTGGGCGCTTTTTCTGCGTCTAAATTTGAAATCATTTGATAAAAATGTGAAAACTGATCGACAAATATCTCGAAGCCTCTAAGCATTTGGAAAATTCTTTAGATCGGTTTAGCCTCTATTCGTAAATGTCATCAATATGCACTATCAGTGGTGGAACTGACAAGTGGCGATTTGGAGCAGCTCTTGTAGCAGGGAACAACAGGTTTTGGAGCAGAGATTCCCACTCCCGGAGCAGACAATTTTGAGCTTCCATGTCAGAAAGGTTTATACAATCTCTCTGAAAGTTAGCCTGTGGAAATAAACTGCAGTTGTTGGAGTGTTGGGAGACTATTGAGAACGTCGTACCTACAGGGGGTCTGGCCGCTACAGATATTTATTTATTTATTGAACATTCATGCGCTGGTAATTTTACAGATATCTCAATTAACCTATTAGGAATACCGATGGCGTTTTCAGTCTCTGTTTGACAAAAAAAAAAATTGGCTACTTTGTAGGGTTTGTGTCACGGTGATGTAATTGTCAAGAGTTTGACATCAAACGGACACTTTTGTGTTGAATGTGTCTCACGCTGCTCTCTGCTTAATAGTAGTTAGGCATGCGCAAATAATGGATTTTGGGTTTGAAACAAATTCAAAGTGTATACTGGTTTTGTCCGACTATTTTTTAATTGAATAGTTGCGGCGTCTTTCTGCACACATTTCACTACTGTTACACCACGCTTAAACGAAAATTCAGCTGAACTCTCAAAGGTTGTTTCCAAGCTTCCAATTTCCCACTTATGAGCTCTGTTAAATTTAATCTAGCTATATTAATAGACTATGGCCTCAGAAAGTCCAATACCTACATTGAGATGGCAAGTAAATGACAGTTTTGACATACAATTATACCTATAAAGGAGACCAGCCATACCTAATTGAGTATTTATAAATAATCTTGCTATATGCAAATATTTTCTTCGATTCTGAACTAAAAAAAAATAAAAAATAAACACAGGTTTTTACAACATCGCTGCCTAACATATACTCCTGCATAATAGCCAGGTAAAATTTTAAGATTTTACTGCACTGTACATATCAACAATCACTTTTTTTTTCTTCTTTTTTAATACGCCAGGCGCGCGCGTGCACCATACTGCTTTGAATGTGTTTTTTGCCTAAGCGCGCGGCTGCGCTGCGGCCAAGGGAGCCGCCAGATCGCGGTGTGAGCTCCGCGGGCATAGCTTCTCTGCAGTGCATCGGTGCTTGAGGAGAAGCGCACTCAAGGGGGCTTCGAAAAGTACGAACATTGCAGTTAATTTTGAAGCGCTACTATGCATTGATAACAATGAGTTCTGCCCATGAATACAGTGCAAACACTGGACGTATTCTTGAAAGATTTCAACACTGCTTTCCCCAGTGGGCTTCCAGATGAAAAAGCCCAACATATCCTACATGCTCTGCTTGACTTCTTCGAAGCGCCAATCAATCAACCTGGCACCAGCCGAGCCCGCGATTTGTCCAAAAATTGAAATTGTAAATAGAGTCTTCACATTGGCTAGACTAGTGGGTTGGGTCTTGGGGTCATCTCGCAGCCCTGGCCATGCCATGTGTGCTTGGGCCTCGGCAGTTCCTTCAACGGGAACCTGCCAAGAACTGAAGTTACCTGAGGCACTATAGTCAGATAATGCCTTTTTCAATGCGATGTGAACACACCGTGTCATTGTTGAACACAGTGTTCAACAATGCCGGGTTAAATGGACTGCAACAGGGATCAAATGAATGGGGTTTAAAATTGCTCTGTTCACTGCTCCCTGGAAGTTGCAGCTAGTGTTTGAGGTGTGCTAGAGCTGGGTAAGGTTGCAGTGACTGCATTAAATGATCACTTCACCCTTGCCAAAGGAAACTGTTTGATTAATCAGGCGGACTTTGACAGTGTTTGTCGCGTAAATGAGACAAAAAAAAAAATTAACGGAGTCTAAAAAAACAGGGCAGATAAGACAAACTACTGCTTGCAACCTTGCAACACTTGGCTGATTAGGTTGCAATCAGTCAAGTGTTAAATGGACGAGTTAAGGTTGCCAAGGATTTTAAATAATCTCGGATACTAATCCGTTCGGACGAATATTACAGAAACGACAGGGACGTCTTTCTGCTGTTCTGAAAGTGCTGCAGAACCCAAGGATCCTGGGTTCAATCCCCACCCTTGCCCGTTTCGATCTGGATGAGCATCACGCGTACCGGCTCTGCCGCAGCTGTGTGAGATCACATGACCACAGAAACCGAGACTAAAGAAATTAACTCGAAATCAAAGCACATATTTCTCTAAGAAGACTGGCTAAACTTCAGAAACGTGGGTTTTATTTTAGTAATCAAAGATGTAAAACTCTGATTGAAGCATTTTTGTTGGAGCGGTTGGCACCGTTGTCGTGTCACGGTCCTAGGGGGCAGTGGCTAACTTCACTAATGAACGTCTCGGCATACATCTATCCCTTGCGGTGCCCGGCAGGTTGCCCAGGCGCTGTTGGACGAGTACGGCGGCACGCACAGCTTTGGTCGCAACTATTTTACAGGAATTTCAGCGACTTTGGCCACCCATGTAGTGCACCTTCTGGAAAGTTTAGGACTCGCAGCCTTATCCACAGTCATGTCCGAGGGAGGAACGAAAAACTACTTGCCCTCGGGCCCGCAGCCGGGAGTGACGTACCCGCTGGAAGTCTTGTACTGCGGGGAGTGCAGCATGCCGCTCGAATACTGTGAATACTACCCGGACGCCCAAAAATGCAAGGAGTGGCTGCAGAAGAACCTGCCTGAGGAGTTTGAGAGACGCCTGAATCTCGAAGACAGCTCCCAGTCCGGCGCTGCCGGTGACGAAGAAAAGAAGAGGCAGAAACGGGGCGGAAAGGGCATGGTCAAAGCCAAGAAGCGAGTCGAGAAGGACAAAAGGGTCTGTCTCTTCAGAGCGTCCAGGTGAGTCGGGCCACCGAAATGCTTCCACCGGCACGATGACGGTCCTTTGAGTAGCAACGGGCATTACTTATGACAAGTCGTCGGTGGCCCCAGGTTGCCATTTCTCACGGTTTATACGCACACCAAACAACCACATAATTGGGATGAGAGCTGTCATTACCTCGAAAGTAATCGGGGGATTGGTGGTCAAAATATCATCGTATCTCAAACGGCCGTTGTCTTGTGGACCATGTCACTGCCCACTGCTAGGCGTGTCATATGAGCCCTCCAAAAGCTTCCAGATTGCCTACAGTTGGCACGAGTTTGCGAGCGAAACGGCTGACGGAGCCAAACCTTGTTTCCTCCGTGTATATGTGGCATTCATTAAAGTCACTGGATCCTGGGAAAGTAGACTGCTAGCCGAAGACGTATACTAGCATACTGACGACTAAAACCTCGTAAGGCGATTGGCTAATCGGCCTCTGTTGCTATGGCAATTGCCATTTCGGCCCCTTCGAAGCTTCGAAAGGGTCATTCTAATCCAGTCGCACCAAGATCACCATGGAGCATCGTTGTACTGAAGGCATTCCTTGCCAGTATGAGTCTTTGGCACTGTGTATGCAATCAACTTATCAGTTGTGCCCATCTCCACAAATCTCTTCCAATGATATTTCATCTAGCATATTTCAAAACAGGAAAATTATTTTTCAATACCTCCAAGCACTGACACCACATGTGGTGGTGGTTTGAAGATGTACGCTTGTTTCGCCAGTGTGTGGATAGCAAAATCTCGGTATACAAGAAACGTCTCTATAAAGCGATGCACCACCAGCAAATTTAGATTGGCTCACCAAGAATGGAGAGATCGAGGAGAAATTGCTCATTTCGTGAGCCAAAATGGCGTCCATACAGGGAGCTTGGCGCTACTTTCCCACAATCCAGTTACTTTAATATTCACTGGGCGCCATACTTGAATGGACCTTTTGTAGAAATACGCGGTGCGCATGCGCGGAGTATTTCATGCGCCTGGGTTCGAGAGTATCTAGTTCCAAACAATCCGCCATCTTGCATTTCTCGCCTTTGAGCGGTTTCGTTGAGTCGACCTCGGGGCGGAAGATTACGCACGATGGGGACAAAGGTGAGCTTGGGGGAGCCGCATCTAGGTCACATCGCCTCAATGGGTGAACAGGATGTAGCTGACGTTTTCGGTGTGGAACGGGTGGGAGAGGCCTTGGGCGTGCGTTGTTTTCCAGTCACCTAGTCTCGAACCGATTCGCGTGTCTAGGTGGCAGCACATATTCACCAAGAGGTCCATTGAGCGCAGCGTCCACAGCGCATGCTCAGAACGACACCCCATTTACCTTCGAAGACTTACCATCTTCGTGGTGTCAAGTGTATGTTGCAGAAGCGTTGTAGAAGCTTATCGTGAGCTTGTGTTCTGCAACAGCGGATTCAACTATGGCCGCCAGTGAACACCACCTAAGGCCTTCCTGTCATGTGTTGTCTGAAACATGTACAAGTTTAATTCATTTGTTTCAAATATGGCAACAGAGCACGAGTAAGTGGGAACTGGTTTGTCAGTTCTTGGAAGCAATTGTCACCAGTCGTAAAAGCACCAATGCTTTGTGAGGTTAATAGTCCTTTGCAAATTTCCAGTGATCACATACATCCGAGCAAAGTGCCTGGCCATTTGGATTGCAGGTGTTTGTGTGTCAACTACGAAAGATAACTGGTGGAAGATGTTTGATTTAATATGAAGGAACACAGTATGTGGAAAATGCTGCTTATGAAGCACTGGGCACCTTTCTTCCTCAGTGCTCAAAGTGAAAAGTGCCAGACAAGTAGATGCCAAATAGACCAAATTACATTAAAAGGAAATAGCCTTTCAGCAGAAGACACAAGTTATCAGTGGCAGGCATTTAAAGGCCAGTGCCTTTTTTTCCTGCCTCTTGCAATTTGTTTTGACCTGAATTTGGGCATTGAGGAGGGGAGACCACAAGGAATGAAGGAAAATGGGGAGGGGCTTTCAGCCAGGTAGAAATGGATTTTGGGTATCTGTTTTGAAGAGCACTTGTCAGCTTGATTCTATAAAGAGAAAGCTACAGACTGCAGCCAACATTAGGAGAGCACTTTCTAGTAGTGACCACCTCTGGAGCCAAAGCAGACAGTTTAAACCCAGGGTGATCCCTTCCTCAAGAAGTCTTTGGCTCATCGCTCATAGCCTCGGTTGCTTTGTGACGTAAAACCCCATTCTTGGTTTACTTCTAAGTGGCGCACAGTGGCGTAGCTGGGCCATCCGGCACCCGGGGCCCTTACGTCTTTCGTAGCATCCCCCCAACCCCTTTTATTCCCCGAGATCACAACCAACCAGTAAAGTGGGAAGAAGACGGGGTGCTGCCAGAGGTGGCACCCCCCCCCCAACGTGACTCTGGGACGCCTGGTACCCGGGGCCCCGGCGTCCCAGGAATTCTTGTTGGAATGGCTATAAGACAAATTACCTGCAGTGGCCAGAAGAGCAAGTAACATGTTACTGAGCAATGGCACTAACCTTCAGTTTGGCTTGGTGTTCTTTCAGTTGTCTACCCAGAACAGTTGTGAATTTGTTGCAATTGTTCCAGAATGCTGATCTGGGCAAAAGGGTGTAACATCCCCTTCCTTTCATTTTGTGCAGGGGCAAGAAGAAGTTTGTCACAGTGGTCACCGGCCTCAGCACATTTGACATTGACCTAAAGGACGCTTCCAAATTCTTCTCACACAAGTTCTCCTGTGGGTCTTCTGTCACGGGTGATGATGAGATTGTCATCCAAGGTGACGTCAAAGACGACGTCTTCGATGTCATCAGCGAAAAGTGGCCCGAGATCGACGAAGACCTCATCGAAGATCTCGGGGATCAATCTCGCTAGGTGTGTACATAAGGGAGCTTTGCTGCTGTTGGCAAATAAATCTCTTGTTTTGATAATGTACAACCCTAAACCCTTGCTGTTTATTCAGTTTCGGAAACTGCAAAGGCCATTAGCACCAAAGTGCTTACCCTGCTGCATCCTGCTTCATTTTACGAAAATGTGAGGAATTTGTGCCAACATAGCGACAAAACTTAATATTACTTTAATAATACTGAAAATATAATAGCTAAGGCATCGCTACCCAGCCAAACCGTTACGATATGCTTATGCGAGTTTTCAGAACTATTCGACTGCATTACCTATCAAAGACTGAGAGTACTCCGAAATTTCGTAACAATTCTCATGTTTGTAGTGCGTTCTGAACAGTTAATGAGTCTCGTTGAGTGCGCTTCTCACTGCGCACTGGTCTACTGGAGAGAAGTGAGTGACAACCGCGGAGTAGGCACCACGATTTTGAATGTTGCTTCGCTGCAGCGCACCATCGTGCTAAGGGGAAAGCACTCATCCAGAGCAAGACTCGACAATTTCTAAATACAACTTCGGCTTGTATATATGATATACTGTGATATCCTGGTGGTACCTTTTTCCAATTCAAGATTTAGCAAGGATACTTTGGTATTACAAGAACATTTATATGCACTCTTTTGTAGGTTTATTTTTTTAATGTCAACTCATTTATTTAGCTATCACTTTTATATAGTTGCAAGTAAATTAGAACTAAATTGGCAGGAGCAGTGGATGGAAGCTTAGGAAGAATCTTAACAAGTTTGGCGGGTTATTAAGTTCTACATATAAAATGTAATTGGTGTTCATAATCAAATGACAAGTGCTTTGTTTTTTATCTCGATTGTAAATTGCCATTTTATTACAACCTCTGGAATTTGAAGGAAGCATTAATTAAGGTGCTCAAAATGATTGTACTCTAACATTGTTTCAGTGGGATTCAGTACCTACAATAACCCTTCACAGCAGTTTGTGCTGTCCTTTGTTAGTCATCTTGTTACCATGTCTGGTGCTTCTCCACTCAACTGAACACTAGCTCTGTGTTTAAGGGAATCGCTCCTGCTGTGCAATTGATGCTAACAAAGGGTTGCACGTTAGTGAGAAGGCAAAGTAGACATTGCCTTTTAGTTGGACAGGCCGACATATTTATCGTAACATTATATTTGCAGTGGTATGAACGAAGATGAAGTGTCTGCTCAAGCCCCAAAAGTTCTCTTTTCTGCTCCGAAATTGACTTTTGGATGCTCCAAGAGCTGCTCCAAAATGACTCTGACCAATCACATTACTGGTAAAGCCACATGCTAGGCTAGTTCTGTCTGTATGCATCCCATAGGAAGAGTGGCTTTATATATAAACATTGCACGAGCATATTAAACATACGACGAGGAATAATAAGTGGAAATTGAGCTTGGGAGCTGCCCACATTCCCAGGTGTTATGCATGTACAGTCAACTCTCATTAATTCAAACTCGAGGGGGGCCGAAAATTTGTTTGAATAAAGCAAAGTTTGAATTATCAGGAGTTTCTTCCCATAGATACGCATAGGATGGGACCTGCACGTTAGTTTGAATTATCCGAAAGTTTGAATTAAAAGATTTTGAATTAACGAGAGTCGACTGTACAAAGTGTGACACTAGTAGCACAAAAATGTGATGGTGCTGTTTTTCTCCTTTTTTATTCAGCTGAAAGGCTATGGTCAAAACCACTACAGTACTATATTCGTTTTGACCTCAAGAACCATAGTATATAAAAAGTTTGGCTTCTCACGTAGCATCACTAATTTACCTCTTATGGTGATGCAAGATGGTGAAGTATATGCATTTAATTGTGAAAGTGGCCAGCTGCACAGAACAAACTACACTCACAAGAAATTATACATCCACACTGCTGGTGAGTGTATCATTTATATGCATTTAAGACCAGTTATTTGTTATTTCATCAAAATGCAAAAACTTTTTTTTTCCCCTCTGATAATTAAATCTTGCGAGAACTACTTTGTGCAGTGCATAAACTATGCACAACATTTCCTTTGTTTTTCTTGAGGTGACAAGTGTATGGCTGTAGCGGAATGCGTTTATGTGGAGCACTAGCCTTGGCAGTAAAATTTGGTGTTCGACACTGGCCCGTATGAGTAAACTACCCAAAAGTGTTGTCTTGTTTGTGTGTGCCGTGTAATGTACACATGATTGGTGGAAAGGCGAGCAGAGAATCTTTCTCTTCACTGTAGTACAAGCCCTCTGCCACAGCTAAGATGGCACAGCTAAGGTGGCACTGTGTAAAAGGAAGACATTTATATTTCTCACTAGGGCAATGCTCTGTTCTAAGGCTGCTCTTCTGCACTGACATTACTGCTAACAGCTGGGAAGCTCACATTCATGTCAGTCAAATGTGTTTCCAGAGAACTAAGCACAACTGAGCTGAATGGATGGTCAGTTCAGCTCTCCAGTGGGCTCATTTGGGCTTGAAGGCATTATAGCTGTGCAATAGCCAGGAATCTTTTTCGGGGGCTGGGTTGGCTGGGATGTCCATACTTTGGGACTGGGAGGAGGGTCAGGTATCATGCATATGTATATTATAGTGTTGCAAGTACTTTGGAGGAGGAGGAGGGGGGCTTCAGCCCCATAAACCCCAATTCTAGCTATGCCACTACCCAGGTCCTAGGACACTTCACTATGTTCACTTAGAGAAAGGACATTGAACAGTGATGGCATTCTGTATTTCTCGAAGTATGTGGAAGGTCAGGAGGTATTACAAAAGAATTTGACGACACATTTAGCTGGTGCACTCCCTATCACTTCTGCCAGGTCATCCACACTGCACTGCGAAATTGCCTTGAGGCCTAAATAAAAGGGGGAAAGGGGGGGGGGGGGAGCATTTTAGTAGCTTGTAGCATAGAGATACACACCACAAAGCTTCCGCTGAAAGAGGATTGCCGACTTTACTCACTGTGCCACTTGTGCACCAAAGCCTTAGCTCTGACTTCTCCAAGGCCTGGGACTTTTAGAAGGCACGCAAGCACTGCTGCACTTGCTGGGGGAGCTCGCCGCTTCAGCAGGAACAAGTGCTGTTTCTCTTTGCTCTCAACCACTTCCTTTGGGATGAAATACAGTCCGGTTTATGCAGGGCTCTTCAAAAAGAAGTATGCATGCACCAATCTCTCCAGACAGTTAAATTAAGCCTCCAATCGGTTTCTTCTGGTTCACTCTCCAATCCAAATATGCTTCGGAGGTCAGTTTTGGTTATTTTGGCAGTTTGCAGAGGGGCTCAAGCTGGGAGCGACAGTACATAACAGCAACTGCAATCATTGAGAACTACAATTTCCTAGTGCACATTTGCAGCCCAGCTCTGCAGAAGTCAGATTTACGACAGAATGACGCATTCAACACTGGAGGGCTCTTGACAGGCTTAAAGGGGCCCTGCAATGACTTTTTTACTGGTTTTTAATTTGCACCGAACCTGAGCGCACTGAACGTAGTAACTTAATGAAACTTTTCTTTTCTCAAATTTTGCTTTATTTTAAAAGTTATAGGCAAATTAGAATTACAAAAACAAGTAAAAAATAACCTCCTTCATGACGTCGTAGGTCCTGGCTTGAGTGGCCGTGAACTAGAGGAGGGGTAGTGGGCTCATCGAGCGTTCACGGCTGCCGCACTCCGTGTCGACGGCTCGAGAGGGCGCCACTAAAGCATGTGTTGGATAGGCTGTATGAAGTGGGCGGCCAGGGCGGCTCGCATTGCATTTGCTGCGCGATTAAAGACTAATTCGGCATGACACTTCATTGGCCACAAACGACAGCAAACACGGGGCAAAGATCAGTTCAGAACGGGAGCCACTTTGCGCTGCCATACCGCCAAATGGCCAAATCGCCAACCAAGCCCGCGCCGAAGGCCTTCGGAACGCTCGGAACCGGTCGGATCCTCGAGCCGGTATACGATCGCAGCGCCGCCGCGTACATCCGGGACCTTTCTATGCTCGCCGTTCGTCGGGGCCTCATCCCACTAGCCCTTTCTAGTATGCGCCGTTTTTTCTGCCGCTTGGTAGCGGGTATGTCGACTGGTCATTTCTTGTTTCCGTACTTTATAAACTGCATTTGTTTCTTTTCTGATCTAAAATACTGAACAAAAACTAGTTTCATACATAATTGAAACGGTTCGCGACACTTATATTTTGTATCTCGACTAAAAAAAAAGCTTTTAGCGGCTCTGACCAGTAGTAAGCCCAGGACCAAAGACGTCATATTTCGCGCGCTTTTGGCAACGCGGGTCGCCCTCGTAGGTTGAGGAGGTTTCCGCATCGTCCGGTTAAAATATGACGCACTGATATTTAGTTACTCTCTCCGTGCCCGCTGGCTTGCCCGAACCCCAAGAGACGTGGAAACCGCAAAAAAGGCAGACGCTTAAAGGGGGGGTGCAACGATTTCTGGACTTCGGTCAAAACTTTGTGGAAGTTGCCCTCTGACACTTCTGAAGTAAAGAACAGAAATCCGATTTTGCCTGCGCGTCCTAGTTTTTGCGTAAAAAAAAAAAGATAAATATTGGCATTTCGGGCACCCCTCAACTCACTCCCAGTCTTCAGGGTCACACCTGGTCCCCCTCCTAGTGACGTCATTCGGAGTTCCGTGTAGGTTCCCGTGTGCTATCTCGGAGGACGCTTCCTCTCCCTCTCTCTGCTGACATTAGCGGGCGTTATGCTGCAGCTTAGAGCCGAGCGAGGTCACGTAATCTTCTAGCCGTAGTTCCTTTGGCTGCCACTTAGGGCTGCAGGTGGGAGAAAAAGCTCGGCTTTTGCTTTGCGATTATGCAGCGGAATCGCTACATTTTTAATGAAGGAGATGTTTTCTCTATCCTCCGGGACACGATAAACAATGTAAAAATGACAAGATGCAAATTCTTTTAATCATAAAATCGTTGCACCCCCCCTTTAAATATGATTGCAGGGCCCCTTTAGGAGAAATGTGCAACCTCAATCCACTCGCTAGCATTGTTTTGGATTTTCTTTGGATCCCTGGACTATCTGGTATTTTGTGCTAATGAACTTGGGTGGGTGGAAGTGTCAAAGATTACCATTTGTGCCAACAGCTGTGCTGCCTCTGCCAGGTTTTCAAGAGGCAAAGTTGGAATGCCAATGTCCAACGCTGCGAAACGCTGGAGGGATTTGTATTGCAACTGCACTGCTCCAGTGCGCTGAGCAATAATGTAGGTCTTCTTTGCATTGTTCTGCAATACCATTGAGAGGAAATGATTATAATGCATGACAAACAATGACTTCAAGTTAACTCAAACCAGTTCTTTTGCTGCTTTTTTTTTTTTAAACATATTTAGAGAGGTTTGTCATTCTAGGCATGTGCTTTCTGAATTTCGAACTGCCTCCTGTGTTTTCGAGTGTTTTCTGCTGCATGCAAGTTGGACTCTAAGGAGTAAAAGAAGTAGTTAGAGAAGCCTCTTACTTTTCTGAGCTTGACAATCTTGCGCTTCAGTGGGGATTCGTTGACAATGTCTACTTCGGTGGCATACAGCACTGCAGTGCCACTAGACGGATGAAAATCTACTAAACCTAGCTCATCTGATACCACAGTACGGGCAACTTCTGCAAAAAAAACAAAAAAAAAAACAATAATAATCTGATCTGCGCAAGTCACGAGGATACAGAAATTTGGCTCACACTTGATTCTTAACTAGCCCAGTATTGTATTCATCATTTTTTGGGGACACTGGTAGTGTTTCCATTTGGCTTCCATGTCTGGCTCTGCACATCGAAGCAATCAGTATGAAGGAATCACTACCAGCGGATGCAAATGACGTCAGATGCAAGCTATAGTGACTCCCTTACCACTTGCAGACTTACTTCACTCGAGTGGCATAGCCTGGAATTAATTTTTCAGGGGGGGGGGGGGGGGGGGGGGGGGGGAATGGGGATGGGGATGTAAGGCTGGGCTGGCTGGTATGTCCATGACTTGGGGTGCGGAAAAGGGGGGGGGGGGGGGGGGGGGGGGGGGGTCAAAATGCATGTGTATACTTGTGGGGTCGGCTGGATTCGGGGTGGGGGGGAAGGGATTTGAAGCCCCATAGGCCTACCCCCTGGCTACGCCACTGCTTCACTTCTAATAGCGATAGGTTAGTAACGTGAGCAGCTCACCTACTTGGCTAGCTAAGTGAGTGAGAGAGAAAGAAACGCCGCGGGGGCAATCGCCTTACTTTGCAGCGCTGCGTGGACATCACTTCCCGCCCACTTCTCGGAAAGCATGACATGCCCGATGGGAACGCGAACCTCTCTCCGAATTGCGTTGCCAGTCAGCTGGGTTATGCTTGATGTGCTCGTGTTCATTATACCCAGGCCCACAGAATGCAGTAACGCACAAATGCGCTAACTCCGTGTTTATTTTTTATCTTTCTGTAATACTACGTAATACTGTAAACCACAGTGCTGTGGAATGTCAAAGAAGTACAGCCTCTGTCGCCCGTTTCATAGCCTGTTCACAAAGGACGCTGCAGAGACGTTGGTCGAAAGAACCGCGCCAGCCATTATGGTGGACCAGCGGGGGAGGAGGTCGCTTCTCCTGTTTCTCCCAGCCGCCGAAAGTGGTCACCACTGACGGTCTGCCACGTAACCATGGTACCCGCCAGAACGGCAAATACCAGTTAATTCTTTGGAAATTGGGTTATTCTGTTCATATTCACGGTTGAATACAACCTTTAGAATTAGGGTGATCAAATGCTCAATCCGCTCATTTTTTGGAAGCATCTTCTTTTCCAGCCCTAGAGTGCAAGGTAGCGCCGGTAGCGCTGCCAGCGCTGCTTCCAGCTGATCCAGCTACATAGCTACATCCAGCCGGAGCCGTGCTTTACTTTCAAGTTTCAGCTCCAGAAAACCCAGAAAACCCAGCAAACAGATTATGTAGACTAGAGCCACTAAATGAGCTACGCTTAGAGCAGTGCCGTAGCCAGGAAAAGCTGCGTTCGATTTATCATTTACCCACACTTCATGCACCTAAACACCATGAGCGGGCGAATACGGGCAAAAAGTGATCGCAGCGCCCTTAACGAGCTTGGAGTTTCCGCTTGCAGACGAATTTTCCACAACGCATCTCCGTGCGAGGTGACCAATGAAAAAGAAAAAACAAAAAAAAAATTGTCACGGGTATTTGTTGCTTTGAATGTTAAAAAATAGGTGCCACCTCACGAGTGAAGGACATTTTCTTCGCGTGGGAAAGATGTTTCAGCTTTCAGGTTGCAATTTTGGGGCTCTCCTGAAGAAAACGCTCTGTCACAACTTATCTAAGCTAGACAAAACACGAATGTACCTTCGCGCTGTATTTTGAAAAAGGGCAATGTACAAAAATTTCAGAACATAGCTACGTTTCAGCCTCTCTGTTTTTATCAATCAATTCGTTTTGTTGTTGCAAACCCATTTCTCATGAGTGCCTTGCTTATAACTGGCTAATCCCGTGGGCAATTTCGAACCGCGTACATTACTGCGAGGTCAGTATATGCTCTGGACGAAGTCGATTGTGCACATGCAAATCTGACGCTATTACTAAAATTAATAAAAGCGGAGTCAAAAAAAGAAAAAAAAAAAACAGATTTCTTGCGCGTGCAAAGAAAAAAGAGGAAGCGTCGTAGCGCAAATAACGATGATTTCGGTTACGTTATATACGGTGCACAAATTCCGATTGTTAGCGCCGGGACGACTAACGTCTTCTGCGTCTTCTACAATAACTTCCATTTTCAAAGTCCGCTTTCTTTTGTGTTTGAGGGCTATGCTTTGCCGGCGCGGTCTCTCTTCCTACTGCTTTTATGTGTTGTTTTGTTTTTCTTTTTTCTCTCTATTGTGTTTACTTGACATTGAAACCATCGCTTATTTTTCTTTGCCTTCTTTGACTTTCCTTCGCTTCGGCGCTTACTATGCCCGGACATTTTGAGGGCCGTCTGCAACTTTCTGGTTGCTTTCTTTCACTGTCGTCTGCGATAACCTCCTATTTTCGCCTTCGATCTAGTTTCTAATCTGAAACCTTCATATGTGTTTTTTTTATGTTTATTAAATATATTAAAAAGTGTAAGCTCGTTATACTGGGTGTATCAAGGGGCGGGCCAGGCTCCTTAAATCGACCGCAAAATTCGGTTTCTTAACCTATCGCGTTCCAATTTTGTATAGCGTTGGCCACAGGTGGTGCATTTTTTCTATGAATTTCGCAAAGAGCGAGCCTACCTGAGAAAAAAAGTAAAAAAAAGAAAAAGGCTTAGCTCCTATGGAAACGCGGCGAGCCACCGGTCTTCAAAGCATAGGGCGCCCTACGGTTTGAAGACCGGTTGGCTTCGCTGCATTTTCCATAGGAGCTAAGCCTTTTTCTTTTTTACTTCTTTTCTCAGGTAAGCTCGCTCTTTGCGAATTTCATAGAAAAAAATCGGAACGCGATAGGTTAAGAAACCGAATTTTGCGGTCGATTTAAAGTGCCTGGCCGCCCCTTGATACACGTGGTACATTTCTATTCGGTTTTTATTAATGTACGGGGCACACTGCTATGGTCATCATCTGTTGATCCACCGGCCGCTTTCGGGCATACACCAGCACATACTTGAAGATGGCAGGCATGCCATGGGCTGCCTACCATTGCAAAAACAAGTTTCTGCGATGTGGTGGAAAATCCTCCTTCCGTTCCCAAGGACCGAACAAGCGTAATTAAGTTACTGCAGCACTCGAATAAACTGGAAGAGCTATCCAAGTCTGGCTTCAAAATCGCCATTGACGGACGCCTCAACAGACGATTATGACACCTCCACGGAGATCGCAGAGAACTTCACGGACGACAGTCGCAATGGTAATCGCGAAGACTGAAAACTCTCAGCAATATAAACAGTGATAATTTAACGTTGTAAACTAAATTCTGAGCTATTCTAATGCTTATAAAAACCAATATACTCATTACGTTGCATTAACTTCCCTTCTGTCGAAATCTCGGAAATCTGGTGCTTGCGCGGTTTCGTATTCCTCGGCCGCGCCCTCTCGCGCCCCACCCGCGAAGTCGGTTATCTGGTTTATTAAACATTTTAGTGAAAAACCCGAGACTGAGGTAAAAAAGACAACGACAAGGAAGAGAAGGAGAACGTCTCTTTTTGAGACGTTCTCCTTCTCTTCCTTGTGGGGGGATCGGTGGCCGAGTGGGATAAAGCGCACACCCAGCTCGACGCGCGTGGAGCGAAAGCTCGCGCTGCCGAACCCAGGGATCCTGGGTTCGAGCCCCACCCCTGCCCGTTTCGATCTGGATGAGCATCGTACCGGCGTGCGGTCGTGTATCACTATACTGCGTGGTGCACGTTAAAGACCCCAGGCTAGCGGTTGTACCGCACTGGCTAAATTGCTCATCTACAGCTGAGACACCAGACGCCCACCGAGGCAGACTAACTTCCGGCTGTATAAACATACACACAACAATTTGCTTTGCTTTGCTTCCTTGTCGTTGTCTTTTTTACCTCAGTCTCGGGTTTTTCACTAAAATGTTTAATATACACCAGCTCACTTGCGCCCTTACGTTCTGCTCATTATCTGGTTTAGTTTAGCGTTGACGCGAGGCCGTACATCTGCGCGCTATGCAAAAAGAAAGCTTCGAAAGGAACGTGAATACCTTTCCACCGGTAACTTCGTGAATTGTTGAAGTTCGTGAAATCGAATGCTGTCGACGAAACTTCGCAGAATAAATGGTATGAGACTCCTTTTCCGGAGGTGCGATCGGGGATAGCGAGGCTTCGGTTGCCATGGTAACCATGTTTGGGACCCCGGGGGTCTGCCTGCATGCTCCGCCGCTTGCGGCAGCCAGAATGCATGGGAAAATGGCGGACCTTTTCCTCTAGAGTTAGTATATGATCTCTATGGCTCCAGAAAACCCAGAAAACCCAGCAAACAGATTATGTAGACTAGAGCCACTAAATGAGCTACGCTTAGAGCAGTGCCGTAGCCAGGAAAAGCTGCGTTCGATTTATCATTTACCCACACTTCATGCACCTAAACACCATGAGCGGGCGAATACGGGCAAAAAGTGATCGCAGCGCCCTTAACGAGCTTGGAGTTTCCGCTTGCAGACGAATTTTCCACAACGCATCTCCGTGCGAGGTGACCAATGAAAAAGAAAAAACAAAAAAAAAATTGTCACGGGTATTTGTTGCTTTGAATGTTAAAAAATAGGTGCCACCTCACGAGTGAAGGACATTTTCTTCGCGTGGGAAAGATGTTTCAGCTTTCAGGTTGCAATTTTGGGGCTCTCCTGAAGAAAACGCTCTGTCACAACTTATCTAAGCTAGACAAAACACGAATGTACCTTCGCGCTGTATTTTGAAAAAGGGCAATGTACAAAAATTTCAGAACATAGCTACGTTTCAGCCTCTCTGTTTTTATCAATCAATTCGTTTTGTTGTTGCAAACCCATTTCTCATGAGTGCCTTGCTTATAACTGGCTAATCCCGTGGCAATTTCGAACCGCGTACATTACTGCGAGGTCAGTATATGCTCTGGACGAAGTCGATTGTGCACATGCAAATCTGACGCTATTACTAAAATTAATAAAAGCGGAGTCAAAAAAAGAAAAAAAAACAGATTTCTTGCGCGTGCAAAAGAAAAAAGAGGAGAGCGTCGTAGCGCAAATAACGATGATTCGGTTACGTTATATACGGTGCACAAATTCCGATTGTTAGCGCCGGGACGACTAACGTCTTCTGCGTCTTCTACAATAACTTCCATTTTTCAAAGTCCACTTTCTTTTTGTGTTTGAGGCTATGCTTTGCCGGCGCGGTCTCTCTTCCTACTGCTTTTATGTGTTGTTTTGTTTTTCTTTTTTCTCTCTATTGTGTTTACTTGACATTGAAACCATCGCTTATTTTTCTTTGCCTTCTTTGACTTTCCTTCGCTTCGGCGCTTACTATGCCCGGACATTTTGAGGGCCGTCTGCAACTTTCTGGTTGCTTTCTTTCACTGTCGTCTGCGATAACCTCCTATTTTCGCCTTCGATCTAGTTTCTAATCTGAAACCTTCATATGTGTTTTTTTTATGTTTATTAAATGTATTAAAAAGTGTAAGCTCGTTATACTGGGTGTATCAAGGGGCGGCCAGGCTCCTTAAATCGACCGCAAAATTCGGTTTCTTAACCTATCGCGTTCCAATTTTGTATAGCGTTGGCCACAGGTGGTGCATTTTTTCTATGAAATTCGCAAAGAGCGAGCTTACCTGAGAAAAAAGTAAAAAAAAGAAAAAGGCTTAGCTCCTATGGAAACGCGGCGAAGCCACCGGTCTTCAAAGCATAGGGCGCCCTACGGTTTGAAGACCGGTGGCTTCGCTGCATTTTCCATAGGAGCTAAGCCTTTTTCTTTTTTTACTTCTTTTCTCAGGTAAGCTCGCTCTTTGCGAATTTCATAGAAAAAAATCGGAACGCGATAGGTTAAGAAACCGAATTTTGCGGTCGATTTAAAGTGCCTGGCCGCCCCTTGATACACGTGGTACATTTCTATTCGGTTTTTATTAATGTACGGGGGCACATCTGCTATGGGTCATCATCTGTTGATCCACCGGCCGCTTTCGGGCATACACCAGCACATACTTGAAGATGGCAGGCATGCCATGGGCTGCCTACCATTGCAAAAACAAGTTTCTGCGATGTGGTGGAAAATCCTCCTTCCGTTTCCCAAGGACCGAACAAGCGTAATTAAGTTACTGCAGCACTCGAATTAAACTGGAAGAGCTATCCAAGTCTGGCTTCAAAATCGCCATTGACGGACGCCTCAACAGACGATTATGACACCTCCACGGAGATCGCAGAGAACTTCACGGACGACAGGCCAGACGCACAACTGAACACCCAAGTAAATGTAGCTGGGTGGGCAGCCAGTCAGATCTGTCGTCATGCTTGCCAAGTCCAGCTGCAATCAGAAACATATCACATCGAAAGACATTTCGTTGAAGAACGAGAAATATTCGCATGCGAAAATGAAACCACCTTACGACTCTTTGCTCTATCGTTGTTTATGCGCGCGTTGTTATTTGTTTGTCATTGCAGTTGCGACCAGTGGATTCCGCTTTGCTAGCGGACCGACCGTAATGAATTGTTTCGGCTGTTGGGGTGACGAAACGGGGCTCACAAAGCTCGAAGACGTATTGCGTCGTCTGCTTCCGTAGACTCCGAGTCTGCTAGAGGCGCCACTGTCACGTTCGCCGGTTCGCCGCAGAGCCGTTTCTGGTTCGTCGCCGCTCCCATGGGTTTTCGGAGGAGTTTTCCGCATTGCTGCACCCAACGTTACTAGAATACTTTGGCTGCACCGGTGCAGAAACAAGGAGGTTGTGCAGAAAAGTCAACCTCGTTGAGAAACGTGTAGGACAATGTAGTTCCGGTATGTGTATTCAGATACCACCGGAAGTACACCGCCCTACACTTTTCTGCATCGGTGCAGGAGGTGTAGGTAGGGGGGAAAATATGTTCGAAATTATTTTTGTGGAAAAAGTTTCAAATGATTTCAATTCAATCTCCTCGCCGGGGAGAGGAGGAGCCACAAAGATCAGCTTGACGATCTTTTGGTTTTTAGTTTATAGGCTAGGTGGCGCAAGCTACCGTCCGTTATAAAGGGTACAGCTATTAGCATTTCTCCATCCATTTCTCGCCCTCGGTTGGATGGACGGATGGCCGCGGTAAACGTCTCCGTCGCCGATGTTTTTTCGACGCTGCTCTGAGCAGAGGGGGCCAGCGGGGCCGACGCGGCGAACATAGCGGGACCAGCGGCACAGCCGGGGTTGGTCGAGCCACAAGATGGCGGCCACGACGTCGTACACTCGCACAGGTCTGCTCGAAGTGTACGCCAAGCAGCAGTGGCACAAGGTTCTGGCCACGCTCGAAGAGGACCACCTGAGCCTGTGCTTGGACGAGACGTACGAGGCGCCGAACAACAACAACAACGGCACGCTCTCCGACGGCGAGTTCAGCGACATCCCGGACAGCATCGCCAACACCAAGCGCATCGTGCGCGTCGTCAAGCAGGACAACAACGGCCTCGGGATCAGCATCAAGGGCGGCAAGGAAAACAAAATGCCCATCCTCATCAGCAAAATCTTCAAGGGCATGGCGGCCGACATGACCGAGCAGCTGTACGTCGGCGACGCCATCCTGTCCGTGAACGGCGAAGACCTGCGCGACGCGACGCACGACGAAGCGGTGCGCGCTCTCAAGCGTGCCGGCAAGATCGTCGACTTGGAAGGTGAGCTTTCGGTGGGCGCCTCTGCTGCGGCGAGCACCGGCATGCCCGGCCGAGGGGCCGAGGCATGCCGGTGCTCGCCGACGCGGAGGCCAAAGGGGGTGTGCCCGTCGTGCGCTCATTTCTCGCTCCGACGCACGCTCGACGGCCGGATTCCGCTGCCGAGGTTGCAGCTGCATGTCCGTGATTTGAGCGCACCCTTGGCTGCCGCTACCACGCGGAGAGCAGCGTTACCCCTTTCTGGACGTGTGTCCGAGTGCCCGTAAGGTGGCAACGACGAAAAACAAAGACCACCTGTGCTTCACGGCACACCGTCGAGTAGCTTCGGCGCTTTGCTGTGTAGCCAAAACACAATCTTGGAGAAATAAGGATGATTGCTCAGGCGAGCTGGTAAACGATCATACTGAAAAACCTGATCATGTTGTAGAATACCCGAAACTGTGGTAAAAGCTGGGAAACTGGGTCGAAGAAAAAAGACAGGGGAAAAGAGCGTCTCAAACTCAGCTCATATATATATATATATATATATATATTTTTATTTTTTTTTATTTTTTTGATGTGTTTAAATAAGGCCTCACTTCAGAAGGTTTAAATTGGTTATGTTCGAGTCAGACTGTTTGCTAGATTCATTCTGAAGGGAGGAAAAAAAAAAAAAAAAACAACTGGGGTTTGCGCGCCGATTAATCGGTGACCTTTACTCGATTAATCGGTCCAATGTGGAGGCTCATCGAATTGGTAAAGTATTGCGAAATTAAAATATTTGGGACACGCGGAGTAGTACTTTTTTAAGAAGCATTTCCTTGAATTCATTGGTTTGTATAGATACATTCAAATGCCACGGGCTGATGGCAGGAGAGGACAGAAAAACGCATGGAGCTTATGTTATTGATGTCTATGTTGCCAACTGCTAGCGTACAGTTGCCTAGAACGTTAGATGGTCCTTGCATATTTCGGTGTGAAAAGAAGTTGACTGTTTTTTGCTTTGAGAACTGGCGTCCCAGAGGAGCCGAAATCTCGCCAGGGAAAAACCATTCTTGATGTTTGATAGCGACGGAGGCGGTGCGCGGGACAACCCCGTGGACCTTTTTTCCAAATATGTGCTGCCACCTGGACACGCGAATGGGTTCGAGGCCGTTTGACACCCAAAACGTCGGCTGCATCCTGTTGTCCATTGAACCGCTGTGACCTAGATTCCCCAAACTTGGCCTTTGTCACCATCGTGGGTTATCTTCGGCCCCGAAGTTAATAGAAAGATACGTTCGGCCAGAAGGAAGAGTGAGAGGGCATTAATCGGCTAATAGATTAATTTCACAACTTTAATTGAAACACGTGATAAGAGGGAGTTTTCGTAGACCGCGTTTCCCCCTCCGCTGAAGCCTCCGCAAGAAGCCACTACTGCGCCTGCGCGTCAATGGCCTTGACTGTAGAGTTCCGGGTATCGTAGCGGGTTGCGGAGAGCGTTGTAGGACGGCGAAAGCCGTCTACGAAAACTCCCTAGCATCATAGCGTAACGCACAGCGTAGAGCAGAAAAGCCAATCATCCGTCTGGTGCCATCCAAGCACTATTAAAGTCGCCTCGACAAATTTCGTGGGGAGCGAAAGTAAGTGACGTGCGTTTCGGTGCGAGTCGAGTATCTGCCGAGTTGCCCAAGTTTTCATCACCAAAAAACGTGAAAGTTCAGAAGAGAGGGGAAAAAAAGGAGCGCGGCGTCTGAGGGCCTTTTCGTGCGAGATTTTCTTGATGGGGCGAGGGAAGGTGGTACGAGGCGTCATGAATGCGCATTGGACGACGGCACCGCCTTTTCTGTTTTTGCTTTTTTTGTTTCTTCCGGCGTGTACTGGGCGTAGCGCGCATTCCATTGGCACGCGTGTGCCAAGGGCGCGAGATGCCGTCGGGGTGTGTTTTAGGGCTCCTCGTCAAACGGGCTGCACAAAAAATCCCCATGTGAACGATACCTGGGAGCATGGATTGGCATTGGGCTGTGAACCGAGCAGTGTTTTAGAGGGGACAGACGAGGTCGGGAGTTTTTATCGCTACAGCTGACCAGCCGTGTCCGCAGTGGCTGTCGAACCAGCCATCAAGTTCCGCGACTGGTGACACGTTGGGAAACTTTAGTGACACGGACGTACACGGCCATCTTGACAATCTGACGAAGGGCCCGTTTTCAGTCTGGGAAAGAATCGAAAAGAAAAAGAAGGAAAAAGTGGAGCGGAACCGGTAAAATTATCCAGGGCCGGAGCGGGAATGGGTTCGTTCTGGCACGGTCGTTCTGGCCATGAACGCTGTTGACACTGAACAAAGAGAGCCAGTGTGCGCACCCGTCGTGAGCGAAGGCAGGCGGGCGTGATCGCGGGAATGCCCAACGCGCGAGAGATAGAAACCTTGGCCTCCTCGGTCGGTCAACGTCACTTGAAATCTGGGCGCGCGACGAGATAAGCTCGCCACTTTTTTTCTTTTACCCGTAGGGTCAAAGGCATTATAAGGGGAGACTGGACGCGGAGAGTACAAAACGGCGGAAGCAGTCGATGGGCGAATTAATCCAAAATATTTCACGGAAAAGTTGGGTCTTCGAAACACGCGAAATAAAATTTTGCGGGAATTTTTTAAACTAAAACATTAGCGCAAACCGTGTTTTATTCGATTGATTCTTATTCTCGAGTTATTTGGCCGGAAAGGGAAGACGGTGGATTAGGAAGTCTTTCCTATCGTCGCCTGTGGCGACTTTGAGAGTATCTCCAGACGAAGATGCATTATTCGCCGTTCAAATAAATTTTACTTCTCATCAAACAGCGCGCTCTAGTCAATTTTTTACCATTTCAGATTACCTGCCTTGTGTAATGTTTCGTGACTTAATATTTTTATTAAAAAAAGAAAAAAAGAAAGACGTTTACGATTCTCTGTAATGCTGAATTAGAGCGCAGTTCTTCAGGAGTAGGAGGGGAGGGTATGCCCCTCCTCCCCCTCCCCTCCTCCTCGCCTGCTGCCCTCCCATTTAGCGGGAAATTTCCCGCTAAATTTAGCGAAAATTTCACCGCTAAACTTAGCGGGGAAATATTCCCGCTAAATTTAGCGTGAAATTTAGCGAAAACCTTCCTGCTAAAATTAGCGGGAAAACTGAACTGGTGTTGAGATCGCGTGACATGAATTTTTGGCGGGGATACTTAACCCGCTAACTTTAGCGGGAAAATTTCCCGTAATGCAACGCGCGCGCTTCCGCCGACGCGGTCAACCCGAAACGGGCGCCCAAGAGCTGCGCTCTAAAATAGTATTTTATGTACGTTTAACTTAACAAAGTACAGAGCCAGCTGGCTCTGTTTGCAAGAAAGGCTCCTGTGCGCTGCCATTTTGAGCGATACTGGCGCCGCGTAACGTTTTCGCCATGTTGGGGTGTGCTGGGTCACCTGATCGGGGTGCGCGAATGTGGACCAACCAGGAAATGCAGTAGCCATGACTGTGACGTGTGGGCATGTGGGAGAGAAAGACGTTGACGCGGACAAAGGCGCTCGAGTGCTGGGCGGGGCAATGGATTGCTGGGCTTGCTTGGGTAATTGAACGACAAGCAGTGCACGTCCTAGTTGGGGGTCCGCTTCACCTCGGATTTCACTTGCAAAGGTGTAACGAGTGCCTTGACTATGCAGACAAGGCTAGCGCCGCGCTTGCGCAGTAGTGGCGTTCCGGAGGGCGGACTGAAGCTAGCGGAGGCGCGCTACTTTAAGAAAATTGCGAGAAACGTCGCACGCGTAGCAAGCAGCGCGGTTCCCTTGCGTGGCTCTCGCGAGAACGAGGTGAGATTAGGGAGAGCCAGCGAGGGACTCAATTCAAGATGGCCGCAACGCCGCGTCCTCGCTTGGTCGCTGCAGCTACCCCCGGACTTTTCCATAGGGGCAATAGAGTCGACTTTTGTACAGCAGCGCCGAATCCCACTTCCGGTATCTAATTGCGAAGGTTTCTTATTGCTTTAGTTCGCCAGCCACGGAACACCGACTGCAATCAACTCCGGCGCGCTGGGACGCCAAATAGTGACGCAAATTTCGTCATTAACACGTGACCCTCCGGCGTCAAACAAGGGCGGTCTTTCCGGCGGGCATCGCGCGTTTAATTTCGGTATCGACACATTTCCAAAAAAAAAAAAAAAAAACAATGAATAACTCCAACTGCATGATTGATCAAGGATTTTTAAGCACCGGGCAGGCCTTCAACATAGATTGCCTCCATGTCTTAAATATTAACTTTTGCCCTAAAATGTCTAATTAAAAGTAATTAGTGAATTTTCGTTAATTAGTCATCTTTTAGTTGCATTCTCTCTGGAACATAATGTCCGCCTGGCCGTACAACTCACTTGCACAGACCGCATTTATGTAGCTTTCACGTTTTTTTTTTAAATTTTTTTATTGAATAATATATATATATATATATATATATATATATATATATATATATATATATATATATATATATATATATATATATAAACAAACATATGCAGATGAATGAACCGTACTTAATCTAATGAATCAAAGAATCAAAGTTTTCAGGAACCCGCCGAAAGCCAAAAATTGGCGGAGCCGAAAGCCAATTTTTGGCTTTCGGCGGGTTCCTGAAAACTTTGATTCTTTGATTCATTAGATTAAGTACGGTTCATTCATCTGCATATGTTTGTTTATATCCCCTCGGAGACCACGTACGATGACGTGAAAGTGCCCGTATTATATATATATATATATATATATATTTACAAATGTACACATTTACCCACATAATTACGCATTCAACACGTCAAGTTGGATCAGTTGTTCCTCGGCTAAATATTCTCCTGACTGAATGCTATTATCTGCATGCTTCGAAGAACGCCGAAGTGTCCGGAGCTCCGTGAGAAAACGTTCAAATACTCGCTCCATGTCCCAGCATCTGTAATGGCAATGTGGTCATGATATTTAGAGTTTTAAACTCATTTCCCTCGTCAGGAGACAAAAACAAACGTCTATCAGTAGAAAACAAAAGAAACTTGAAATTAAAACATACACTGTTAGCAAGTCCCGTGTATTTAGTGAATATTTGGGGTGGAAAACACGCTATTTACACAAATTACTATAAATTTACACGTTGAGTAATGGATAATTCGTTAAAAAGATCATGCGAGGTTGTAAAATACGTATTTTGGTTCGGTCATACACGCATAGCCGTGTAGCCGACCTCGAAAACACGCATCACCCCTGGCGACGACCGCAGCATTGCCGGCTATCGAAGCACCGAATGCTTGGGGACACACCTAGAAAGGTCCGTGGAGACGAATGCCGCGGAAAGAAACATGTCTTGGAGACAGATATGCACCAAAAGCAATTGCGCCATGTCGCGCGACGGGGCGAACCCCGCGCTACCATACCCGCGCTCTTACGGCGCTTACCGTGCTCGCTGCCATTTTTTCTGGTCTATGGCAATGCGGCTTCCCTCTTGTCGCCCATGTTTGTATTTATTTTAAGGGTCTTGATAATAGTTTCTTATACACCACAAATAAAGTTATGGGTCTAATTACTCGTTCTAAACAGTTAAAATGGATATAAAAAGCGTGCCCTCGATCTGAACACGTGACATTGCAGAGCAGTTGCTTTCGTTTTGGCTTCAACCCTTCAACTGCAAGCGAAGGTGCCGTCGCTTCCCATGAACCCTCCTCGGAATTTACGGCGCTCCGTGGTGGCCGTCATATTAAAACTTTATACGAGTGTTACTGCATCTGTAGGTCATCTTTCAGTTAGAGCTGAGTCCTGACAGAGAAAATCTGGCCACGGCGCAACGCCGATGTACGCTGGAAGCTAGAACCGGTCTGCTCTCGTTGTTTTTGTTTGGTCGGAGAAACTCGGGCAACAACGCACGTTTAACATGGCTAAAACATGGCGCCGGTATTGTTTTTCGTTTGACGGGACGCGAGCAGCTCGTCGGTTCGCGAGCACATGTCGCGAAGACGTGACCGGAGAAGTGCCCCTGTGGTGTTCCCGGAAGACGGAAAGTATCATTCGTAATCGTCGTGTGTGCTTTGAAAGCGAAGGGAGTCACAGGGTCCACGAGTGCGCAACCACAAGCCAAGGTTCACGACAGCGCTGCTTTGACTTCGACGATCTCGTTCTGTTTGGTGCAACACGGCGATGCGAAAAAGAGCTGAAACGTTCGTGGTGTATGGTGCGGTGCTTGGCGGTAGAAGCCCACACTAACACGGAGCGCAAATTGGTTGTTGTGGGGTTGAGTTCAACGGGTTCAGTCCCGTCGTCGTTAGCTGATCCGGTCCACCTGGTCCGGGAGGACGCAGTGAGCGTTTTTAAAAGTTCGTTCCGTTTCAAAATGTGGAAGATTCCAGACGCATACCGTGAGTAAAAAGCTGCGGGCGTTTTCAACAAAAGTACGTCGTTTTATTTGAACATTAGACTCCGGATTGTTGTCCTAAATCTGCCGTTTTTATGCTTCGTGTTGTTGGACTGCGTTTGCACAGCGACCTGTTTGCACAGCGACGCACACCGCTCGAGTAGATGATTCGGTCCTGCAAACGACCGGTTATGCAGAATTTCAGGGAAACTTAAGTCACCACCGATATTTTTCTGTAAATCTCGTGTGAGTTTGTTGCGTACATCATGCGGTGTGAATAAATTAGGGCAAGATTTCCTACCTGCCCAGAGATGCATGAACTGAGACCATTTTTTACGTAGTGAACATAGTGTTTTTTCTTTATTTTGGGACGAGTCGTTGGTGCATTTTTTATGGTACAATCACTTGAGAGTTGAGAAATTGGAGAGAGCGAGCGAGCTTTCCCAACTTTGTCTCTTTTCTCTCTGGCACTGCCCCTAGTTCCAAGTTTCAGTTTCAGTAGGCATACCCACTAGCAGGTACAAACTGCTCTAAAGCAGGTAAAAGGCAGGGGAAGTCAGGACGGTGCGGACTCCGTGTTTCGCGCTTTTCGCAAGGTGACTGGGTAAACCGTAAATGCTTTTGCGAGGTATGCGGAATACGTAAGCGATTTTGTTATGCCCGTCGTTTCCGTCTCTCTAGCAAAACGAATAAGATGATCTACAAAGGCGCAATCACAAGCCAAGATTTACGATAACAGTGCGTTTGCTTCGGTGGTCCGTGTAGTTGTATTTTACACTGCTTTCTGCAACAGCGTGTCATGACGAAGAGCTGGAACGGTCACGGTTTGTGCTGGCCTACCGGTTGACAGAAACCCGCATCGCCCGCATCGGCACTGAGTGCACTTGGGCTGTTGATGCTTTCATCCGCGGCTTGTCGCCAGCTGATCCTGCTGCTCAACGGTGAGGAAGCGGCGAGAGTGACCTCTGAAGTAAATGTAAATCCTTGTTCATCCAGTTATCCGGAGTCAAACTGTTGTTGATGATGTCTAACGTGTACTGAGGGCGGGAACTACGAGCGTTTTGCCTTACTTTTATAACCGAAACCAGAGCAACGAGATAACTGCCTTGCGTATACAAAAATAACGGAAGCAATAAGTTTCAACAGGTCGAGTACGTCACCGGGGATGTAGGCGAGACGAGGCGCACTGTTTAAACGCTTGCAGTATCCACGAGTGGTACCAGGAAAACTACGTCAACAAAGAAGGAGCTCGCGATTCAGCATAATGCATGCAGTGCTACGGGCCCGTAAATCTTTTCTTGGTGGCGGTGTAAAAAAAAAAAAAAAAAAAAGAAAGAAAAAAAAAAGAAGACGCATCAGCGCCACACCAGTGATCACAAATAACACCGGTCACAAACTCCCAAGCCCCGCCTCTCCACTCGACACCGACACGACATACGACAACAAACTGCATCAAAACTTCCCAAAAGTGAAGGCGTCTGCTCTCGTACTGCAACTAGCAGAAGTGAAGTGTTGGGCGGATGTCCTTCACAAGAATACATAAAAAATGCTTTGCGCGAGGATCATTTCCATTTATTATTGAACACATAATGATAAAATCCCAATAATTTGTTTTTCTATCCGATTCAAGCTTGTCGGACTGCTCATTACACTTGTCGAGCATGAAAATAACAAAAATATAAACTTTTTCATGACCGGTTTAAGATTTATTGTTAATAGATCGTTATTTTTCGCAACGGACTAACATTATAGATTTTGCCTCCATACTTTTGAAATGCAAACAGTTCTTACATACGGCTGTCCATTGCGCCGTGTTTTGTGTCTTCTGTTATGGTGTACTTCTGTCAGCGACCAAAGAGTTCACCCGCACAGCTTATATATGCCGCGGGGAGAAAATCACGTTGAGTAGGAAGTGTCGGCTGCTGTGTCGTTGTTGTGTTTGTGTGTGTGTCGGTGCTGTGTAATACGTGGTACTCGTGTTGTCTGTGATGTATGTGGGTTGGTGTCTACTCGTGATCGTTCGCAGCGTATTAGCAGACTCTTTTTAATAGGCTGCTAGAAATTTCACTAGGTGGCGTAAGTTACCGCCCGATTCCAAATAGTTTGCTCGAGTTATTTATCCATGTATGTTCGGCATTTGTTTTTCTGTCTAGCGGCTCCGTCGTAGGTACCGACGCCGCGGACGACAAGGAGGTTATAAGTACTAGGAGGGGGCACGTTGCAATATTGGTGAAGCCTAGTCATAAAACGTTTAAACGATATTGTGCCCAACGTGACCGCACATCTCTCTGGCGATTGGTGCGCGTGACATGTCACGTGCGAGATGGATGGTTGATTGTAGGAGGATTCCTTGCAGGCTTGCGCGCGCTCCGTCCGGTAGGTTTTATCAGATCGAAGGCTAGACGAAGGCTAGCTACGGTCACGTGATGTGGTCATGTTGGGCTGATGAGTGAGGAGAGTAAGGAGAAAAATGAGAAAGAGGCGAGGCGGCAAGGAGCATGGCTTGTGGAGGCTACGTGGCTGACGTCATGCCCTCTCCTACCCTTTTATCCTCCTTGGCCGACGACGCACGTACGTACTATCGGAAGCAATATGAGCGTGAACGCGCCTCCGCGTGTCGCCGCTACCCGAAGCGCCGTCCTGCGGCGCCGTTTTGAAGTTTTACGCATGCGTGTAAAACGCCTGTCGCTGTTCTCGCTTTGACTGTTAACCCCCGTCTGCCGTCTGCTATGCGCACGCTGGCGGCCGCTCGCGCTGTCGTCTGCTATGCGACTCGTGTATTTCCTGTGGCAACTCAGACAAATGACTTAACATTATTCAAGAGTTTCCTGTGCGATAACGCAATGTCAACATTTGATACGTGATAAGTAGCTGGCTTCTTTCATTGGGTCGAGACACAGCGATAACATGCAAATAGATTCAAGACAAAATATCTGCAAAGTTCAGCGTTCAACCACGGGGAGCCCGGAAAAGATTCAGTTGAGTGAGAAATGGATTGAGTTCCTGACAACGAACGGGCCAACGTAGTTGAGCTGTCCCCGAGTTTCCGTTCCGTTTCTGTTTCCAGTTTTCGAGTTTCTTGTGTCCAGAAAGGACACAGTATGAGCACTACTAATAAGCCTGTCGAGCCCATGGCCGACGGCATAACAGATGTTTTCACGTGTTAGGGCCACGTGTTCAAAGAATAAAAGCATTGTGTTTCACTGAAGACTTTCGTGCAAATCAACACCATGAAAGCTGTCCAGTGCAAACACAATTCGCGTAGGAAGCGCGGGTGTCCGCCGGAGCACGCAATGTTGTGCGGCAGACGACAACACGAGCGGCCGCCAGCGCACACAGGAGTCGCATAGAAGACGGCAGCACGAGCGGCCGCCCGCGCGCGCATAGCAGACGACAGACGGGGGTTAACAGTCAAAGCGATAACAGCGACAGGATTTTTACACGCATGCGCAAAACTTCAAAACGGCGCCGCAGGACGGCGCTTCGGGTAGCGGCGACACGCGGAGGCGCGTTCACGCTCATATTGTTTCCGATAGTACCTTTGCACGTTTACCTTTGCACGCTGGGAGACTGTTTACTGTGTATAAAAGCAGTGAACGAGAACAGACGCGTCCTGTGTGCTCTCAATTCGGCTGAAAGGCGCGCGGCTCGCTGGGCTCGTCTCTCGCCTGCTCTCGGCTGCTGGCCGCCATATTTCATAAGGAACACTCTCAACCGTGTTTTGCGGAAGGCAGACACGGTGTATCGTGTTAAGTTTACACGGCACCTCATGTGTAGATGAATAACACACATGGCTGCGCGTAAAACGAACACGTTTTGACGTGTCCGCTATGGGACAACGGTTTACACGTCTGAGCGTGTCATTTTTGCTAACAGTGTATGGAGCCGAAGTCTGTCTTTTTATTATCCCTTCAAGATGAAACCCTATTGTTGCACTTTAAGTATGCTGTTGTGCACAAAGCGAAGTGCGTCTGAGTGTACCAGCTCTACAGCTTAAAACCGCAGTAGTTCGGGGATTAATTTCGGGGAGAATATTATAAATCATTTGTTTTTACTGCGAGATCAAAAACAAGACTGCCTCTAGTACGGTCAACCCGCTGACTAACAGCTATGGGCAGCAAAAGTTCAATGTTAAATTCGCTGAGCGAATAAAACAGTAGTATGGAGGAAGTACGAACTCACCTGTCAATTGCTGAAAAAAAAAAAAAAAAAATCTTGTAAGTTTTGGTCTTTGCGGAGTTCGGACTGGAAATTTATCGAAAGTGGCGATCATAAAATATCATAATTAAAATAATAGCACCGACTTGACACAACAGGAAAAACAATTTCATTAGACGTTTCGCCTCCCATGCGGGAGGCATCTTCAGTAGTTACAAAGCAAATGGAAGGTTCAACCTCAAGTCACCGCTATCTATCAGTTATGTCCGTATAAGCTTCGTGGAGAGGGCCGCGGTTTTTGTTACACACGGACGTGCGTAACAAAAAGTCCGTGTGTAACAAAAACCGCGGCCCTCTCCACGAAGCTTATACGGACATAACTGATAGATAGCGGTGACTTGAGGTTGAACCTTCCATTTGCTTTGTAACTACTGAAGATGCCTCCCGCATGGGAGGCGAAACGTCTAATGAAATTGTTTTTCCTGTTGTGTCAAGTCGGTGCTATTATTTTAATTATGATGTCTCCCGGCTTTTGGAGTATTTTTGCATAAAATATCATCCTGCTTGAAGTCGGCGTCGCGGTTCAGCATGCGTTTTCGGAAACAAATGTCGTTCAGTCGACTGAAGTTTTTATGACCTTTTAAAGGTATGAAATTTTAGCTCTTATTTCTTTGTTTAGCCAGAAACTGCGTTGTGTCAGGACCTTAGAAACACCAGTCTTCCGCTCGTAAACGCACGAAAACTAATTCTCAATCGAATAAAACGAAAAAAATTGTCAAGGTGCAGGCGAGCTGGTGTATGTTGATCATGATGTTTAAAATCCTGAGACTGGGAAGGAAAAAAAGAAGAAAAATTGTAAGACAGAAAAAAGGGTACAGGACAAACGTCTCAAACTCAGCTAACAAATTTTATTCCGTTCACAGCTTTTATGGCCATCTCCCAAGGTCGCCGTCACCTCTCACCGATACACTTCTCTCTTTCCACAAAGACCTTTTAAACCGCAAGAGTAAACCATTGTACTCTGTACCGAAGTTCTGAACAAAAGACAAAAGAACAAGAACCGTCTAAAAGCTAATCTAGAAACTCACACTTCATACAGTGACCTCTTGACAAAATAAAAGACATTCCGAACAATACAGACAGACAACAGCGTGACAAAAGGTTACTGCCAACGCACACAGATAGCTTCTCTTTCCATTACAACCACAAAGACCTTCTAGTTTCAAGACTTCATCAATGTCCTCTGTAAGGACGGTCTGAACAAAAAACAAACCGAAAACAGCAAACGTCCAAAACCTAATCTAGAACCGCACGCTTCATACAATGTCCTCCTAAAAAAAAAAACAACAACAAAAAACAAACAAACAAAAAACATTGCATAAAATATATAATATATTCATATTTTGAGAAACATTTTTGACTGGCTTCCTAGCTGCATTGATGCTTGACTTACGCAATTGCCCGACGTATTTATTCTAATAGTTTCTTTCACTACACGTTTCATGTCGTTAGATTCTCTGTATAGCACCTCTGTTCCTGACCAGTCAACTTCACAATCGTTACATTCTGAATATGTGTAGCCAATTCCGAGTTGGACACTTTGTTTTTCACGTTCCGTTTGTGCTCAGTAAAGGCCGGTTCTCACATGCTGCGAAGCGCTGATGTAGCGCTTCTCACGTGCCGTCAGCTACTTATTGTCTGCCATGAGCAACAGTTTTGACGGTGCGATACAAAGCTGGTGAATGCTCCCGTCAGCACGCGCTTAACGCAAGGTCAGCGCTATGCTTGTAGCGCTCCGCTGCATGTGTGAACAGGCCTTTAGTCTATCATTGATTTCTTAATACCACCTGGTGATCGGGAGACCGGCGTAGTTACGACGTTGAATGCCTCCCGCCCCAGCGCCACTCAAAGTACAGCGCAAATGTCTACACCAACTCATGTTTGGATGGATGGATGGATGGATGGGGCTGAACCCTTTGAATCGGGCGGCGGCTTGCGCCACCTAGCCAGTATTTTTTTTAAGCTATTTAATTTACGAGTTACAAATCTAGATATTTAGTCTTAAAAGCTACGGTCCGTACGACGGAGGCGCCTCTATGCAACCGGGTGCACACACCTTCCGCAGAAAGGGTCGCCCAGTAGGGAATAGGAAAATATTCACCCTTCCCTTGACCTATGCCACCAGTCAGATAATCTCTTCTTGGTTATCTCCACCTTCCCCATGTCTATTTTCCCCTCACTATCCCTAAATCCCAGTGCGGTTGTTATATTAATAGGCTCTTCAGCCACTACAGGGTGAAGCCCCTTACAGTAAAGTACCAAATGTTCAGCCGTCTCCTCCTCCTCTCCGCAAGTTCCACACACGGTGTCTACCTCCTGATATCTAGCTCTATATGTCTTAGTCCGCAACACTCCCGTTCTGGCTTCAAATAGCAGGGAACTCCCCCTTGAGTTATCATAGAGACTCTTTATCGATATCTGTTTTACACAACCTGTACATCTCCAATGCTGATTTTGTTTGCATACCGGCTTCCCATATACTTCTCTCTGTTTCCTTAACCTTCTTTTTAACTGTAATTTCCTGACCCACGTCCCCACTGTTGCCCACATATTTAGATATGAGTTTTCTTGTTCGCTTTCTCCATTTGTGTCAATACCCTTCATGTACAGATAGATAAACACTCTTCGTGCCCACCGTCCCTCATGCATTTGTCTCAGTCTATCCTCAAATTCTATTTTGCTGCTTGCTTCCCTTCCTTCGAAAGACGACCACCCCATGTCGCCCTGTACCCCCTGATTTGGTGTCTTTCCATGCGCTCCGAGAGCCAGCCTACCCACCCCTCGTTGTTTTATTTCTAGCCTTGCCTGAATGTCAGGTTTCATACATAGAACTGCATTCGCAAAAGTTAGGCCTGGCACCATGACTCCCTTCCAAATTTTCCTGACCACTTCATCCACAATGCCCTGTTTTTCATTACCGCTGCATTTCTATTGCCCTTGCCAGTTGTGTCTCTTTCATGTTTACTGAGGTAATCCGTATCTTCCTTGATCCACACGCCTAGATACCTATACTTGTCGACCCTCCCAACATTGCATTCTTGTATTTTAAGGACTTCACCCTCGTCATCGTTAAATAACATAATCGCCGACTTGTCACTACTGAACTCCAATGCCAATTCATTTCCCTCTGCACCACAGATACTCATTAGTTTTTGTAAATTCATCCTGTTGTCCGCCATTAGTACTATGTCGTCTGCATACATTAATCCCGGTATTGACTGTTCAATCTTCTCGCCATGTCTGTAGTATGAGAGGTCAAAGCCAGCTCCACTCTTTTCTAGTCTCTCCTCTAATCCTTGGAGGTACATCATAAACAGTAATGGTGACAAAGGGCACCCTTGCCTAAGGCCTCGTTTTATTTCTACTGGTGCTGTCACTCTTCCTTCCCATGTTATAAAAACCTTGTTGTCCCTATAAATGTCCTTTAAGATTTTAATTATTCCATTTTTCACCTTCAAGCGCTTCATTATTTCCCACAGCTTTCCTTGGACCACATTGTCATAAGCTCCCTTAATATCCAAAAAAAGCTATCCATAGAGGTCTGTTATCTTTAACAAACCGGAGCGCCCCTAGCGGACGCCACCGGCGCCGCGCATGCGCGATGGGGGTGTGGGCAAGAAGTTCGCCGTCGCCCATAAACAAACCATTGAAATGCGAAGTTATCGGCGTCGGTGTGAGTCCCCCTGCCCTTTTTCGCGTTCGAATTGTTGATTCTACGTCTTCCTGGCGATTTCTGACTACTTGAGCGGCGTCAGCGAAATTACCGATTCTCGTTACACCGCAAAACTTCGCGTGAATAATGTGACATGTGGCGATTGATTCCGCGTGGACGCCGCAGAATGGACGCTAAAGCCTGATTCGCATGATGAGATTTCGCTCGCAATGTTCAGTCGCGACGCCGCTCGGGCTGCAAAAGCGTGAACCGTAGCTGAGATGGTCGACGTCGATACTGAAAATCGCAAGCAGAATCGAACCAAGTGAATTAAGCATAACAAGTCGGTGATGGTCACTGGTAACAATGATCAACATCTCCTTGTATCTACTGTTTACATCGAGCCTGCTTACCGACCTTCAAACTTAGTCTTTTGAGGCCTGCACTTACTTCTTATCGCAAGTCTCGGGCCAACATGTGGTCTACGGGCCGGCGTCGTCTAAGAGAGCAGACGACAAGCAGTAACGTTTGAAAGAGCAGACGACAGTTCGAACGATCAGGCGGCCGTTTGAACTTGAAGACGCACTGAACGTAATCCGCAGGTGGTCCGCACAACTTGAGGTTTTCTGACGTTCATGTCGGAACAAAACAAATAATTCTGATGACCACAAGTATCCGTGAATTCAATCCAAAGTGCTTCCCGCCCAAGCAATCGTTGTCCGACGGCGTCTGCTTTTCCCTTTTCACGGCACATATCCAGATTCTCGGACGACCCGATCATATGAAAACTAACTTTCAAACCTTTCTCCACTCTTTTAGTACGGCCCCAGTCGCGGCGTTTTGACGAGAAGGCATTTTTTTTTTGTCTGGTTCCTTTCAAAAGAACGCAGGAATACACGTCTGGCATGGGGACTTCTGCTTACAGCCCCAGACCGGAAGTGCTACCGACGCGCCACCACCGCGCCGTGACGTCACAGAGTTGAGTTCGGGCTTGAACGAAATCGCGAAGCTTGGTGAAGAAATTTAATGTTATAGAGGTACGGAAACAAATTTGTGCACTTATTTCTTTGTTTAGATGAGCTCGATATGATGTGCCGGCAGCCAGTGATTTCCCTAACACCCCTTCCTCCTAAAAGTTTAGACAACCCCCCTAATTTCCATTCCTGGGGAAACCCCTGTCGGCAGCCCAGGAACATTAGTCTATAGACTAGTGTTTCTGGGCTGCCGACAGAAAAATCCAGAAAACTAGTTTAAAGCGAATTAACATATTTCAAGGATGGATGCTTGGGCGAGTTGGTGAACCATATTCTTCGGTGACAGCGCACAGACAAATTACACACCAGATACTCAGAAAGACAAGCACACGCGCTGTTGTGCCGTAATAGGTACGAGCCGAGACCCACTGACAAGACAAATATTGGAAGCGCAAAGAATAGCGCATGTGAAGGACAAGAATGTAAGTGGTCCTTCTATAGCAAAGAAAAAACAGTGAGTGCGCAGGCGAGCTGGTGGATGTTGATCATGATGTAGAAAACCCGAGACTGTGGTAAAAGCAGGGAAACTTGGTCGAAGAAGAAAGACAGGGGAGACGTTCGTTTCCCCTGTCTTTCTTCTTCGACCAAGTTTCCCTGCTTTTACCACAGTCTCGGGTTTTCTACATCATGACCTTCTATAGGCCATATGCGAAATCCTTGCCAGCTATCATCATCATGCCATTAGGAGCCGCCATATTGGGGGGTTTATCACATTTTCCAGTTGTGGACGAGGCGCATCTGCATTTAACTCGGTTTTCATGATATTAGGGCAGTTTAGTTGTACACTCAATGGGTTGCTGGTTAGTTTCGGATCAAAGAAGAAAAGAAAGACGGCCGCCAAATTCAGGAAATGGAATTGTCAGCAACGAGGTCGCAAGACTCGTCACTCAAGCAGTGAACTGGGCCATCCAGGTCAATGAACGGTATTTCTCGAAGACGTCCTGTGAAGGGTTCGTACTGGACTTGCAGCCGGTGATCATATTTTAGTTCTACGACTTACACTTTGCCGGGATTATTGTTTTTCGGGCGAAATCGTCGGCACGGGAACCCCCCAATATGGAGGAAATCTGATCATTGATCATGAATACACTAGATGGCGCTTCTTTTTGCATATGGTCTATAGCGCTGCCGACCAAAGAGCTCCAATTTCTATTTCTTTTTTTCGTTTCTTTCTTCTTTCTTTTGTCTTCTCCTTTTCTGTTGTCATGTCTTTCGCCTTTTTTCTCTTGTATTTTGTGCTATTTCTTCTGCTTATCACGTTCTGGAAAGTCAATCCAGACGTTGAAGAGAAGAACGAAGTAGTCGAATACACAAGAGTTGCAAGTTCAGCGCGTGTGCTCGTCTTTCTGAGTATCTGGTGTGTGATTGTTTCTCTGCACTGTCGCCGTAGGACATATTTCAAGATTGCGCCTAGTGGTGATCTGTGAAGCCCCGTGGAACGCCGCCACGTGCATTCCACACCATCAAGATCGCCGTTCTTAGCAGACGATAGGTATATAGACCCTTTTCATGTTTACAAACATGAACTGCCTCCTGCGTCCAAAGCAACTTCCGGTCGCTCCGTCTTTGAAAGTATGTCGAGCTTGCCTATGTCGCCAGTGCTAGAAAGCATAAACGCTACACGCACATCAAAGTTGGAGATTTAACGAGGGCCCTCGGCTGGTCAATTTAACGTCTTGGAGGAGGCAAGTTGGTTTACAAGAGTATTCGAAAATATTTATCATATCTGCAGGTTCTGCGTTCTTTTGGCGTTCACCTGTAGAATTGGTGGTTAAACGTTTCCTCAACATTTCAAACAGCGGTGTTAGGGTGGGCTTTGTTCATACTTTTTATGAACCGGAAGTTCTCTGGGACGTCAAAGACTAGAACAACTCCTGGTGGCGTTTGCCATGAAAAGGGTCTATAGGAGCTTGATATGAGAATGCGGGGGCCTCTGCCAAGCCAACCATACCACTCCCCGCCCGCTGGACGCGCTGTGAATAACGCGCTCAGATGTGGCACCCAGTGAATACCTTATTACCCCCTCCCCCCCCACCCAAACAAACAACAACAACAAAAAGCTACGTATCGCCGAACTTTCATTCTCCGCCGAAAGGTAGCGCTAGAAGTCCGAACCAGATGCCAAAGTTTCAGCACAAACCGATATCTTAAGGTTTGTTCACACGATGCATCTTTTAGGCGCGCAACAGTTTCGCGACACTCAAGTTTCGCGAAATGTGCTCGTTCACACGTACCGCTTCACGTGCAACAACGATGACGTTTTGACTCGCGAAAATGGTTTCGGTGTTGACCATAATGTGGCGCTCCGAATCAGATCGCTATTTATCTGGGGACCTGCTTTGGGCATTTTATGCAGTCAATTCAATTCAATACTTGGAGCGATCTCGCATGTGCGCAAAGCCGATTGAGGCGGCAACCTGTACGTGCAGGACATGTGCCGGCGCCGAGCCCGTACGCAGCCAATTCATTGCCAAAGCTCCTATCAATGCACATGGTATTCATAGAAACGCTACGTGCCCAATCTGGTCACTTCTTGGCGCCCATGTCTGCCCCGATTTTACTGTGCACTGTTTCAGAGAGCGCAAATGATTTCACGTTCGAATGTAAACAAAGCAAACTTGGTTTCAGTTTATACCCCTGTTACATGGGCACACTTAACTGCGGTTAGGCTAAGCCACAGTTAGCGCACAATACTTGCGGACAACATTCTGCGGCTATGCAGTCAAAGCTATGGGCGAACGTGCGCTTGAGCATTTTGAGCACCCATCGAAGCAGTGCACGCGCGCTCTTCACTTCTTCTGAAATAGCTGTCTGAGAGTATAGTGCGGTAACTGTGGTGCCACGTAACAGCAGTTAAAGCGTTAACCACGGTTAAGGGTGCCCGTGTAACAGGGGTATTATCCAGTGGTATCGTCGCGACAACAACGCTATGAGCACTATTCTAATCTCGCCAACTCCCGCTAATTGTCTTCGTCCATCGCTGGATTGTTTTTCCGATATGCTACTCACTTTTCCTTCAGTGGTCCTTGACGTGCTTGCGGAAGCGCCGGCAGTATCCATCGTTCGTGGTTTCGGTTTTTTCGGATTTGGCTCGGCTACAACACCGGCAGTGAAGTGGTCTTCTCAAACAGCTCGCTCCACCCTCAAAGGCCACGTGAGAGCGTTTCTGAGCGGCCATTGGCGGCGCCCTCAGAGTGATTGACAGGACTCGGCAAAGTTTCAGCAAAAGCTCGCTCCAAAAGCGAGGTGTGCGCGCAACTTTTTTTAGATGCGCGCGTCCTTTTCGGACTCGTTCAGACGGCGCAACCATTTCGCGAAACTACATTTCGCGACACTAGATGCGCGAGAAAAATGCATCGTGTGAACAAGCCTTTATTCAACAGTTATAAGTAAGGCTTCGTGTTTTCGGATAAATCCGAAAAACTCCGAAAAACACCCGCCGGTGAAATTTTGGTCAATTCGGATTTATCCGATAAACTCCGAATTTCGATGTGCCAATCCCTCCCTCCCGCCACACGCACGCACGCACGCACGCACGCACGCACGCACGCACGCACGCACGCACGCACACGCACACGCGCGCGCGCGCGCACACACACACACACACACACACACACACACACACACACACACACACACACACACACACACACACACACACACACACACACACACACACACACACACACACACACACACACACACACACACACACACACACACACACTTTACAATAGGTGAGCGGCGTTTGGCAACTTCCGGTTCCTTAGGAAATTTTGTTTCACCATTGACAAGCGACAACAATGAGCGGCAAGCCTGTGCAAGCATAATTCTGAAACCTCCAGACTTTAGTTTTCAGAACCATGCTTAGAAAGGCTTGCAAATGATCGACGTCGCTTGTCAACAGCTAAACAAAATTGCCTAAGGAACCGGAAGTTGCCAAACGCCGCTCACCTATTAATGGTTTGATCAGCGCGTAGAGTCAGTGGTCCTGGGAAAATGCCACCACACTTTGTTTCCAGCTTGGGTCATACTATTTGTGCTTTAGAAGGAGAGGTTGTGTTTTTGTAACAGTGAAAGCTATGGACCATAAAGATTGCATAAAGTGGGGAAGAGGAACATTTGAAACTTCTCTATTACACCCTTTACCACTCTACCTCTTGCGGCCGCGCCGTAGATTGATGGAATAGTAGGGAATGAATACAAGCTTCCCAGCGACTACCTCCAGGAGTTTTATTCTAAGGTATCGACATTTATTGAAGAAACACTTGTGTGCAACTTTTGTCGTAGGACAAATTAGTATTGCCAGTAGTAACGACACCAACGCCAAATACAACTGAAGAAAACATGAATTATTACAATCGCGTTTTTTCTTTTTGTCCAGCATACGTTGTGGGCATCCAAAAAGCAACAGCCGCCTTCGATGGTGTCCAGGCTCGTTCTGCCCAGGCGCTCATCCCCGAGCACCGGCAAGCCGCGCGCGTCCGACGACGATCTTTATTCTCTTCTATGCCGGTATCACCCCCCGGGGGAAAGTGTGTGTCCAAGGCTCGTTGCACATCACCACGGTGTCCACCGCTCCGCCGAAACGGCTCAAGATAGTTCATCAGGGCATCCTGCGTCCTCTCCTTTGGAAGAACCCTGCGCGATCGCCTTACACATCCAGCTTTTTACACTTCCGTCTCGGAGGATCCGCCACTTCCAACCCAGACGGCGAGAAGATGAACTGTTCTTCGTCCGGAGTCAATCACCACTCACTGTTGCAACCTCGCGCACAAACAGTCACACAAGTCCTCACGAAATCACCGCACTGCGCCAGGTCCATCGAGGACTGGTCCCGCTCCAGTGTTCAGCCTTGCATAAGACGTGTCTGGTCGTGAAAAGAACACAGACGACCGTCGGCGGAACTGTCCTCGTCGTCCATGTGGTTCGGCGATGAGCCCGGGCTCATGTCTCGGCACAGCTGGCCGGGGGGACCAGAGTCCGCGCAGGGCCCCGACGTGGGTCCCGGGGGAGCGGCGAAGAAGCCCGGAAGACCCAGAAAAGGTCCGAAGGAGTGACTCGGGCTCAGGTAGTGGGGAAACCACAGCCCCTGGCGTTGGGTGAGCTTCATTCGCGCTGTCATGCATCTGCTTCTTCAGTGTTCCGTCGTGCCAACGCTGTGTCGACGTGTCCACGTGCCAGCGCTGTTGAGGACGTGTGTGGAGGTATGGTCGGGGAGGCGGGTGTGACTAGTCGTCGAAGTTAACGTTGTCGGAAGGAGGGGTGCGCATGGGTGCGCAGAGTGGACCTGTTCTTTGTTTCGTTCATATCGCTTTGCCGGGAAGCTGCAATTACCACCATTGGCTTCTGCGATGCTGGGCTCAATATCAGTAACCTGGACTGAACTTGCCGAAGTCTGTTTCCCTTCTTCGAGGCATGTTTCTGGCGGATTTTTGTATTCCAATTCGAAGCGAGCTGCAGGAACGTCAAAGGGAGTTGGTCTTGGCATCATCACCGGCACATGAAGAGCTTCAAGTACGAATGGTATTGCGGTAGATCTTTGCTGTAGTTCCCCGTACCAAGCGTTCCGTACCAAGCGTTTTATCGAACCACGTACCGTTTGGACACTTCCTTGATGAACATCCACAGTGCGATGAGCGTGAAAAAGATACAGTGGCACATGATGCAGTAGAACTGCACGAATGCCGTGATGACTTGAATCCAGGATATTGCAGAGAGTCACGCCGTCACCTTTCCAGGGGACAGGGCCCCCACTAGCGAAACGTCGCTGTCCATGTTGTGACGCCTCAGCTGAAGCGGGAACGGGAGTGCAGCGTTGCCCGATGCTGGGCCCGGGATGGCCGGTGGAGTCCGCCCTGGATTCTGGTCTCGCCCCTCAAGATGGACCTCATGGCGTGTGCCAGACGCGATGTGGGTTCGACGCGGTCCGGGCTCTGGGTACCTAAGCTGCGCCGGGACGAGAGCTCGGACCGCGTGGAACCCACATTGCGTCTTGCTCACGCCATGAGGTCCCTCTCGAGGGGCGAGACCAGAATCCAGGGCGGACTTCACCGGCCATCCCGGGCCCAGCATCGGGCAACGCGGCCAGATTGTGCATATCAAGCAAGCAACAACCGCCATTAATGATGTGGAGGCTCATTCTGCCCACGCGCTCATCCCCGAGCACCGGCTAGCCCCGCGCGCCCGACGACGTTCTTTATTTTTTTCAATGCCGACAGCGTTTACACCCGGATATTATGTATTTATTTTTAATAAGAAACACTGCGATATTAAACTCTGAATATCGGAGAATTGGGAATCAAACAAAATAAACTCCGATAAACTCCGAATCGTCGGCAAAAAATATGAACTCCGAAAAATGCCCTCCGAATTTGACGAAAAATAAACTCCAAAAACGCGGAACCCTTGTTATAAGTGATTTTCTGAAAATTTCAATGGGAAATATGGCGGTAGACGGAGCCCTCGAATACACGGAGCTAGCGCGTCTGTTTTCCACATGCCGCCGCGCCGCTATTCGCCGAGATCCGATCACGTGAGGATCCGGATCAAATGCTGTGCAGGAAAGTAGACGTTACACGCGCCCCGGCGTACGTTCCCCTGCTTTTGAGCGCGCCGTGCGCCTCGAACGCGCGGCGCCTTTATTCGCCGAATTCCGTCACGTGAGGAGCAGGATCAACATGCCGTGCCGGAAAGACGGCGCTACGGGGATGAACGCGCAACTCTGGCTCCCGTAGGGAGCTCTACACGGAGGTCTATGGCGCCAGAAACCGAGAACGGTTGAAAATGGGCCCCATTTTCCCATTGAAATTTTCAGAAAATCACATAACCTTTGAACATCTGTTCGGGCTGAAACTTTGGCATCTTGTTGTGACCTCTAGCGCTACCCTTGGACGGAAAATGAGCCTTCGGCGATGCGTAGCTCACTTTTGCCGTGAAAAAAAAAAAAAAAAAAAAAAGAAAAAACCGTAATTTTTTAGGGGAGTCACCCTGTACCTAGCTTGCAGGTGACGCCATTGCTGGGTACTGACGGTCATTTCTACTTACTGGTTCTCCCCAGCTCCTACTTCTGCGGTGTGCAACTAACACAGTGAACCGAACGCTCACGGTACATAAAATACCGGCATGGCCTCGAATCCAGTTCTCGAATGTTACTACAATAGGCGTGATTGTCACGCGTCGACGCCACCAATGCTCGGCACTGTAGACGCGGCAATGCTCGCAACATACCCCTGGCCGTGCGGAGGCCCTTGACATTGCGAGTGCTATACGCATTGCGCTTCTCGCGGGCCGATTTTGAAGGGAGAGGTAGAGCTCGCGGCCACGTAATGGATGGCGGTAGCTTGCGCCACCTAGCCTAAGTCTAAGAAGACAGACATAGGATTCCTCTCGCCCTTCTAAGCCAATTTTCTCCCTCTAACTATCACCCGGCAGTGTTGGGATATCACCACAATAAACTTTGAGATATCGCCCCCCCCCCCCCCCCCCCCCCCCCCCCCACCGCTCTCGTGGCCCGCCGCGACACCCCCCTGAGCGCTGCATCCGAGGCGGTCCGCCCCCCTTGTGACGCCACTGATCGAAGGTCTCCTCTTCGTCGTTCATCATGCTACACAGACAATTCTGAATTCGTTTGAAATTACCTACAATTTATTTGCAGGAATCGGCGCGCCTTGACCATCTAGTGTCAGGCAGGCTTTTCAGGACGGAGGACTTTTGTCTTTGTTCAAGGCTGTTCATAAAATATCCCCAGCGCGCGAGGCAGAAAAGAGCACATACAGCTTCTGAGTTAGGCTGAAAAACTTCACTGCCTCTACACAGCAATGAACACTGCAAGCTCCTACTAGTTTTAAAGAATGACCCGAGTAAGGAACAGAAACAGCTGGTGGTTCTTTTCTTTAATCTTCGCTTGGAGACCCTTGTACTTCGCCGACATGTTACAAGCATTGCCATAAGACTGACCCCTGCAGTTATGAATTGAAATGCCGTTCGCGTCAAGGAGAGAGAGTATCTGCTGCAGCCAGGTACTGATCTGTGTGCGATTCGATTGGAACAAGTCCGATGAAATTTCATGAACAATACCCATTAAACAATATCGAAACAGACAGCTGGTCAACATGGACAATGTCGGAAGTAGAATCAACAATCAAAGAGTAGTATTTGGCACGTTGCACCTGCTCGACAAATTGCTTTCGTACGGTCTGTGCCATCAAGTCAATGAACTCATCACAAGTGGACTTCGAGAGATACGACGGATGGCCCACCCTTGTTGCCATGGCGGGCAATGTGATCTCTCAGAAAAGGGTCTAATTCCGCAATCACTTCAAGTATGCCTAAGAAATTACCATTTCTAGGTTATCCGAACACTTCTTCGCTTCCCCTCAATGGCAATCCTCGCTCAGCTAACAACCTAATGACTGCCACGACTCGCTTCTGTACTTCTTTCCAGTAAGCGCTCTGGGTTACGAAGTGCCGAATTAACTCTGTCTATTCTGGCACAAGCGTTAGAGCGAGCTATAGCTACGCAACGACGGCATTTCGGTGGTCTACGCTGTCTTCATGAGGTCTTGCTTTTTCTTGCGCCCTTTCCCAGTCGCAAAACCCATGAGTCGCGAAAGGGCTGACACTGTTTGGAACCGCGAACAATTTGCACATGAAACAAAACACAGACCCTTTTGACTGCGAGTACATGAGCCAGTGTCGCTCATGATCGAAACATCACTTGTGCCTATTTTCAACCTTGAAGGGTTACTACATTTAACTCTTATGCGCTTATTGAAACGATTAAAACTGTTTCTCGCTACCACCGCTAGGGGATTCTTTTCGGCTTCTGGTTGGCCATGCCAAGCCCTCTTTCTGCGTCTGGTGCACGCCCTGGCTCTGCCCGCGCCTCCCATTGACCAAACTCTCTGTATGTACGGCTCTGGCCCCTCCGTACCCTCCCCTCCTCCTCGCCTGCTGCACCCCCCCCCCCCCCCCATCCCATTTAGCGGGAAATTTTCGCTAAATTTCCCGCAAGATTTAGCGAAAATTTCTCCGCTAAATTTAGTGGGAAATTTAGCGAAAATTTCCCCGCTAAATTTAGCGGGAAATTTAGCAAACATTTTCTAGCTAAATTTAGCGGGGAAACAATTGGTGTTGAGGTCACGTGAGGTCAATTTCTTTGCTAAATTTAGCGGGAAAATTTCCCATAATGCAACGCGCGCAGTTACGCCGACGCCGACGCCGCTCAACCCGGAAACGGGCGCCTAAAGGCTGGCCCACATAGGGCGTATTCTCGCCGAATTCACGCGCGTTTCAGTGGGTGTAATCACGGCATTTGGAAGGCGCTTTTTTCGCAGAATGGAAGAGGGGAAGGTGGCCTAACCACACAAGCCGCTTTTCGTCGACGCCTCTTCGGCGTTTGGTGCAGTGGAGCCCGACTCGCGCCTTTCATGAAAGGAGGCAACACGTAGATCGGTTACTAACATATTGCGTTCCGCAAGGGGACAGAAATAACGAAATTTGAATCAATCACGAAAGCCTAATTTGCTAACGCCGGTTTCATAAATGTTCCGTGCAATCGTTAAGTTGCCAACAAGTCCCGGCAGGAGGACGGCCGCGATCTCTGCTCAAAATCCTTCCTTTTGTAATTTTTTCACATCGCCCGCAACATAGATGGTATTTTCTTCTCTCTCAGTCGTTCATCGCTCGTTCCAAAGAGAGAGAGAGTGATTTCGCACAGTTCGCCAATAAACCGCCGAACGCGCCAAGCGAGCACCCATTTCGGAAGCTCGCATGGCGCCTCATTGGTGCCCCATGCATGCACGCATGTGCAGCGTGCGCGTGAACGTAGCTTTGGCGAGCTTGCAATTGCACGCACTTGCCCGCACGAGCAGAGACATGGCGGCGGCCAGAGATGCCCTGCTTGCAATCGTCTATTCGCTCTTTCTCGCGTGAGTTGAAACGTGGTGACGCCGGAGTGCAAATAGCCCCCATCCGGTTCTGAAGTAGACGGCAGGTTTCGCGGTATTTTCGAATTCAAATATTCACGTTATCTTCTGGAAGTGGCCACTTATAGCACTGTCAGACTTCTTATGATAAAATAATGATGAGTTAAAAATGACTATTTTGTTAGACCACCTGAGACTGGGTGGAAGAAATACGACGACGTCTCAAACACAAATGAGGAAATATACGTGAACCGAAAATGTGCCGGGGCTACTCAATAGGTGGCGCTACACCGAGTTTGTTACTAGGTGGCGGAAGCTACCGCCCGATCCAATGGGCTCAGCCGGATTCATCCATCCATCCATTTATGCTAAACAGAAAGGGGCGAATAGGAAGTATTCACTGGCGGCCATAACTGTGTGCACGGCTGCTGAGCGCGTGCTGATGGCGAGATTCCACAGTTCTTCTGTAACGTGCATTCCGCACACTCAATATTGCCGGTCTTAGCAGAGCATGCGCTCTAGACATCACCCACAAATATATGGCGCCCAGTGAATACCCCTTATAGACAAAGGAGCTGAATCTCGTGTCTTAAATTTTGCAGTTGATTGGACGACATTTGCTGTCGGAACATGCGTAAATCTCCCTCGTACAACCCCGGCGCAGACTGCAATATGAGAATGTCTTGCTCGGTGCGTTACAACCCTTGTTGTTCGTTCGCACCGATCAAGGAAGAACAAGGAGGCAATGTTTTGCATTCACTACATTTTATTTGACATCCGGATCGTTTCGCGAGCGACTCACTCGTTATGCAGAACAAGCAAAACAAATCTAAGCAACGAACCCACGAAACCCGGTTAAAAACAGGGCGGGAGCCAGATATGCAAAGCGAGACTGCAGCCATACGAAGACGCGCTCGCACGATATGAAGGCACAGAAGGCGTGCCAAATGTACGTGTACGCACTTACATTTGTTACGTGCAGGCAAGACAGAGGGATATCCAGCTCGCCTTTTGTTCTGGATTCAGTATTTCAAGTGAGACGCCGGCCAAAATGACGTGCGAGAGCTCAGAACATCGCCGCCCGGGTCAACTGTCCAGCCAGCCGACCATTCACGCGCTGAATGAGGTATTTCTAGTGTAGCTTCTTAGGCATGCGACACAGCGGCACGTGACTCAGCCAACACAGCACCGGTACAACACCAAGGAGGGACAGCACCATCAGAAACTAAAGAGAATTAAACCGCGAAACGGCTACCACTGCGGCTACTGAGGCATTGACTTGGGACGTCAAAATAATAAAGTCACTATTTTGACGTTTTACGGAAGGGATGTCATAGACGTCAAAATAATGTTTGGGATATTTTGAGGCTGGACGACGAAATAGTCACTGCCTAAAAGACCACGCAGCTCATGCATGCCCGGTCGGTTTTTGGCCCGGACAATATCATTTTCGTTTGGGAGCTGTCTATCAGGTGTCTTTTAAGTGAGCCACTCGTTAAATGTGTGAAATGCGCGTTCCAGAGACTTGTCCCCATCGCTACACATAATCATGAAGTAGGTTGCTCTCGAGTGGAACATCTTTCATTTCCCGAAGGAAAGAAAGGCCGCGGAGGCGGCAACCTACCCACCTCAGACACTTTTAGCGGAGGTGAAGCGACTGGTGAATATTGCCTTTACCAATGTTTTTCACTTAGTTGGACATTCCTTCAACTTCGAGACATTCGGTTTTATGTAAATTATTCGCGAGAACAAAGCAACATACGTGTAGTCTTCGTAATTACGGAGGCGGTCACTGCGAATGAGTCTTTCCATTGTCGAATATATAGGGCGGGGCCGCAGTCAAAAGTGTCGTGATTCAGGTCTCCTGCATCCTTCATTGCTTCCGTATTTGTCGTCTCATGTGCATGCGACTGCTGTATGTGGTGCGTGTTGCTTGTTCACTTGTTGCTCGTAAACCTGGTTCTAGGATGTTCACCAGTACCTATAAGGGGGCTGTTGTAACACCTTTAAAGACCGACCAACGAAACTTTTCTGCCATCTCGACGACGGGCGATTCCTTTTGTTACTGCATCTTGGGGTGGGACAAGCCGGGATAAGCTCATTATCCGGGGTTCACAAGGGCAGCGGCGGCAGCGGGGCGGATATAAGTGGGCGAACGAGACGCCTCTGGGTTTTGCGTAACACCTGCATTTCAAGGGTCATCCCGACACCAGCGCGATTGACGGCTCCGCCCGGGTATTTGACTGTTTATTGATACGGATTAGAATTTAGAAGAGGAAAAGCGCGACGGCCCGCGGCCGTAGTGCGTTCTGGCTCGCGCTCTGGCGGCAGTCAGATTAAAAACCCACCGCTGAAAACCACCCTGTGTACGCAGTCGAAAACATGATAATCATAAAATGGGAGAGGACGTAGACGAATAATGATCCGATACAAAGTTTCGCTTTATTGCCAAATGAATAATGCCGGCGTCCAAGTATACCTTCATATCAAATTGTTATACAGAATTATAGAGAAGACTGTGTATTTCTTGATAAAGATTTCGGCCCCCTTCTATCCGGTCCGCTTTTCTATAGGCCTCAAATAACGCGGGCGAATCTTTCCTTTTGTCGCATTTACACTTTTTCTCTTCCGCAAATTATGAATGTGGTAGGTTGGTTCAGTGGCTTAGAGCTCACTTATCACAGCCTTTTAGGTTGTAAAATGTTCAGTGTGCAGGTAGGACGCGACCTCGTCGTCTCTATAAACTACACGATTTTTTCAGGATGTCGTTTTGTTCCGTCGGTTTCGTGTAAAAGTAGAAAATTGAAGCGAAGTTAAATGTATACCGTCGAGCCAAGGATTTTTTTTCCCCCATCTTCTTCTCGTGGAAAGTCGAGGTGTCCCACGCAGTTCTGGTGTGACACGGAGACGGAGTCTGTTCTGCGGCGACTCTACCTTTGTCCGAGTCGCTAGTGGGTGTTGCTGGGAGCTCCATTGCGGCCCATGGTCTCCGAACTGCTCGGCTGCAATGGAAACAGTCTGCCTGAATGCGAGTCTTTCACTCGGAATATAGCCCTGGGCGGGTGCGCTCACGATGTGCGCCACGAGGAGGTCTGGAAGCGTTCGTTCCCCGAGCCCCAATGGAAGGCAAAAACAAGACAAACAGCAGCAAAAAGAAAAAGAAAGACAGTGGGTGTCCGGTTTCATAGCCTCTGACAAGTGCCCGGCTGCGTCTTCTCACTCGGCGCTTTTGCTTTTGCGAGCTGTTTTTCTTGCTTTGAGGTGGCTGCGCATTTCTCATTCGGGGGGCGTTAGCGCCAGCGCTGTTTACTATCTATCGTTGGCGAGCAGTTCTTTTGGCGTCTCGCTGTTTATTTTCTCTCCTTTTCTGAGCTGTGCCAGGAGACGGACGACGTGAAATGCGGCCGTAATGGGGGGCTGTGCACGGCAGACGGAACGCTTTTTGGTTTCCTCCTTCGTTTCACCGCCTTTTTCTGTTTGGGATATCTACGTGGTTGAGATGTGTTCGTATATATATACATACACTCTCTCTCTATATATATTTTGTAGGTACATTAAAAGTGCCCTCGTTTAAAAACATAGAAAAAGGTTGACGCGGAATCTTGGCGGTTGAAAGAACTGTCGCCGAGTGCGGCTATCCGTCGTGTCGTGAAGAAGCAGAAAGGTGTGCAGGCCCATGGAGTACAAACAAGATGGCGAGGTTGCGAGGTTTTCTTCTTCATCGTAATGGCTCTTTTAGGACTTTTACGAGCGATTTCTGTCTTCGAGACCCAGTGGAGACTCGTTTCACGAGAGCAACCTGGGCAGTAGCGAAACGTCCACGCCAGTACACCGCAGACGAACTGATAGCGAGTTCGTTTCACACGCACTGGCACCGTTCGAGTTCTCTCCCAGAATGCATCGCACTCGCAGTGTTGCACGGAAAACTGGACTCAAACTACTCAAACGAACCCGCCAAATGCACCGAGTGCAGAAGACTGATGCTGCTGCCATCTATGTTGTAGAAAAGGTACCGAACTCAAACCGAAACTAGCGCCTTTCTGTTCGGAGTGATGGGTGGGAATGTGAGAGTGCAGTCGCTACCAACGTTTATCTACAAACATTGGTCGCTGCAACCTGTACTTTATATTTGCGATGACTTCAAGCAACTCGGCTGTCATGGAGATAGTTCCAGACGGCGTAAATTTCTGCAACCAACTGTCTACAAAGCAGCTGGTTGCGATCTTTCAATTCTTATAACCGTTTACACTGAAGAAAACTAAGAAAACTGATGATGCTGTCTGAGGAAAAGCTTGATCCGTTTGAGCATGGTATTATGCGTGAACCACTGAAAGGGTACGGCTTAAAATTAGTCTGTTGGAATACCCTGCAAAACTTTCCGTGAGACTTTTGATTTCAGTCGTCATTACAGGTGGATCAGATATTGGCCTTGGTGGGGGCGTCGAAAACGAGAGCTTTCTCGAACAAAACACGACGGGGCAAGTTAACTGACGTAGGCAAATGTTAAACATGATGATGTTGCCCCAGCCCGGGTAAAGTCACTATGTTTAGCTTCCTCTGATGCTTATTGGGCAGTCACAGGTTTCTGCTGGGGGAGTTTTGTCGACAAATGTTCAATTTTTCACCCTCACACGGATGGGGATAAACACCTCGGGGGCCGCTGATGCGTTTGTTCTGAGCATTTCTTTACACGCTGGTATATTTCAGCGTCTGTACGGCAACAGAGCGACTTAAAACCTGCAAATAAAGCACGGGTTGTCAATTGCTTCCTTCATGAAATAGCAGACGCTCACAATTCAAGCTCGCGTTTGATTCCTTTGCCCGCGGGACGCGATTTCTATCAGAAAATCTACTTTTTTTCCTTTCGGTTCCGCGACACATCGTAGCAGACGAACCCTCGTCGTCTGCTCCCGCTCCTCGCCAGAGCGAGGCATGACGGGATTGCATTTGGGCGCACTCTCGATTTTCTCGGTGCAGCGAGTGCATGAACGCGTGGGGTGCCAGCGATGAAACGAACTCGCAGAGTGCAACCACTCGTGGAGTGCCGGCCGAAACGAACCCGCTCGACGCTGCGAGTGGGCACGCGTGGGCACGAGTGCCGTGAAACGAACTCGCTATAAGGGAGGGGAAGAACGACATTAGGGAGTTTTCGTAGATCGTTCTGGCGTCTCCGCTACGCCTCCGCTACGTTATCCGCTACGGCTCCGCAACTACTGCGCATGCGCCAATCTAGCGCAGACCTTGCGGAGTTGCGGACGTGGTTGCGGAGGCGCCTTACGAAATAGCGGATCTCGAGATACGCTGGCCGTTCGATTGTGTGTCTTTTTATCTATCTTATTTTATTTCTACATATATACGCGTATAAAGAAAGAACACAACGACGGCGACGTTGAGAGGATGACACACCGGGTGACGGCGGTGCCTCAATCTGAGCCCTGGTGCCTCGGAGGCGGCAGTTTCTACTTTGACTGGGCTACCTCCTTGGAGCCTGATGCTTCGACCGCAGTGGACCCCAGTGAGCAACAGCGCCATAATGTTCCGGAGGCTCCTTCATGCACCGATCGAACGGCGTGCCAGATCCCCCAGATCGCTTCTCACCCGCCCAACCCGCCTCCACGAAATCTGCACTTCTGCGAATCGGACTGCCATCCTCCCCAATACCAACAATCCATGTCGTCGTCATTATGCATATATATACTCATGACATTATAATGTTCACTAGACACGGCACCGCGGGCCTCCATATGGTACGAGCTGGTGCCTTTCCGCGGTGCCGCGGCTCTCCAGAGCCAAATAAATAAAGTCTAAAGACTAAAGACAAAATTCTTTGCTGATCAGCAGTCGGTAGCGCCTTAAAAAAAAAAAAAAAAGAACAATAGTGTTTCCTTGTTTATAGAATACAAATTCCAAAACTACACCATACCAGTGGCGCACATCAGTGAAATAACATAACACCGCTTTGGCGGTTTCGAAAACATCCAATACACATCCTCTATTTCCCTCCAACTTAAACTGGACAATAAAAGTTGGTCCTCAAGAACGCTGAGCCGCTGCATCTTCGGGAATTGGCGGAGAACGCGTCCACGAACATGAAAGAGCGCGAGATGACAAAGAGAGGATTGGCTTTGCCGAACTGAAAGCGCGATTACTGCAAGCTGGCAAGATGTGCTACGAAGAATTTATCCAGAAAAAAGATTAACATTCATAATCGTAAATTAACCATATGTTGTGCTCGAAAAGAGGTACTCTGATAAAACCAATACGTGGTTGCAGTAATAGTACGAGTTTAATGTTTTATATAGTGCTTTTTACGACCGCTAGTGGCGCTGTCATAATCGTAGTACTATAGAGTTCCTGTATATATATGCTCCCTACGGGAGCCAGAGTTGCGCGTTTGATTCCAGGTGCCGCGTGCCGCCCTCGCCGCTATTCGCCGAGATCCGATCGCGTGAGGAGACGTATCAAGTGTCGTGCAGCAAAGTAGACGTTGCACGCGCCCCGGCGTACGTTCCCCTGCTTTTGTGCGCGCCGCGCGCCTCGAACGCGCGGCACTGCTATTCGCCGAATTCAGTCACGTGAGGAGCTGAATCCACATGCCATGCATGAACGCGCAACTCTGGCTCCCGTAGGGAGCCTATACAGGAACTCTACGTAGTACCGTAGCCCGCAGAGAACGGTCTACGAAAGCACTTTTTTGAGTCTCCGCTATGCCTTTGTTAGCGGCTCTCGTAGCGGGTAGCGGATAGCGTTGCGGAAAGGCCAACACGATCTACGAAAACTCCCTATTTTAGAATAGCGTAAAGACCCTTGCGTCAGCACTGCGTACAACGCACGCAAGCTGTGGACGTAACGTTACGGAGCGCGTTGAACGCGCACTTTTAGTATAGCGGAAGGAAACGCATACGTAAAGACTTGCCGCGCCATCTATCAGTGCTCCTGCGAACTGCTTCAAACAATCCGAGGCAGGTATACTCGGTCAATCCAACAGCGCGAATCTCCTCGCTTTGCCAGCTTTGCTACGAAGTGCGTGAATCTCTTTCCAGTTAACTGTTTTGGACGTGTCTTTCTTTTTAGGACTGTGCGACCAGCAGTTCGATCTATGGTTCGCTCCAGTGTGTTATGGGATCCCTACTACCTTATGTTGGCCTCGTCAATTACTTGGAAGTATATTCGCGTACCGACCGCACGGTAAACACCCTTTTGGGTTCGACGGCGTCGCCAACGTTCTTGGCTATCGACACCCATCTTTGTAGGCGCTCGAAAGGGTTCGTCGCGTGGATTTCTTTGAGGAGGTTGTGGGTCGCCTGTCGGTACCGCCCGATCAGGCCGAGTTCCACTCGCTCCGAAGAAGTTACACGGGGAAGCGCTACCATTGGGAAAAGGTTTTTTTCTGTACTTAAGTTGAGAGTCCGATGAAGAGGAGGGCCCAAGGCTGTCTAGTGGTCCGGGTCTTCAGTTGGAGGCCTTGCTCGGCACCGGCTCTTTCGTCTGTCTCCAGCTCCCAACTCCGCGTGTCCTGGCCCGCCACAAGCCTCGCCCTTTTTCCCTTCTTTCTCTTTCTTCCACAAGGTTGAGGTCATCTTCAATGGTGAAGCGAACCCGTACAACGCGCGTAGCACTTCCACTGGTTTGCCTCACCGCCGCCATTTTCCAAACTGGAGTAGTCTCGCGCTCTCCCGTGCGCGACAAGAGCGAACGAGAATGGCACGCAGGGGACCGCTACGTACGCTCGAAAAAGGCGATAGCGAGCGTACGTACGCATAGCTCGCTGCAGTACGTACGTATGGCTCATGCGCAGTCTGGAGGACGCAGCGTTAACGCTAACGTAGGGGGCTTGCGTTTGCTCTTATACGCAATACTAAAACTCTCTATTAGAGAGTTTTCGTAATACGTTCTTCTGCAACTTTCCTAAGAGCACCAATATGGGTTAAATTACTTTATGGGATATACGTGTTCATATTAAGCTTGAGACAAGGAACAATAACATTTTCCCTTCATAAAACGTGACTGTTCATTTATTTAGAAGTCAAGTCTGAGGCTGCAGCAGAAGGCGGCCACAGCTGCCCAACAAGGCTTTGCAGGCGGCATTTTGGACTGGTCAGAAATATGGGTCCACTAAAATTCTATTTTGCTCGAAGGAGAGCATTCGGCAATATGTGCAGTACATCCATGTTTGATGTGCAAATTCTGGTAGAAGATAATTAGAAGCATGCATTTTTACGTTGCAAAGAAAAAGAACTGTGACTATGCACAATGTCCGATTCCATACTTCGGATACTCAACACTAGCAGTTTCCTATGAGCCACTGAGGCATTCTCTGCTGCAAAGGGTTAGGACAGTTAGTATCCTGCAACTATACACATACATAGTTACTGCATTTACAACATAGTTACTCATACTGCATAGTTACAGCGGTTTGAGGGAAATTTCTGGTGTGTCCTCTTTTTTAATAAAGTTCTCCGGCGAAAGCTTTAGCTCCAGTTTTACAGAAATAAGTTTCCAATGTTCTGCATCTTTCCGAGAAAAGAGAATCGTGTTTTTCTGACCGCAAAAATAAACTACTGATCGTGGCGAGCTCAAACTTCGTCAGAACGTAACCCAGCAGTTGGTGCATCATGCCAAAGTTTTGGAACATAGAGCGATCTGATTCAAAACGTAGAAGCAATTTTTTGGTAGCGTCTCTTCGCTAAAACGTCATTCGTTCATGTGATATAGACTCTAAAGTTTCAGGACCTACTAGTTTTATTTTATTATAAAGTTAACAGCGAATTTCAGAGACACTAAACCTCATTTCTTCATTCAAAAGTTTCCCAACAATTGCTTCATAACTGTTCAATCAGACAACTCTAAAACTGTGGTAAGGCAGTGCTTTCAGAAATATATAGTATATTTTGGAGATGCTTAAAACACTTTTTTTTTTTTTTCGCACTGGCACCCGATTAAACTGGGTATACTTTCGAACAGACAGCTCCGAAAATTCTCTTCTGTAATGTTTCATTCGTTCAGGCTCCCACCCTGTACTGACCATAAAGGCCCGTTCACACTCTTGCGACCGAGTACGACTGAGAGAGACGAGATCTGCTAAGGGTGTCTCGGCATATTTATTAATCCGAAATCGCCGATTTGCAGTGCAGCAAGCACCAAGAGCAAGGCCAGCGACATCAACGCCGTAATAATCACCCCACTATTCAGCACTCGCAGCAATAAAACATAACAGAACTCCCTTGAATCTCTGCCGTAACCATGCCACAGATGCCGTGCGTGCCATCGGTGCGATTGGTGCCGTGTGCGTGCGCGCTCCTTCGTGGCCGCCATCTTTGCCCAGTGTGCACAGGCGCTTCCAACAATTCCCGCCAATTCTAGAAAAAAAAAAGTACACGCGATATTGAGCAAAAAAAAAAAATCATGACATAGTCAATTTACATGCACAAGTTTTCCTCATTTTGAGATATAAAAAAATTATGTTCAAGTGCTATTAATTGGCACGCCCCATGATTGGGTTGAATCCCAATAAAATTATTTGCCTCTTGGAACTTACTTATTGCAATAGACCCTTTCCGGAATTCAGACTGGCAACTTTGATCACTATCATCATCTGAAAAATGGCCTATGTGCTATACTAGAGCCACTAAATGAGCTGCGCTTAGAGTATCGGCACTCCGTTCCCCGGCATTGTTGTGGGTGCCGCCATGTTGGCTCGTATGCAGAGCAGAAGCAACTGTCGATCGTCAAGATTAAAAAGTGCGACTTCCTCAGCATTAGACTCGGTGTTAGGAAGGTCATGTAATATTGCTTTGCTCTGTCGCGAACTGTTTAAACATTTGTGGAGGGCGGAAAAGCGTTTTCTGTGATTTCAGATAAAGCTTCAGATAACTGACAACCATGATTTTAAGACACAATATGGCCAAGTGTCGTTACTCTGAAGCGTAGCTTATTTAGTGGCACTATGCTATACTAATGGCGGCCATCTGTTTAGTGATGAAGGAAGAAGTTGAAGATGCTCCTAAGCAGATGATTCGATGCCTATACATTCTAGATGTTAGCGCGACGTGAAGCAGGAATCGGATGCAAGAGCTGCGTAAGCGTTCATTTCTAACTCGGGCCCAGTCAATCTGTTAGTAGCACACACTCGGCTTCAAAGCCCCTTGATGTATAGAAGTTTATCAAGGCGTCTATGTGGGCTGGCGCTTCGTTCTGACTGGTTGGATCGTTTTCGCCATCGACACTGAAAGAGATTTAAAAACAACTGGTCAGTGTCGCGCGCATTCTCATTTACCGTTGACTTGCGAAAGTGACGGTGCCCCATACAGTACTGCAAACCACAGGTTCATCGCCGCCATTAGTACGGTAAAAGTCAAACTGCCATTTGAGTCACCAGATGGCACTGAATTCCGGAAAGGGTCTATTGATGTTGGGATTATTAAATACTCAATGAAAATACGATTACGATTGTTACCAATTGATATTCTAATTGGACCCAATGGATATTTTTAACTGGGCTGCCAAAAACAAAATATGTACCGAAAAGTTTCAAGACAACGCGCGCCCCCGAGAGATGGCCCATACCGTTTTTCTGGCTGAATATCTGTAACATAAAAAATCCGAAACATCGCCCACCCCCCCGATTCCCGTCGGACGTCACGCGATGTGCGACGGGAATTGCATCAACCGCGCAATTTGCTGCACGTCTGACAAGCGAGTTCATATCGGGTTCCCGTGTTTTTTTCCCGCGATTTGCGCGCACGATATCGGCTCCCGTAACACGCGAGCTTTTTCCACCTGTATGTTGCGCCGTGAAATGCGAATCTGCTGCGTCCGCAATCTACGGTATCTGTTCCCGTTTTCTAGAGTTTGTAGCGGATTCCCGCGTTTTTGTCCGCTATCTGATTCTCCAATCCGCCCAATCACTAAAAACAGGGTAAAATAAAGATTCACACTAAATGTAATTATATAGTAAGGTGGGGTTTAATTCAAAACGTTTTCCTTGATATAAGCCGCGTCATACTAGGACAAAAGGAGCCTTGATTTCTTTGGTTATTAAGAAAGCTTTATATGCTGTAATACTTGAGCAAAACAAAATAACTCCAAAGTTTATATGAAAACCCTGAGGAAACAGCTCTTTCCCGCCAAACTGTTTTCTATCGCCTTCATGCGCACGGTGCCACTGCTGCCAGTGCTTCTGAGGCCGGTTGCAAACAAAGTATTAAAGGTCTCAACTGCACTAAAAGGGAAAAGCAAAAAAACAAAAAAACAAAAAAAAACAACATTAAATTACTGCCTTTGAACTCGAGCACAGTTCACGAGTTGTTTAACGACAGTGACTTTCCCTTTTGGTGTTAAAGTGTGCAAGGCGGTGGCATAATCTCATAAAAAAGCGGCAAGCTTGTTTAAGACAAAACGTATTTACTTATACTGACCGATGTAAGATCAAGCTTACATGTACAATTAGATCTGTCTGTGCCTGTCTCTCTTAGTCACTCACTTTGTTGTTCTGTGTGTGTGTGTGCATGCACACATACAAGTTTTCGTTTGTTTCTTCGCATTCTGATATGCTTGGATGAGATGCCAAGCGGAATTGACGAAAGAAGTGGAAGATGTAAACAAAGCTCACCTCTCCGATTAGCGCAGAAGAGCACTGCAGTTTCCTTGTGTTGAGCCTGTTATACATTTTTATTTGCTTAATGTTTTTTTTTTTATTACGAACAAACTTAATTTACACGGGCAGCATAAAATTACGGACAAACAATAATAAAAACATTTCTGATATTCCGTGGGAAAGGATTTCTGTGCGGTAGGTGTTCCTGTGGAAAATCATAGTGAAATTGGTGTGGCTTAAATGACGATTCAAATCATCTTGATTTTTATTCTCCATATTGAACTCGATGGATTTGTGGTAGATTAATTTCAGAATATCAATGCCTCGTCTATTTTGTGAAGAAGTGCAGTGGTTGCACCTTCTGGAAGCCGGGAAGGTTTCTCGTCGGCAGCCAGCCTTCAGTGTGATGTTAAGTTTACTTCCTGGGATATATAAGAACCGGAGAACAGCTAGATTACCTTTTTTAGGTCTGCCCCAGACCTTATGCAACGTCGCCCTCAATGTGTCGGCTCGAAGAAACAAAGTTCTGCCCGTGCGCACTTTGCACAGCTTTGCACGCGAAAAGATGCCGCAGGCTACTGCTGAACGCGTCTCACGGTTGAAGAAGTTTCCGCTCGGAGCGTATTGGCTCCATGGCTGCACCCCTGCCACCAACTTAGCCCCAGGGCTAAAACAACCCTAAAGGCGCGTTCCCACCGGCGATGCGATCTAGTCGCGCGATAACTTTCATCGCAAAAGCGACCATCGCGGGCAAAAAGCGACGCGATTTGAGCAGTCGCTACTCGACCCGACTTTTCTGCGATGCGATCCAGTCGCGGAGCGTCTGAGCCAATCAACGGCGTTCGGAGCGATAGTTTTCGAGAAACGACTCGCCAACGAAGGCGTTGGACTCGCTCATCGCGCACGCCGGTGTGACCATCTAACTTTTTTTGCGATGCGATCTAGTGGCATCGCGCGACTGCTTACATCGCCGGTGGGAATGCGCCTTTAGTTCCCCTCTTTTAAAAAGATCTAATCCCCCCCTCCCCCCCAAAAAAAACAACAACAACAAACAAACAAACAAACAAACAAACAAACCTTGTATATTTTTTTAAGAGCCTGCAAAGAGAAGGTCTACAGTAGCGCTAAAGCTCCAACCACAGCTATTTCTTACGACCATGTGCACATATAGTCTCTAACTTGTGCTATGACCTTCTATGTGTTTGAGCTTGCACACATAGTAGTTGTTAGCGCACCCAAAGAAAACTGTTTGTGGGAATCGGAGCAGACCGTTTTGACGTCCTGGACAGATGTCGAGGGGGTTGGGAGCCAGCCCCAGGGCGGCCCCATGAGCTCTTTTTGTTGGCTTTGTGTGCAGTCAAGTACCTGCGCGAGGTGACGCCCTACTTCCGCAAGGCGTCGGTGCTGGCTGAGATGGGCTGGGACTTTGCTCCGGGAGGCCTGCTGTCGCGGGACCACGTGGGCGGCGGCCCACAGCCACGCGGCGACACGCGCCGTGTGCCCCTGCTCCTGTGTCAGCTCGCACGATCGCTCACAGTGCCGGAGCCCAGGTGAGGCACTGTTGGGGGCCCGGTGCTTGGGTCAGAACACCACGGGGGGCTTTTGTGCTGCATTCTTTAAAACTGACAATCCGCACAAAATATCCGCATATCGAAGGGAGTGAAAGGTAAAGTCTCAGAAATGTCGTAAAGTTGCGCAATAAACAAATTTAAGTTGCAAGCTATGCCTATAATCTTGTCGGACCAATCATGACGGAAGCCTGCTATTAGCGGCGAGATGTTTTGGTAGCGCTCTCCTATGGTTTCTTCTCGTGACGTCATTACCTTGCGAACAACGATGGTGTTTCTAATTAGCATGGTGGAAGCCTGAAATCATTGCGCTCTGAAACCAACACTACTAACACCGCCAAAATTCAAGTTCTTTCATCACTCTTATTTCCGTCCATGAGAAATCCTTTGCTGACGTCATATTCAGCATTCGACCAATCGTGGCAGGCCGACCACAGCGACGCTTTCGATCGCGCACGTCGCCAATAGCGCAATTTTGATGCTTAGACAATTTGGATGGCGGATAGGGTATGTCGGAACAGAACCTAAAATTTTATTATTACAGTTAAAAAAGTAATTTCTATGCCAAATGCTAGGCACCTCTTTAGATAGGTTCTTTGACGGGGATTCATACTTAATCCGGGGCACTTAGTCCGCAGGCAACCATCGGAGGTGAGTTATACTTAGTCCAGCATACTTGGTCCGCAAGCCACCGTTGGCGGCAAGTCACACTTAGTCTAGCACGCTTAATTCACAGGCGAAGGACTTGGTCCAGCATACTTAGTCCGCAAGTACCGTCGGGGGTCCGTCATACTTAGTCCAACATAAATTCACAGCCGACGCTACCATTCGATGGACCCAATCAGGCAGTGCAAAGAGGGCATCGTTATGGCGCTCGTTTTCTTGCTGGGTTTGCTATCAACCAATCACGCAAGAGGATCACGGCACCATTCATTGTGCTGATTGGTTCGTGATAGCAAACGGACAAAGATGATGAGTGCCGATGCACTTTTGGCAGTACTTGATTGGCTCCATCGAATCGCGGACTTGGAAGTGAAATGGAGACCGCAGATAACCGTCGGCGGCGAGTGATACTTCGTCCACAGGCGACCCTCGACGCGCGCAGCTGCTTCCAAGCAACGCGTATAGCTTCCCACGTGCACTGGCGACATCACGGGGTGAATCATCCCGCGCCGAGGGAGAGCGCAGTGGGCGTACGACGTCGGAACTTAAGACAAAGCTCCTCTCGATCCAAGAGCACTAAGAATTCGAGGCCCTACATGCTCCCACCGAAGAAGCACGACCCGTGGAAACCTTGCGATTGCTCGTGACACACCCCATTAGTGAAGAAATTTCAACTTGTCTCGATCATTTGGATGAATCCGGAGATGACGACAGTGTCGTGTGCGCAGCGCATGCGAAGCCCCCCGCAACTATGGTGCCTAGAGCACAACCGCTGTGTTTCGCATCCATCAAAAGTGGGCCCCAAGGGCCAACAAGTGATAGCCGGAGGTTCCCGCGGTCGGATGTCGCCATCCTAGCGGTTGGTACTAGGAGTAGCGGCAAAAAGCAAACGCGAGTGTAGCTGTCGTCGTGGGACCCCGTCCTGCCAAAACGCCCTTGGACTGTCACGCAGGAGAGTGCACCTGCAGCAGAACAGGCGTCTGCCACATGCACCAGGATGGCAGCCGGCGTCAGCATGAGACTTGCATGAGGTCATCGGGCGAAAATGGAGGGAGCACTTTTTTGGGGCGCGGTAAACGCGCCAGTCGGGAGTCGCAGGCACTATATTGCAACCAAGCAGAGAAAATCATAATGCGCGCATAATACTCGCACGACACATTCTGTGCTACCCGGGTTTATCAGAATGATAAAACAAGTTTATTTTTTTAGTCTTTTTTGGAATACTAGTTTAAGAAATGCATCTTATTATTTATAAAAAAATAGCCTCGTTATAAATAAAGTTCCATGTTTTCGGATAAATCCGAAAAACTACGAAAATCACCCACCGGTTAAATTTTGGTCAATTCGGATTTTTCCGATAAACTCCGAATTTCAATTTCAATCGTCCCTGTGGTTCGGCGATGAGCCCGGTCTCACGTCTCGACACAGCTGGCCGGGGGGACCCGAGTCCGCGCAGGGCCCCGATGTGGGTCCCGGGGGAGCGGCGAAGAAGCCCGGAGGATCCAGGAAAGGTCCGAAGGCGTGACTCGGGCACAGGTAGTAGGGAGACCATAGCCCCTGGCGTTGGGCGAGCTTCATTCGCGCTGTCATCTGCTTCCGTGTTCCGTCGTGCCAACGCTGTGTCGACGTGCCAACTCTGTTGAGGACGTGTGTGGAGATATGGTCGGGGAGGCGGGTGTGACTAGTCGTCGACGTTGTCTGTAGGAGGGGTGCGCAGAGTTTCGTTCATGTCGCTTTGCCGGAAAGCTGGTGGACTACCCTTGGCTTCTGTGAGGCTGGGCTCAAATCGGTAACCTGGACTGGACTTGCCGAAGTCTGTTTCACTTCGAGGCATGTTTCTGGCGGAATTTTGTATTCCAATTCGAAGCGAGCTGCAGGAACGTCAAAGGGAGTTAATCTTGGCATCATCACCGGCACATGAAAAGTTTCAAGTACGAATGGTATTGTGGTGTGTCTTTTTTGCTGTAGGTCCCGGTACCAGGCGTTCCATCGAACCGCAGACTGCTTGGACACTTCCTTGATGAACATCCACAGTGCGATGAGCATGAGAGAGATACAGTGGCACATGATGCAGTAGAACTGCATGAATGCCATAATGACTTGAATCCAGGATATTCCAGAGTCGCGCCGTCACCTTTCCAGGGGACAGGGCCCCCACTAGCGAAACGTCGCTGTCCATGTTGTGACATCCTCAGCTAAAGCGGGAACGGAAGTGCAGCGTTGCCCGATGCTGGGCCCGGGACGGCCCGTGGAGTCCGCCCTGGATTCTGGTCTCGCCCCTGGAGAGGGACCTCATGCCGTGTGCCAGACGCGATGTGGGTTCGACGTGGTCTGGGCTCTCGGTACCTCAGCTGCGCCGGGATGAGAGCCCGGACCGCGTGGAACCCACATCGCGTCTTGCTCACGCCATGAGGTCCCTCTCGAGGGGCGAGACCAGAATCCAGGGCGGACTCCACTGGCCGTCCCGGGCCCAGCATCGGGCAACGCGGCCAGATTGTGGGTCTCCAGCAAGGAGCAACCGCCATTGATGCTGTGCAGGGTTGCAGGGTTGTGCAGGGTTCTGCCCACTCGCTCCTTCCCGAGCACCGGCTAGCCCCGCGCGCCCGACGACAATCTTTATTCTTTTCGATGCCGACAAGTTCAACGTTTACACCCGGATATTATGTATTTATTTTTAATAAGAAACATTGCGAAATTAAACGCCGAATTTCAGAGAATTGAGAATCAAACAAAAATAAACTGCGATAGACTCCGAATATTTGGCAAAATATTAACTCCGGAAAACGCCCTCCGAATTTGACGAAAAATAAACTCCGAAAATACAGAACCGTAGTTATAACTTATAAGCAAGCATCTGAATAAAGAGTTATTGAATAATATGTGCCCAGAAAATTAAGGCTTGCCTGTACAGTTGCGCATCCAGAATTCAGGACCGATAGATATCAGAAGTGGTACGGCACGATGCCAGACAGTTTACAAATATTACTAAAATCTTTTGCTAGCAAAAAAAAAAAAAAAAAAAAGAAATAAAAAAAAGAGGGCGTTTAGCTATTTTTTTTTATGAGTTGTGAATTCGAAATACTAATTCTTGGCGCCGAGTGAAGCGGCCGCAACGCCGGTAGGTGCGCAGACCGCCCCGCCGTGTAGACTTGACAACGATGGTGGATTTTGCCTGCACGCAGCACATTCCTAGAAGCCGCGCACCATGTCTTCCTATCGCACACAGCGAGCGCATCACGCTCCCCTACTGCGCAGGCGCGGCGAACCTTGCCGGCTTCCGTGACGAAGCATTGCGTTGCTGTGCTTTTCTTCGTGTTGTATCTCTGAAGTGCGTCCGCTTTGACCTTGAGCGGACCCGCCGGCTTCCGTGACTAGGCATCTGTGTTGCTGTTTTTTTTTTTTTTTTTCTTATTTCGGAGGTGCGTCCGCTTTGACCTTGAGCGGCCGCGCCGGCTTCCGTGACAAAGCATCTGATATGATGCCTCGCAGTCAATTTAGGTGGCGTGGTGGCGTTTTTCGCGGGTACGGGGTTTTATGTCTCATTTTTACGCGGCTACAGGCGCCGCTCGCTTTGCTCTATGGGACAGTTAATACTTTCGCATTAAAAACCTCCCGTAACATACCAGGGAAGTGCCCACCCCACTTTCATTGAAAACTGGGTTAATCTAGACATAGGCGCTTGTCCAGTCAAATCGGTAAAAACCAAGATGGCGGTAAATATAGAGCTCTGAAGGCAGGATGAACGGAATCAGAAAAAGCACATTTATTTTCACACGATAAATTATTTTTATTTATTTATTTGAACATACTATCGATCCCCTACAGGACCAAGATAGGAGTAGGGTACGTAATTAAGGTTAACACGATTAACATGAAGGGGGGGACACTAGCGCTAACGACTCTTCCGGGTCAGTGCAGAATAGGAGGTCAATGCTCTAGTCACAAGTAGTTTTTCCCTTTCCATCGCAAGAATGCCGATATCCCCATCATCACTGCTGGCGGTCTCGTGGCTGCCGCAACGGGCTGAATATTTTTGGCTGATGCTTGCACTTGGGAGGAGGTGGGCGCTTAACATATAATTTGCAGAATTCCCAAGTTTGGGAAATGTTAATAGTGGGCAATTGGGCGCTTCTGCAGTATTTTACGATACCCGATTTTACATAAAAAATGTTTCTTGGTAGGTAGCACCCATGCTACATTATGAAATATGGGGTTAATTGGGACACCCTGTATATGACTCTTGCAGTAATCAAGAAATATGAGTGCAGATGTTTACAGCTGCCTACATTTTATGTTGTGAAATTAAACATTTTTGTTTCAAGGTGATACTGTGCTACAAACATCCATGCAATGTTTACGATTTAACCTGTGTTAAATATGCAAAGTATGTGCAAAAAGCAACAACAACTGTACAAGGATTTTTCAATGTAAAAATAAACTATGAGTCACAGAACACGCAGCTTCTGCCGAAATGTAGCACTAGCAGTCCAGACCAGGTGCCAAAGTTTGAGAGCTTGCTGTTATCTGGTTCAAGAGTTATAACTTATAAGCGATTTTTGGAAATTTTCATTGGGAAAATAGTGGCCGACGAAGCCCATGAATGCATGGAGATAAATGGCATTGGCTACCAGGAACACGCCCCATTTTCCCATTGAAAATTAAAGAAAATATCCTCATAACTTTTGACCCAGATAGCAGCAAGCTCTGAAACTTTAGCGTCTGGTCCGGGACAGCTAGCTCTACTTTTGGACAGACACTGAGCGTTGATTGATGCATATTTTGTTTGCGGTGAAAAAAAACACTAAATATTTTCTGCAGACACCCTTTAACCCATAGACTAGACAAAAAAAGAAGATACCCTCAACATGTTTTGTTCTTGGTCTCGAGTTTTGCCATGTTTAACTTGAGCCAGCTCATGTGCCTTTTTTGTTCAACTTGATACAGCAAATGGTGAGCGCCAATTGGGCAATTGTGAGCAGCTGCATCCTTTGTTTTTTTGTTATGAGGAACAAGTGAGCATGACACTCCTGTGATGTTTGAAGGGTACTGGAGCTTCACTCTCCTGACCGGCGGAGCGTGTGCCTTCTACGGTGTGCGGATGCGGCGCAGTGCACGGCGTGGTTCAACTCGCTGCACGCAGCTCTGGCTCGAGTGATGGCGCAGGCCGTTGTCGAGACGGGTCACCTCCTGCGGGACGTGCTGGACCAGGCTCAGCTTCAGCACATGGGCTGGCTGGCCGAGAGGGTGAGGCCTCGCTCTTTGGCAGCGGCGTAGCTAGGCCATCCGGCACCCGTGGCCCTTATGTCCTTCGTAGCCCCCTTCCCAACCCATTCACTCCCTGAGATCGGAACCAACCAGTAAAGCGGGGTGGCGTGGGGGGGGGGGGTGTGCTGGGCGCTGCCAGAGGTGGCACCTACCCAACGTGCCTGGGACACCTGGTACTTAGGGCCCAGGGCCTCCTGCGCCCCCCCTCCTCCCCCCCCCCCAATGATACGCCACTGCTCTTTGGCCACGCACTGCCCAATGGCCGCTCTCTGCTGAGTGGATCGCGGACAGGCAGTGAGCAGGCTGAGATGACGGCGGCCTTGTTTCGGATGTCTGAGCACCCTAGCTTCTCAAGAACGAAAGTAATTTTAAGCTGTGGCTGTTCTTGGCCGCCCTGGTTTCGGCATTATCTTTTACTGTCATCACTTCTGCTATTGTGGAAGTGTTTGGAAAGCTGTGTCATGTTTTGTCCCCACTTCCTACTTAAAAGACCCTGCATATGCATTGAGTCTAATTTCTTCTCACTTGCGGTTGCTTTTTTAACTCCACAGACGAGGGAGGACTCGGTGACGGCGCAATGGCGCGCCGTTTTTGTGGCCATCACGGATCGGGACCTTCTCTTTTACGACCTTGTTCCCTGGACGAAGGAGGCCTGGGCCGTTCCTGTGCATAGTGTTCCCTTGTTGCACACCAGGTATGAGTGAGCGGAACAGGTGGGAAGCTCCTGACTTTTGTTCTTGAACGTTGTTGCAGCTCCAGGCCTAAAAGAAAATGTTTGTTTGCTTTATCGTGTAATATTGCAAATATCTGGACATAAAACAAGCCTGTTGGTAGTACCCTTTTGTTACCATTGGTTGCGTACGACACTACCCTAATACTCCAAGAGATGTCCCACCCTCCTCTACCAGTGTCTCACACTCGTGTCGCGCCGGCCTCGGTGCCGTGCCAGAGAAGCCCGCGCGACTCGAAAATCCTGATTGGTCGATAGGGTCATGGCGTCACAGCCACATGAACTAGGCTCGTCTGTCTGGAGGAGCGTACAGTTTCCATCCGTCATGGAGGAGTGGCAAGTTTCCGTCCGTCGTGGAGTCCGCCCAGTGGAGCTGTGGTCCTGCCGTCATCGTTCGTCTGTAGAGAATGCGTACCCCGCCGCGGGGCTGGCGCTAGGCCGCCGGGAGAGAACACTTGTGTGATGGATGCGCTGCCGTCTACCAGTGTGAGCAGCTCTTCTGAGTCGTCTTCTGTGAGTGCGGATGCTGCATCTACGTCTGCTCCTGCTCGGCGACCGGGTCGGCCACGTAACACCGAAGCCGAGAAGGCGGAGACGTAGGCTAGGCGTGCAGAGGCGATGTACCACAAGTGGGCCGAGGATTCGATAACGCTATCGCGTTTCACTCTTAAAGGCGAAGCTTAAGCGTCCTCAACTTTTTTTTGGTACGATTTACTATTTTCTCCAGAACTCTAGTAATCGCAGTGCCAAGGCCAATGGTGACCTTTGCGGAAATGGGGTTAGTTAGCTATGGCGGGGAGATAAGCGAACATTGCTGACTGGGAAGGGCTGTCATCTTTGCCTTGTTCCTCCTGCAATGAAGTAAGAACTGCGATAATAAGTTTGGCAGGTCATATCATCAAAAAATAGCATTTTCTGAACTTTTCTTTATTGCACACTGGAAGTTAGCGCACTCCTTATTTTCACCCTATTGATCTCAATTTGAGGTGTGCTACCTCTCAGGATATTACGGTTGGGTTTGTTAGAGAAACGCCCGAAAAATGCTAAGTTGGTATTTTCTGGATGCAGTCGCCGACCAATTTTTTAGACTTCGCAGGGATAGAAAAAACGTCCGAATGATAGCAGTCTGAAAAATCAGCAGATTAAAAAACTTGCCTTTATTACGTCTAAGCGGGCTTAAAAAAGCTGTAAATAGTGCCTTGCTTCAGGTTACGCCTGTGCGCCTTTTTCAGGCTACGCCTCCATTTGCATTCGGCAATTTTCTATTAGCTTGAGAATCGCTGCCTTCTATTCTAGCAATATGGTTGAGTACTTTCTGTGCTTCTTAGCGACACATCGCAACGGCGGAAGAACAGATGGGGGCAATGACGTCCAAGCCAGCGTAGTCCGAAAACACAATTCACCGAGACGAGTTTGAGATGGGAGGCGCAAGTCCACGACTGCAATCGCAAATGAACAAAGCAAAATGGTAACAACAACAATAATGATGATGATAATGACGCACAGCTAGAGATGAATGAATGAAAAAATTTATTGCATCAGGATGGCTCTCTGGCCGGTATGGGGAGAGGGGAAGGACGGTGGGGGCAGTCTGCAGTTCATGTTCTGCTGACAAGGTGGGCCTCCTTGGCAAAGTCCCACAATGCAAGCAGCGTTGCGTTGGCGTGGTCATTGGGATATATCCATTCGTGGAGTGTCTGGACTCCTGGTGGCTTGTGCTTGTCTCGAATGGCTGCTAGAGCCGGGCAGGACCATAGTAGATGAATGACCGTTGGCGGTTCCTGTCGACACTGCTTAGAAAGTAGTAGAGCCGAGGGGGTCTGCGTGGTTTTGTGTTGCTTATAGTATTCCCATCTTGTGATGATGTAATGATGATTGAATGATGAAAAAAGCCGTACATCGTCACCTAGCGGTAGGATTAGCAGCACTCAAGTAGCGCTGCCAAACCAAGCCAATCCAGGTGCAGCCAACATAGAATCCAAAATGGCCGCTTCTCGGTGGTGTTTCCCGCTGATCGCTCGCAACAATTTTGTCAGAAAAATCAAACTTTCGGACTTCAAGGTGTCTGAAACATCGGTCGTGAATATGCACTATTTCTATCGGGTAGGTCACGGTTCCTCTTTTAGGTCCAAAATATTGAACAGGTCCAAATTATCGGCCTCTGAAAAATCGGTCGGCGACTGTATACATCCCCGTGCTGGGTCTCATTTTGGGGGCAACAAAAAGCCCCTTCAATGTGTGTTCGGGGGCACTTGGGGAGCAGCTTTGTCTCGCGGGGTTGAGAGGTAATAAACTATTTCTGTTGGAAGAACAAGTGGTGTGGTTGGTTGCCTCTTCAGGGGACTGCAGCAAGACGAAGTCGCACCTGGCTCTCGACTTAGTTGTTCTCCCAACAGAAATAATTGACCCCACAAGACGAATCTGCTGCCCAAGAGCAAGTGCCCCGAGCCCGCGTGGAAGGAACTTTTTGTTGCCTCCGAAGTGAGGGAACCTTAGTGTCGAACTGAAATTTTGATCAGTTCGGTTCGGGTTCATGGCTTTCGGTTCAGTTCCGATTAAGTTCCGGGGAGCAAAAATAACGGTTCAAACCGGTTTGAACCGCTAAATTGAGAATATATTTTCTGCACTGTTCTGGCAGTAGGCACTATTTAAGCCGTGAAACGATGAACTATATAGTATTTTCTGTCGTTTGTACAATCCACTTTTACTTTCAGGTACCAGAAATATAAAATTCCGTTATTTAATTTTGACTCAACAGTGAATGAAACTCTACAATAACATACAAAACGTCGTGTTTATGCGACTCAACATCCCTTTGTTTACCAGAGTCACATATATTGTAACTGAATCAAAATGTTTTTGCTTGTTTTAGGTAGGTCACCTAAAATACCCGTGATTGGTACAAATTTGTGTCGCAGTATTAAAAGTTGATTCGTGGTTGAGCCCTTGAATTAAGAAATTAATTACAGTTGGGGATGCCGCAAACCTCCCGAAGTTCGAGTTCGAAAGGTCTCGAAATGTTCTAACCTCGCTAAGGTTTGAATTTTGAAAAGTTTGCAACTTTAGAACCCCGCTGAGGTTCGAATTAGAATAATTCGAAAATGTTACGGTTTCTGAAAGTTTGAGTTCGAAGATAAAGAATTTTGTTATAGATAGTTTCAAGTCTAAATTTCAGGGATGGAAATTAAATTCTGCAGTTTCAAACTAAGGTTTCGTCAATTCATCTAAAAAAAGTTGCGAAATGTGCTACAAATTTTACTGAAATTGTTGCCCATTTCTCTTACGCCGTGAATATACTCCTTCCTTCTCAGTACTGCGGTACTGACGGTACATAGTACCTGTATTACTCATTATTTGTCGTAACTTATGAAACAAGCGTTTAACTGGTTGAACGGTTCATCGAAAAGCCCTGAGGAGGCCAGATGAACATACTTCCTACTTATTTGCAAACTAGTAGCAATCCGATCAAACGTTGCCTAAATGCAATGCTGGCATAAGACAAATAAATATGCAGAACAATGCATTCACAAAATGGCATCCAAGCTTCCCAGCGAGTCGGTGGCACCATCTAGTGAGGGCGTACAAATACACAGCACTCCTCCCTTCTTAATGAAGACTACCTTCTTATTGAAGGCTATGTGAATTTTAGGGGCTTGCGGACAGTTTGTGTGGGTCGTCTCATGCAGGGCGTCTTTGCAGTCTCCACTGTCCTTGGTTCGCTCATTGTGTAGCGTTAGTTCTTGTCAGGTGGTAGTTGTTCCCCAGGACTTGATGCCAAAGTGATCAAGTGTGGCTTGACTTGGTTGTCGTGGCAGTGCACTTGCCCTTGCGGAGTTGATACAGTCACAATGGATGTTGCACTGGTGTTGTCAACCTCACCCAACCACCATCGAGGTCCCTTGCCGAAATTGTGAACTGCAACCTTGTCCCTGTTGATCATTTTTCTTCCTGTGGAACTTGAGATGATTGGTGGTACCTTTGCGTTGCGTTTTGCTGCTTCCGCCGACCTTGAGATTTCGACAGCCTTCTTTAGGGTTAGGGTTTTCTCCACGAACAGTGTTTGCTGTACAGTCTTGCCCTGTATTCCACACACGAGGCAGTCCCTCAGCATGCGGTTGAGAGCTGCTCCGAAGTTGCAGTGTTCTGCCATCTGCCGAAGTTTGGCGACAAACGTAGTGACGCTCTCGTTCTCGAGCTGTACTCGTGTGTTGAAGCTAAAACTCATGGCAATTTCGGACGGTGGAGGGCTGAAGTGACTGTTCAAGGTAGCCATGAGCTCCTTGTATGTACTTCTTCTTTTTTGGCTTTGCAGGTGCTAGCAGACTCCGGAGCGTCGCGTAGGTGCGGGTCCCAACGGTTCATAGGAAGATCCAGTTCTTCTCGTCGTCTTCAATGCCATTTTCATTAAAAAATGCGACAACCCTTTCCGTGTAGAATAACCAGGGCTCCTTGTTGTCGTATTCGTCTAGCTTGCCAAAAGTCACTATGTCTGTAGCTTCGGAATTCATGTGCGGGAAGTTCGCGCACAGCGTAGATCCATAGAATTCCTACCGGGTCATCTCATGGTGCTGCTGCTTGGCGGCTTCTCCGGCTTGTCGTCGATCCGTTTCTTGCCGCCAATTGTTATGTACTTTGGATTTGGGTTTAACATAATACAAGCGGCCAGAATGACAGCAGCCTTCCATCCTCGCGGTTTCAGAGTCAGCTCCCTCTGACGAGAGTTTCTTAGCCTCCCTCGGTGCAGTCGTTACGGAGCGGGTCGATGGCACCATCTAGTGAGGGCGAACAAATACACAGCACTCATCTTACCTTTTAAGCCCTAATTACTTTTCTCACCGAAAAGATCTCGAACACAAAATACGTGAGTACAAGACCAGGACTGAGCTGCGCAGAAATTCGTTTTTGTCAGGACTGTCGAGGACTGGAACGCATTGGATAAAACAATAGTCTGTGCTGCAAATGGAGAAGCATTTTTTTTTTTTCATTTTGTTTGTCCCTTGCAATACTGACTTAACAGGTGCTGCAGGAGTTTCATGAATAAAGAATAAAGTTCCGGTTCGGCTAAAAATAACGGTTCAGTTCCGGTTTTCGGTTTGATAGCCTGGAGGAAACCCTCCCTTTGGCAATTGTTGTCGACTCATTTGGCACGGCAGCATATGCGAAGGTGTGGCCTCTAGGCATGATTTGGAAGTCAATATAAAGAGCGGGTTTGGAAAGAAATGAAAGTGCATTATGCCAGGCTTTGATGTCTCTGGTAATAATGCAAACACACTTTTTGTGACAATGTATGCCCGATACCATATCCGAGCTTAGGTTGGCATGGTTCACGACAAAAATACCTAGTCATTCGGACAGTTCAACTATGTGAAGACCAGTCCAATATTTGTTAAACTAGTTTGAATCTGGTTTAATTTTACCAAACAGCACCAGAAAGCCAGGAGCTGAGACCTAAAGACAACACACGATGCGCCTGTTCTCTGTTTTTGCACCATTGCCTTTGTGGAGGCTTTACAATGTGCAGTTTTACAAGCTGTTTTCGAGCACTGTTGGGGCCTAAAAATGTTCCTTTAAATAAACCAATGAATGAGTGCAATGAATCTTTTTACGAAGGTTTCTTGAAGTCTCATATTTGATCAGTGTAGGTTTCAGGAAAACATTTTGAGCCTAAAACAATCCTGTGTTTTCCTCTGCACAGGGAGTAAAATGATAATCATCATTAATCTTTCTTCATGATAAAAACCGTCTGGTTGATGCTAAAAAATTTTTGAGATTAATACCTGAAAGCAAATCCAGCAGATTAGAGCGTCTGTGGTACCACCTATGAGAGTACCAGCGTCAAGAGGATGGCTTTGGCCGTTTTTCTCCCTGTGCTTGGAAAAAAACACCTTTTTTTTTTCAGGCTTAAATTTTTTACCTAAAATCTACTCTCATAAAATTTGAGACGATAAATGCACCACCAAAAGGTGCAAAGTTCTGTTTCACTCCGTCCCTTGGCTTATTTATACAAGCTTTTATGCCCGAATAGAACACCCTAAAGGTTGCTCAAATGTTTATGTTGATGTTTATTGCATGCCCAAAATCACGATAAAGGTTTTGACATTGGTGCACAGCAGGGGCTCTAATCTACACCTCGGAACCAAGTGGGACCAAGGGACTGGGGTATCGCCGCCTGCTGCGATTGGTCAGCGGCGCCGAGCTGGCCAATCGCAGTTGGCAGCGATGTCTCGGTCCTGCCGTGTAGACTGGGGCCCCAGAAGTCACTTCCATAGGTCGTCATTTTTTCGGTGGGGGGGGGTGGGGGAGAACGTAGCTCTGCCACACATAACGATTTTGCCCGAAAAGGGGCAGAAAGAGCGGGCGCCGTAATGCGACGCTAGCAGGGACGGGACAGCTGTGACGGGAGAGCGTGGCCGGGAAGGGTTAAGCAGCGGCCCCGGCTCTGCAGGCTGGTGACGACGAGTTCTGGCAGGGCCTCTGTGGGACCTTCACCATCAGCGGGCAGCGGGGAGGCGACGACGCTGACGCTGCGCCTGGGCACGCGGCAGGGCGTGCAATCGCGGGTCATGCGGGTCGAGACGCACCGGGACCTGGCACTCTGGGCCCGCCACTTGGTGCACGGTGCGCACCTGGCCGTGGCAGCCACCAAGGAAGTGCGCTTCCGTGAGTGCCAACATGTGTCGCATGCGTGCACGGCCCGTTCACTGATGGCTGGCTAGCTTTGGTTCGGGATTCGCAAATCAGAAGCCCAAAACTTTGACAAGCATTCCAACTGAGGGACATGCGCAAAGGCTCTTTCTTGAAAAGGTCTATAATAAATCGGGGAGACGCAGTATTTAAAACACCTTGCGTGCTGTTTTGTATTTTATATTTACCGTAAAATACCGAGCAAGCGCTCACTCAAAATTTGAATATAATCACGAAAAAATAGGGGATGGGTGCATGTGAGACCGTCAGTTTTACATATATATGTACTGTGCATATTTTTTCGGATGTTTCAAATTTAGGGGGTGGGCACTTAGTGTGGAATGGGCGGATGCACGGTATTCTACGGTAATTACATTCAGGGGAACATGTTTGTCATTTAAGTAACAGAAACTGGGTCTTTCAAATACAGTTGTAGTCAGATAAAAGTTTGGGCACCATTCTTTGCAATATGAGTCATATGTAAGGGGCATGAACCTTGCTGCAGTTTCATCCTAGTAGGCATCAAAGACAAAAAAAAAAGGAAGAGAAGAACACTGAATGCGCTGTCTTTAAAAAGTGACTTTTTGGTTGGGGCGCTTTTGCTTTTGCGTCCTTAAAGGCGTCGGATTTAAGCGTGATACTTGAAAAGTCTTTCTCTGCGGGTTTAGAAGTTTAATTGAATTCATTCCTAAAATGCATTGTTTTTTTCCTGATGTTGTACCTGCCTATCTTGCATGAAACCAATTTTATTTCTAAAGCTTCTATGTTTTTTTTAAGCATTTGCTTGTGGTAACAGGACTCCATTATATATTTGTGCAGTCGTTTTTTTTTTTGCTTTTTTTCTGCATTAAATTGAAGTCTGAGGTGTCAATCTCTAGGAACCAAGTGAATCTGAAAAAGCACAGGGTGTCCCTGAAAAAAATATATGGTGTTGTATTTAACCGCTAAAATAAACTATGCACTGCCTCACACTCGGTATTCAAGCAAATGTAGCGGTCCGGACCAGATGCCAAAGTTTCCGAGCTTCCTGTAATCTTATTCAAAAGTTATAAGCAATTTTCTTAAATTTTCATAAGAAATTGGTGGCTGACGAGGCCCACGAACACATGGGGATGAATGGCATCAGCTACCAAAAATGGGCTTCAATTTCTCCATTGAAGGTTTCAGAAAATCTACAACTTTTGAATAAAATAACCGTTAGTTCTGAAATTTTGGCATCTAGTCTGAACCGCTAGTGCTACATACATTTGGGCAGGGACGGAGCGTTCAGCGAGGCCTAGTTAATTTTTGCAGTTGAAAAGACACTATTTCTTTTGGGAGGGTGGGGGACACACTGTATTTGCAGTCAATCAAATACTCCTACTAGGTGTATTTTTCTCTTTTATTCAAATACTTTACTTCAAAGTGTAGTGCACTTGTAATTGTAAATATATTTTTGTCAAAGTATTTTTTCTTTGTATTTGAATGCTTTTTTTGCTAGAAATTTGTTTATATATGTGAAGTCTCATTTGTTTGGCAAAAGTTGGAAGTGCTGAATAGGTCCCTTTTCTGCTTCAGCCTGCCTCTTCCAAGGCCAGGAATGCACCCTGACGCTGCACTTTGAAGAAGGCTTCCAACTGCAGGAGAACAGGCGGCAGCTGACTCTGTGGCAGTTCCCCTTCGAGAGGCTGCGAAATTCTGGCGACGACGGGATGCGCCTGGCCTGGCTCGATTTTGGTGGCGAAGATGGTGATAAGGTAGGACACAGACCCAGCTCCAGTTTGGTCCATGTCAGTGGCGTCCGAGATAGCCCAGGAATAGACGCCTCGGCGTCGCGTATTTGTTGGGAAGCAACGAAAATATGGAGTTCTTACTGTGCACGAGGCATCCAGCTGTCCTGTTGGTGCCCACCACCGCAAACTTCACCGAGCTGCCCGAATGCTTGCGGTTGCGTTGTTCGGCCAGTTAGTCGAGTGCTGCATAGAACCTGAAGCTCGGAGCACTATTCCTTGCTTATTGTAAAATACAGTGGAAGCAGCCACTTCGTTGAAGTGCACACTGTTAACATTTCTCAAACTTGGGACAAGCGCCCATGTCTAGATTAAGCCAGTTTTTAATGAAAGGGGGGTGGGCACTCCCCCGGTATTTTACGGTAGCTGGTAGTTCTATAGACCTTTTAAAATGAGCTCTCCGGCCGCCGCCATTTTGCCACTCTTGTGACCCCTATTAGCCGGAAATTTCTGCTACCCGCCTGGGCTGTGGAAACACGATCAGCGCGACTCTCCACCTGCATTGTGCATTCGGAGTTCACCGACCTTTCTTGAAAGTGTTTACTTTATTTGCCTATTCAGGATGCTTACCCTTATTGTATTATCTTCCACTGTGAGAACCAGGGAATACCAGGGACTGTAGCTCTCTCAGCCTTCGTAGGCAACAAACGGAGAGCACGAATGTCGGAACAGCCTGCGACATGGGCCGTTCGACGTTCTTGAGGATCATTTCCGCTGAGATAATCTCCGGAAAACCTTTGCAGCCTGCACAAAAAATAGCTGATCGGATGCAGGGTAGGGGATGGAGGAGACACATTTGTTTCTTTGCTTTGGTGCTGTGCAAAAAACAAGCTCTCAAAACGTGCCTTAAAACCGCCGACACTGTAGATTGAATATGCTGTGTTGTTTAAGATCTTCCTCAAATAAACTGTTAGAATAATGCGGCACCGTCGGGTACATACAGTATGTCGTTTGATGGGTGAGATTTGTTGAATTTCATGCTGTGAGCGGTGCCTTTCAGCGTGCCTTTTAGCTGTCTCGCAAGGTCGAATTTTCTTAACAGTTAAGACCTTTGCAGATTGACACGACTGATTGTTTGGCAAGGTCAAAAATCTGCATAAAATAAGGGCAAACATTCCAGTTGCATTCGTTCTGTCGTCATGGACTCGCCAAAAAATAGCTTTTATCTGTTTGTTTTTGTTCCCAAAGATGGTTAGAATGCTTTCTCAAAGGCCTCGAGAAATTCTGTTTGCCATATAACACGCACACACAAAAGAAAAGAAAACGCAGCAATTTAGTTGCTACCAGTGTCTGGAATTGCACCTACACAAGCTGCCACAGCTCACTGACGAGGAAATGCAGAGCCCAGCTGAGTTGGGCAATACTGACGTACACATTCAAAGCCAGGGACTAGTGCTGTAGATCGCCTGGTTCGAGACTGCCGCCTGCTGGAAAGGTGTATAGAAAGGTAGTCCTCGTGGCAGTATCCAGTCTATGCCAATCTTTTTTATAAAATTGATTATTCTACCCTCTTTGAGTAAAGATTATTATAAAATGAGTAAGGGCCCTTTATATTTTCAGTCATGGGCGCTTGGTCGATCTCGGTACATGCTCCCCTGCCTGCCGCCTCGCCTGCTGGTGTCAGCATGCTGGCGAAAGGGGCAAGGGGAGGAGGTCACATGTCCTAAATTGCCCAACGACTGAGCGTGGCAGCTGCATCAATGCCTTTCACTACTTTTCATCAGAGAGGCCTTTGGTGGGGGGGGGGGCAAATATATTCAATATTCTTGGCCGATATCATTTCAAATTGTGCAGGAAAAAGGCTCATGTCTGGAAAACTTTTGAGAAAAATATATATGCTGGGCAAATTCTTCACTGAGATGAAACTGAAAAGTATTTTTGCATCACATTTTTTGTTTTCAATTTTTTTGGCTTCTAAAGAGATGGGGTTTGGGATTTGGGTCACAAGTCGTGTGTTTGGGAACTTCGCCAGGCTCAGATACCTTCCGTGCAACAAAGAACCCTTTTACATGACTTTTTGAACTACATTAAGAGTGTCAAATGTTCATGAAAGTTTGCTGTTTTTATTTATTTTTGTAAAAAAAAATCCACAACCTGGTTCTTTTGACGATAATTTACATGGTTTGGATGACGATAACTTTTGCTACATTCAGTTTTGTGACATAAATTACATTCAAATAAAAGCTTAAACAAATACCTATTCGACAGGTGCAATATCGTTATAATGAAATGAAATTAACTTAGCAAAAAGCACCTTTGAATACAAGACATTATTCTAAAAGTACAAATTTCAACAACAATTTTCTCTAAAAGGCAATTTTTTTTTTATATGAAGAGCTTTTAGTATGGTCAAAAACATCCAATAATGGTCAGATGTAGTACTTGTGGATGAAAACTAGAAATAAGGACGGTTCCTTAATTTTATTTGAAAACATTTTGCTAAAGCTTCAGACCTATTTTAATGTTGCTTTATGGTCACAATGAACATTCTTGTGAACTTGTGTTACTACCGTAATATCCAGAGTCATTGCCCATCCCTGAGTTAGCCCCCCCCCCCCGCCCCACTTTTTGGGCGAATATTGATTTCCAAAAAAAAAAAAAGACACCGACTGATCTCCCACCCCTACAAATGCCCTCAACGCCGACTTTGCTATCATTCATCCCACCTGAATGACGCAGCCGTGGACCATTTCTTTTTACCACACGCCAGGTACATTATTTTCAAAGGGGCCAGGTTCTAGATCTTTTTACAAAAGTAAATAAAACATTTTTTATGAACATTTGGCTAATGTATTTTAAGAAACTAGTTAAGAAGTTTCTTTGTTGTGTGGAAGGTTTCTGAGCCTGGCGAAGCTCCCAAATATGCAGCCTGTGAAAATCGCCCAAATTCCAAAATGCGCCTTTGGTCCTTCAGAAGTCAAAAACTTCAGGACTAAAAGTATGACGCAAAAACGGTATGCAGTTTCGTCCTAGTGAAGAATTTATCCAGCATATATAATTTTTCTAAAGTTTTTGAGACGATTTGAGGTGAAATTGCCCTCATATATACCGTAAAATCCCGTAAGGACGCCCACCCAAAATGAAGAGATAAATGGTGAAAAGCATGGGGTGGGCTATCTTTGGGGATGCCACAGCAAAACTTTATCAAAAATTAATGATAAGCGCCGGGGCACCCGCTACAAACCACGTGATGCGGGAACTGATACCGCAGATCACGGACACGGCAAATTCGCGTTTCACGATGCGATAAACACGCGGAATTTCGCTACAAACTCCTGTGTCACGGGAAAGGATACCGTAAGTGGCCGACGCAGCAGATTCGCGTTTCACGGTGCAAAGGACTCGCGGAAACCCGCCGAGAGCTCGCATCTCGCAGGAACGGATACCGCAGATCGCGGACGCAGCAGATTCACGTTTCATGGTGCAATAAAGACGCGGGAACCCGCTACAATCTTGCCTGTCACGGAAACCGATATCGCGCGCGCAGATCGCGGACAAAAACACTGGAATACGCTACAAACTCGCATGCCACAGAAACAAATACCGCAGATCGCGGACGCAACAGAATCGCGTTTCACGATGCAATATACACGCAGGAACAACTCGCGCGTGTTACAGCTAAAAATCTATATCGCGCGCGCAGATCGCGGACAAAAACACGGGAATCCGCTAAGAACTCGGGAACGGATACCGCAAATCGCGAACGCAGCAGAGTCGCATTTCACGATGCAATATACGCGCGGGAACAACTAGCGTGTTACACGAGCCGATATCGCGTGCAGCTCGCAGACAAAAACGCGGGAAGCCGCTATGAACTTGCTTCTCGGACACACTGGTACCGCCGATCGCACCGTTGATGCGCGATTCCCGTCGGACATCGCTTGACGTCCAACGGGAATCGGGGGTGGACGATGTTTCGAAATTTTATGTTACAGATATTTAGCCAGAAAAACAGGATGGGCGATCTCTCGGGGGTGGGCGCCCTTACGGGATTGTACGGTATGCAACAAGTTATTTTTAGACGATTTGAGATGAAATTTTTTTCATATATACTATGCATCAAGTACAAAGAAAATCAAGGCTTGCAGATGACCACATAACAATATCAGCCCTAAAAAAGTGGGGAAAAAGCCACTTCGACACGTCACTTTTCAGCTATCAACTCCCTGGATATGGCCAGAAGAAAAGAAATGCAAGATATACTTAGAAAAAGTAATTGAAACATTCCACGAGCATTACATCATGTCATGCAAAAACTTTGAAAAGAGGTATTAGCTGTCTGTTGATCCTAGTAACCACATGAGGCATGCTAGACGAGTTTTGACCGAAGCTTCTTGACATGGACCTGGAGGAGTACCGGTACCTGCAGTGCATCAGCCAGGAACAATCCCTCTAGCTTTCTTCATGCGTGGAACCAAGAATTGCGCGACAAAAGAAAACAGTGCACCATGGTATTAGCTGTCTGTTGATCCTAGTAACCACATGAGGCATGCTAGACGAGTTTTGACCGAAGCTTCTTGACATGGACCTGGAGGAGTACCGGTACCTGCAGTGCATCAGCCAGGAACAATCCCTCTAGCTTTCTTCATGCGTGGAACCAAGAATTGCGCGACAAAAGAAAACAGTGCACCATGGTATTAGCTGTCTGTTGATCCTAGTAACCACATGAGGCATGCTAGACTAGTTTTGACCGAAGCTTCTTGACATGGACCTGGAGGAGTACCGGTACCTGCAGTGCATCAGCCAGGAACAATCCCTCTAGCTTTCTTCATGCGTGGAATCAAGAATTGCGCGACAAAAGAAAACAGTGCACCATGGTATTAGCTGTCTGTTGATCCTAGTAACCACATGAGGCATGCTAGACGAGTTTTGACCGAAGCTTCTTGACATGGACCTGGAGGAGTACCGGCACCTGCAGTGCATCAGCCAGGAACAATCCCTCTAGCTTTCTTCATGCATGGAACCAAGAATTGCGCGACAAAAGAAAACAGTGCACCATGGTATTAGCTGTCTGTTGATCCTAGTAACCACATGAGGCATGCTAGACGAGTTTTGACCGAAGCTTCTTGACATGGACCTGGAGGAGTACCGGTACCTGCAGTGCATCAGCCAGGAACAATTCCTCTAGCTTTCTTCATGCGTGGAACCAAGAATTGCGCGACAAAAGAAAACAGTGCACCATGGTATTAGCTGTCTGTTGATCCTAGTAACCACATGAGGCATGCTAGACGAGTTTTGACCGAAGCTTCTTGACATGGACCTGGAGGAGTACCGGTACCTGCAGTGCATCAGCCAGGAACAATCCCTCTAGCTTTCTTCATGCGTGGAACCAAGAATTGCGCGACAAAAGAAAACAGTGCACCATGGTATTAGCTGTCTGTTGATCCTAGTAACCACATGAGGCATGCTAGACGAGTTTTGACCGAAGCTTCTTGACATGGACCTGGAGGAGTACCGGTACCTGCAGTGCATCAGCCAGGAACAATCCCTCTAGCTTTCTTCATGCGTGGAACCAAGAATTGCGCGACAAAAGAAAACAGTGCACCATGGTATTAGCTGTCTGTTGATCCTAGTAACCACATGAGGCATGCTAGACGAGTTTTGACCGAAGCTTCTTGACATGGACCTGGAGGAGTACCGGTACCTGCAGTGCATCAGCCAGGAACAATTCCTCTAGCTTTCTTCATGCGTGGAACCAAGAATTGCGCGACAAAAGAAAACAGTGCACCATGGTATTAGCTGTCTGTTGATCCTAGTAACCACATGAGGCATGCCAGACGAGTTTTGACCGAAGCTTCTTGACATGGACCTGGAGGAGTACCGGTACCTGCAGTGCATCAGCCAGGAACAATCCCTCTAGCTTTCTTCATGCGTGGAACCAAGAATTGCGCGACAAAAGAAAACAGTGCACCATGGTATTAGCTGTCTGTTGATCCTAGTAACCACATGAGGCATGCTAGACGAGTTTTGACCGAAGCTTCTTGACATGGACCTGGAGGAGTACCGGTACCTGCAGTGCATCAGCCAGGAACAATCCCTCTAGCTTTCTTCATGCGTGGAACCAAGAATTGCGCGACAAAAGAAAACAGTGCACCATGGTATTAGCTGTCTGTTGATCCTAGTAACCACATGAGGCATGCTAGACGAGTTTTGACCGAAGCTTCTTGACATGGACCTGGAGGAGTACCGGTACCTGCAGTGCATCAGCCAGGAACAATCCCTCTAGCTTTCTTCATGCGTGGAACCAAGAATTGCGCGACAAAAGAAAACAGTGCACCATCTTTTTTTTTATCAGAAGAAAGGTGTGTTGTTGCCAGACAAAACAGTTTTCGAGTCAACCCCCACCAAAAATCCGTGAAAAGCGTAGGCCGAAAAAGCCAAGCGCCTTTTCACTCGCAATTTTTTTTTTACTTCAAACCATGCTTCAAATATGTTTAGTCTGGCAACGAAATATTGATTTCTTTTTAAAGAGCAACACGAAGATGGTGCATTATTGCGCCTTGTTCCGTTTTTGTTAGTTTGCTGGTCTGTGTTGTTGCACAGTTCCTGGTTCCACATGTGAGAGAAGCTGCAAGAACTTAAAAGCCCGGCTGATGCGCCTCAGGCTCTGGTATTCCTCCGGGCCCGTGCAAGGAATGTCCAAACTTGTCTAACACGCCGCCATCTCCTGCTCATACACTACAGCCTGTCATCCAGCAAGGCCCTTATTTGCGACTTTAGTGTACCGAAGTGCTGCGCACAACTGCGCTGGGACGAACCAACGAGAACATTGGCAGACGTTCCTCTGCAAGCCCAGGACTTGGTCGCTTGCCCGCGTTTCAGTCACCCAAAGCGCCAGGTGGAAATTGCGAGCTTTTTCTGAACGCAGTGGAGTTCATATAGACGAATGTTTAAAACCTTTTTCTGGACGTATTTGAGATCGCAGCTGAATGGCGTTCGCTTTCCTTACGTTTTCCCGGATCATACATTTTATTTCCCTGGTCCCCTGAAAAACATATTAAAATGGGCAAAAGAAGAAAAGTGGCTTTATTGTCATGTTTGTTGTTCCAACCTTCCGTGACGCTCGAGAATGAGAAGTGAGCCCTAAAACAGATTTTGTGTGAATACGAGAGAAGGAAGAAATGAGTGTTGTCATTTGTAATGCAAGGTGCTTGTGGGCTTTGGTCTATTTTAATCTGCATAAATTAAGATTTCCCTTTATGGGAACAAATTGGTTGACTGATAACGTGCAAGCCAGAGTGCTAGTGCATTATTACAGAATGACTCCCCCTTCTTAACTGCATTAAGATGACATCCATAGAATGACCTAGCGTCAATAAAATGCGCGTCTCCTACGGCTGCACGATCAGTCATTGTGGTGCCATGAATTTTTTATGAATGGTACAGCGTAAAGGCTGTCGGCATAGAGTTAAAATCGGGGGAAAAAAGTGAACGGGCCTTAGAGACTGGCCACTCTCGCTGCTATAAGGCATCGTTTGGTCGCAGCTCCGTCGTTGGTATTTTCCTTGACCATGGCTGGCAAACCAGGAGTGGGGATCACTGATGCGAGCTACTGGTTGAGCTCGCCATCTTCCATCCAGGGCAGTACAGACCCCCAGCGCTTAAATGACTACGGAGCTGTGTCGTTAATCTTCTCGGAAGAGGGACCTCGACCATCGTGCAAGAACTTGTTACTTTTTGTGGTTTCTGAACCTGCTTTCGCAGGCAGCTGAAGCAAAGATGATCATCGTTTCCAATCCTCATTCTTTGCTCCTATCGAGTGCCGAGGTCCCCTGGGGATGTTAATTTTTTAGGTATCGACTAGCTTTGGGTGTTTTTGTATAGATAGGAAATCATGCCAGAAACCAGGGCGTTCTATCGTTTGGGAGTGAGGCATGGGATATTTCAGTAATCTCGTTGCAAAATCCTAAAAGCATAAACTTTCCAACGAAAATTATTTCCTTATAGTCGGTGACAGGTCAAAACAAAGTGGAAGCTCCTCCCACCTCTTTCCACTTTAGTAGAGCGAACGTAGGAGAGGAGGCGACCTCCTCTCCACCGTTCGCTCCGCTGAAGTGGAAAGGGGTGCGAGGAGCTTCCGCTTCGTTCTTAGTCACCGACTAAAATCATGACAGCTGCCTCAACTATTGTGCCACAAAAAAAAGAAAAAAGAGCATTGCACCAGATCGAAATATTGTTCTCGGTCAATTCATTTCACTCCTTCGTGGCATAGGAAAAAATACATATTTAAAATGTTGGTTTGGGCTGTACATTCTTTGATTTTCTCTTAATGGTCTAATCCAGTGGTGCTTAAATGGGGGGCCAAAGACACTCTGGGGTCCCTGAAGGGCCTTCTTAGGGTCCTCGAAGCCCTCAACCGAGTATTTTTTTCTAATTGATGCCGACTGCCTTACCATTGACTGCCATTGAGTGAGTAGGGTTGATTAGTTTATGTTTCAGAGCTTCAGAGATAGCTTGCATGCATTTCGTTTTCTTTGTTTACCCTTTTGTCATCATAATTGTCTATTATCCTACCTCCTTCCCGGTGGATCACTTTCATTGATTCAGATCGGGTTCCCGAAACATCACTGGTCTTTAATCAATGAGAAACAAAGTTGGGTGGTTGGATGAATTTAGATCTATTCATCCCAGTTTGACCATGGCACTATGCGTGATGAGGCTTTCAACGAGGACATCGTCTTCTATAGCCTGGCAGTTCCATATCTAGTTGGCTTTTAACCCTTTCGCAGTTTTTTTTTTTTTTCAAAAGATGTGCCCCTGTAGTCGGGTTCTTTTTCAAATGGATAGTACAAAGAAAGAGCGAGTGCAGTTTTTTTTTTTTATCATCTAATTATAACATATACAGTGCTTGCAAGCTGTCCAGATTGAGAAGCATTGATTGGAAATATTGAGGCCCTTCTTCGGGTTCAATGGTGCGTCTGCTTCCGCGACATTCTGAACCGGAGGTACTTTACAGAGCTTCCGCATTGGATGATGAGCTCTCATACTCTTATGTCAATCGTGAGAAAGGTTAAAAAGCTGGAAGAGCCGACGCTCCGATAGCCACTACCGCCAGAGTAGCCGACACACAAAGTGACCATCTCGTGCATATCACGTGCCCGGAGCGTCCAATTTTGAAACTACCAATAGCCTCAGCAAGATGAAACACGGTACAACATTTCTATAGTAGCGCCTCCCGGTGTGCGCGCGGTTCCTGCGTTTAAGCGGGAACTTGCAAATGTGTTAATAGCGGTGAGGCTTTCCCTGTGATTGTAATTTCTTGTACCAAATCTTGCCGCGCCATTTTATGCTTGCTCAATTTCGTTTTAATGTCTAATATTTTCCCGCACGTCCCTGACAGGAATTTTTGGGCTTCCTTCGCAGGAGCTGGACATGATGCAATGCCCCAAGCCATTTGTGTTCACACTGCACACATTCCTCTCAGCTAAGGTAACCCGCATGGGGCTGGTGGCGTGACAACCACCGGACAGCCCTTCCCGGTGCAGCACCGACGCACATGGACAAATGAATGCTGCGGCCCCCCCCCTTCCCCCGCCCCCCCCAGCACTTCGCTCCTCGTGTCGGAGCAGATTGTCTTAGCAGACCTCAGTCGTCCTTCAAATGACCCTCGAGTAGCCGTCAAAGGACCTTTGTGTGACTTTCCCAAGACGTTCAAAGAGCATTCCTCGTTGAGAAAGGAAAATAGTTTCGTCAGAGCTTTGGACGTCTTCAGCCGCCGTCAAGTGGAAGACAGATTTTTATTTTCGGGGGAACTACTGACAGCAGTTACGATTGGGTGCACAAAACCCTCAAAAGAAGAGTTCCCCACGCCGGTCATCCACTGTCAGGATGGCGTCGCAAGCGCATTTTTATTAGGTTGGTTGTATTCTCCTTTATGTGTGTTTGGTTTGCCCCTTATTGCTTTTGTCATGCAGTGTTTGTTCTTTAGTTAGCTCCAGTGCGATGAAAGTCTTCTTCCTTAGCAGCGAGCTTGGTCTTCTTGATAAAAGCGAGGAAGTGGCACAGCCTAAAGTGAGACATGGGGACAATATTAAACCTGTTGGTCCTGCAAGATGTGTCGCACCTATGAAAAGAAAAGTCACCAAAAGTTTGTTGATTGCCGCAGTACACCTTTGCCACTGATTCGAACCAGGACACTAGTCAGTTCCCTTGTCCCGGGAAATTTGCAGTGCAAGTGCTGCTGGCGACATTGCTGTTTTATTACGCGTAATTATTAAACAATTATTATTTCTAGTGGTATTAACATACATACTATTTTATCTGGCCATTTGCGAGTGTCCTGTTTTGGCTGTCAAGCAAACGGACGTTGCGAGCTGTTGGCAGTTATTGTTGGGCTGGGTCGCAGGTTTGGCTTTTAGATTTTATATCCAGTTTTGGCTTTATCTGGGAGGTATTTGATGGCTATTGAACTGGTGCCTGGACAATATGTGTGGACTAGTTGCGGGCATGGGGGATTGTAGCGCGAGGAAACTGCTAGGGATGCCACCAGCCTTACGGTGGATCCAAAGAAACAGCTTTTTCTCAAACGCCTCATTGGTTTGTGACTTGCAAAGAAAATTGAGCGCAGGGCAATAATATTGTTGCGCTCTTTCATACGAAGCAAGTATGTTGAGAGTCTGTAGACCTGTTGGGTTTGGCGACTAGAGTCATGGGAAAACTTGAAGAGAGTAAAGGAGCTTTGTGTGGCAGTTTGCCTTATCCCATGTGGGAGGTGGTGGTATGGGATCATTTTGGTTGGTGTGCTGGTTACCTCACTGCATTTTTACAACGAAAGGAGCAGTTGCCTTCAGCGCCAAAGAGGACTTCCTGGGGTCGGGTGGAAAACGCATCCGTGCGGGCTCCAGACTCGAGGCCTTGTGGGAAACGAGAGAGTGCGACTATCCAAAGTGACCCGTGAACCCTCACTGTTTTCTGCATTGTAGTAGCATGCATATATTTTTTCAGTGGTTGGGAACAAGTTTCTAAGTATGCTGATTGAATATGCAACTTTCTAATATATCGATATATCGGAGTGTGTGTTTTTACATCTGTTGAGTGGAGCAATAAGTGACTTAGCAGCAGTCGTTTTTTTTTTTTTTTTTTTTTTGTGGATGTGGTTGGTTCTCTTCATCTTGAGCTGGGAAACCCAGTGAGAATATGGTAAATAGAGTAGTGGTTCGACTAGCACAAAAACATTTTGAAATCTATTTGTACGCGGTATTCCTTGTGCATAGAAAAATATTGGTTGTATGCTGGAGTGGCATGCACGTGTGTCCCAATTTCTTAGTCTCTGTCAGTGGTGCCCTTTAAATGGGCAAGGGCACTACATATCAAGTGCCGTTATGTTTGAGAAAAAAAAAAAAAAAGACTCCCTTTTTCTCGTTGTCTCCAAGACACGGGCAGTGGGCGTCTTGAGTTGCAGCGTGCGGCCGGTGCGCTCTTTCTCGTTGCGGGGCAAAAATGAAACATTCTTGGGCGTTTCCTGTTGCACCATGACATGGTGAGGATGTATGATCCTCAGGGCTTGCAAAACTCAGAAAAGAATGTAAACAAAGATTATTCTATCCCAAAACAGTGAAGAATGTAGAAAATGTATCGCGGAATGCAAAACATACACCACCTGTGGGAGTAGCTGTTTCAGATAAGTACTCTGTCTTGCTCGGGTGCCTTACATGAGCCATATTTGCGTTTCACGAATGAGTCAGTTTTCTCAAGCAGCATCCCAAAGTCTTTACAAGAATATGCCCCAATGTCACCGCTTGAAAGGTCTTGACTAGATCCAAAGGCTTGGCAGCCCTACCAGCCAGACATATCATCCAACTACACCACCCAGATGGTGGCTGCACGCAGTCAGCCTCAAACAAGCGTGCAATTCAATTCCCACCATTGCATCGAGGCTACATGAATAATAATGAAGACACACTTGTCCAACAACATCCTTCAAAAATTGGCATTGCAGTGCTTACTTTGCATTCTAGCTTTTGTGGTAGGAGATATATGTGACAACACTCATTTTTGTGTATTTGGATGGTTTTGGGTTTTATATTAGGAAACTACTACTGTTGTATTTTCCTATCAGATTTTTTTTTTTCTTCGAATGTTGAAAATCTTGGTAACATTTCCAGTAATCATGTCAGGTTCACACCGTGCGCAGCTTTGAAAGAGACGACTTTCCAAGAGAATGTTTTGACAAAGATCCAGTATCAAACTTAAAAATGTAATTTTTTTAAAAATGTAGCAACTAGCATAACGCAGATGAAACGATTGGGCAAGCCTGCAAAAATGGAATTGAGCTCTATGGAGTGTGCACCAATGGTGTCGTTTCTATGCCTAGACTACGCTTGCTTTTTCTACTGGATCTAGAGAATGAACCAGTCGAGCAAAACTATTTTTACTCACCCCTAGCAATGTTGAGCCACTCTTGAAAAATGTGAGCATTTAAAATACTATCCGGAGGAGATTAAAGTTATTGCAGGCAATTTTGGCAAACTGGCTTCCCACCTGCAGCTGGTGTCCCGTTACGTTGGATAGGTCAGGTGTTAAGCAGCATTTTCCGTACTTCATCTCTGTACTTTGCGAGTTTGTTTCTGGAGAGACTGCAATGGCCGCTGACGCAGTTGAAAATGGTGTGACATCACTTGGCCTATGTGAATTGTGGACGATATATATCGGACTCCCAATGTATGTATTGCACGGGGCGAGTGTGACCTTCCTATATTTTATAATAAAAGAGGAAATGTTTGTTACAGATGGCTGTAACTTGTGTGCTTGTGCTGCACAGCACCGTCTATTGGAAATGGCAGTGCATTTCATATTAATTTATTGCTGCAGTGAATCTGCAGTCGGAATCAAACCTGACTGAAATGTGATTCTGCACATCTTTTCCCGTGAGATGCTAGCCTGGTAGCAGCCTGTGAAATCGAAGAAAATGCATTGATTTCTCTCTCGTCTCATGTCTTAGTGCTTGCTATGTTTTTGCATTATCCAACTATAGTTACCCAAGTAAAAAATTAAATATAGAAGCACCCTTATCTTCCATTTTTGTATGATACCGTTTGTTTGTGTGATTGAGCATTCTTTTGCCAGTAAATCCAACTGAACTTGTATCATAGTGTTAAATGTAAAAAAAAAGTGAAATTGTCAACAAATAATTTTTTCCTTTTTTTGTTTTTGTTTTGTTTGTAATGTTCTTGCTGTGCTTGGAAATGAAATTGATCCAACTAATTTTGGAGCAGCCAGATTTCCATTTCACAGCAGAAAAAAGACGCATTTTGAAGCCCAAGCGTATAGAGCAGCGGTCTCAAACTCATTCGAGTGTAAGGGCCAGATAGCCCGACCCCTAAAGGTCGAGGGCCAACTGGGGGGGGGGGGCAATATTTTGTTCTTTCGGGACAAAAATAAACAAACAAGCAGGAGTGGTGTTTCGGGTTGCAAAGCAGCCGTCTGTCTCACCGACACCTAGTGGTATTCTAGGGGAACCTCGTGCTTTCTGCTTTTTGTAAGCTCACCGTTTCACCATCTTTAGCTTTCATTTGCATATACGACTACTTTGGGCCCACCCTTATGTTACAAGATTGAAAACTCCAGCGTACTGGCAGTTTTGAATAGAACGAGAGCAAGCACACCGTCCTTGCCCTGTCGTACAATGGCTCAAAATTGACAATATCTCTTCATACGGCAGTTTTTGATTTCCTGGCGATTTTTATAATTAAGAAAGATTAAGAAAATATTTGTATTTCGATTTAATTAAGAAAATATTTGTATTTCGAAGGTATTTTCTGACGGCTTGAAGCCCGAGATCATAGCATTATCTTTGGCAGTTGTTTCTGTTGAACGAGAGTTCGTTCAGCCAAGGTGCCTTTTTGAGCAAAGAGCTCGCACTTGTAGCCTTGTAGTTGTATTGCCGTTTCTTCCGGTTGGTTTTCAGAAGGAAGGGCTGTGAAGCAAATATTTAGACGAAGCAATACTCAGCCCAAATGAACACAGAATAGCTAGTGCAAACTGTATAAACAAGTTATATGAACCCAGCTCCTTTTTGAGCTGAAATGAATCAACGACATTAATACTTTTACTTATGGCGCTTGTATAGGGCTCGCTGCCGCGGAATGTTTGCGGGCCGCGTCCCAGAGAGTCGCGGGCCGCATGCTGCCCGCGGGCCGCGTGTTTGAGACCCCTGGTATAGAGAATGCCTTTGCTTTCACATTCCCGTGCAAGCACCGATGAACATTCTTGGCACAGTATGCCAGGCAGAGTATCTGAGCCACCCTTGTTATTTAAACGGTCCCATTGCAGCAACAACATGATGACGGGTCATAACAGGACCATTTGTGTGAATGGTAAGTTTAGGTGTAGAATCAAACCAAAGAGTATTCCACTTGAAGAATTTTGGAATGGAGTAATTTTGAGTATTGTATTATTTGGTCAGTTCAAATGTTCCATTAAAGATGATCATTTCATAATTTAGTTTAAAAGTGAAAGTTTTGTAATTTAGTTGTATAAGTTACATAGTCACATTCGTCATAGTTTTATGAGGATATAAAACGCATTTGGGCCATAAATGCTTGTATGAAAAGTGGTACGCAACTTTTCTGCAACAAAATTGGGTTGAATTTTTCTACCTTTACACAACCTTGCTGGCACTTGTGGGACCCAAATATATAAGGCGTTCCCTAGCAAAAACGTGCGTTTTGTCCCAGATAATTAAACTGCCTTACAGAAAGTTCAAACTCCGTGAGAATGTGTACTCTCGTCCCCAGCCACCTCGCAGGCATATCCGCCATGGGTGATGAAAAAAATGATGAATTTCAACCTGCAAATAGTAAAATAATAGCGGGGAGGCCAAACGAGAGTGGACGACGGTTACGCTTGTATCCTACATGTATTCTATTGGCGTGGCGACGGCTAAACAATGTTTTCGCCTATACTGGAAGTGACGATTTTCAAGATGGCAGCGCCGTTGTGAAAAAGCCAAGGAGGATAGAAGGGTAGAAGAGGGCATGACGTCAGCCGCGTAGCCTCCACAAGCCATGCACCCTTGACGCCTCGTCTCTCTCCATTTTCCTCCTTACTCTCCTCACTTATCAGGCCAACGTGACCACATCACGTGACCCTAGCTAGCCTTCGTCTAGCCTTTTATCTGATCAAACCTACCGGACAGAGCGCGCGCAAGCCTGCAAGGAATCCTTCTACAGTCAACCATCAATCTCACACGTGATATGTCACGCGCACCAATTGCTAGAGAGATCTACGGTCACGTTGGCCACAACATCATTTAAACTTTTTATGACTAGGCTTCACCACTATTGCAACGTGCCCCCTCCTAGTACTTATAACCTCCTTGGAAAAAGCGCAAGAGGGGTTTATGGGGCTGAAGCAATACCACCTAGAACACAAGGTCTGCGCGTTTCCTCCTCTAAATGTCATCACTAGTAGATCCCCTCAGCGCCCCCTAGCTAGCCCGGATGAGCACCATCGTCTGCTACATCGTCTGCGACATCGTCTGCTCCATTGTCTGCTTCAGTGGTTTGTGTAGCAGATAATGAAACATGCTCACGCCGAGTGTCGTAAAGAGACACTGACACCCGCCAAAAGTTTTTTTTTATTTTTTGCCAGGCGCTTTATTATGGTATCGGAGGACTACCCAATTAATATTTTGTAACAGAGTAGCGTATATTTTTAATAAAGCCAAAAGACGCAACTGCTCGAAACCGAAATCGAAACCAGCGCACGGAGGTCGGAGAAGTGGAGTGTGAGTGGCGGAAGTCACGTGGCTACACCCGACCGTGCGCTTTTTTTTTTTTTCCTCTGCGTAGCAGACGACATGCGTGCCGGCGTGGCGGGAACTGTTTGCCGTGCGATTCTTTTGCAGTTATGTTTGTTCCGCTCGCTGCTCTGTACTTCAAGATGAGTTGTTTTGTACATTGAGGAGTTTGAGATCAGTAGCGAGTGCCCGTGGTGAATTTCCGTGATCGGCTCCTGTTATATATACTAGTCGATGTCGCGAGATCTGTCATATTTACGGAGTGGGTCCTCGCGACAGAAGGAGCCGCGTGAGAAATAAAGAAGAAGACTGCTGTGCTCTGAAACCGCTACACGTCTCCATATTCTCTCGTCGGCTCCGGAGTCTTGGTTTATAACAGTGGCGACGAGGATGGGATTATGAAGACACCCACAGCGAGGGGGATCCTTCGTCCATCCTAAGAGCGTACCAGTCTGCGTTTTTTTTTTTTTCAAAGATGAATCACCAGCTACCAGAGTTTGACGAAGACAAGGACAAATGGAGTACGTACCTCATCAAGGTAGAGGCTTACTTTGAGGGAAATGAGGTTACAAATGACGCGAAGAGACGAGCATTGCTCGTACCCAGGCAGCACAGATACATTGGAAAAACGTCGAAAGAAAGTCGATGACGTCAGGAACCACATGTCGAAAGAACGTCGAAGGTCGGAACGTCAGGTCCGTTCGACGTAATATGGAAAGGCTAATGTCTGGAAAAAAGCGTGGATTTTACGTCGACATAACGTCCCACTTAACGACCTTGGAACGTCGAGTGCACGTCTGAATTGGACGGGAAGTTAATTGATAACGTTATAGCAACATTGAAACAATGTCCCATTTATCAACCATAAAACGTCGAGTATACGTCTAAACTGAGCGGGATGTCAATTGAGTACGTCATATTAACGATATAACGTCCCATTTAACGACAAAATGTCGAGCATACGTCTGTAATGACGTTATGTCAACGTTGAAATAATGTCCCATTTAACGACCATAAAACACCGAGCATACGTCGAGACAGAACGGGATGTCAGTTGATAACGGTCTCGATTTGGGTCACCGTGGAACAATGGGGTCAACTGGATCTGGCTTCGTTGCTCGAAGGTATGTTCGCGAAAGCATGTATATTCGGACGAAATAGACCATTTGCTTAATCCCCGAATCGCCCCGGCCCGCACTCTAGGAATCATTGGAACGGTGTTCCTTCAGCTCCCTAGTGATCGGTAATTTCGGCCACTTCCATGGATACACAGTCTTAAGTGTAATTCGGAGTCGCCCTAAACAAGCGTCCTGTAGTACCCAAGGACCTGCCATATCGCTTTTAAGATTTCTCGTCAATGACTGTGTTTTCAATACTGTGCATGCTGTCCACCCTTCAACCTGGCTTTGCTGCAGAAATCTCTTACATTATTATTGTTCCCTCACAGCTTCAAAGACGCTGATATTAACTTAGAAACGCTAAAATTGCTATAAACAGCCCCGTTGACTTCGAGCTAAATCCGGGTTTTGCTGTTGTGAATTTTTGACTCTAAGCCATTCCTGCTAAAACAACAATCACAAGAATGATATTATTGTAAGAGATTTCTGCAGCTCAGCCAGGTTGAAAGGTGGATTGCATGCACAGTATCAAAAATGCTGACATTGATGAGAAATTTTAAAAGTGATATGACTGCACCTTGGGCTCTATAAGGCGCGTGTTCAGTGGTGATCAAGATTTTGCTCAGACGTCGTTGGGACGTCTCGCGCTCAACGTTCAAAGAACTTCCCGGAGGAAACATAGAAGTGACGTCTATTAAGGCCAATGACGTCAAGGTGTTTGTGAGACATTGTTGGGGCGTCTCGCGGTCAACGTTCGAAGAACCTCCCGAAAAAAACGTAGAAATGACGTCGAATAATTCCGATGACGTCAAGGTGTTACTCAGGACATTGTTGGGACGTCTCGTGCTCCACGTTCAAAGAACTTCCCGGAGAAAACGTAGAACTGACGTCTATTATTGCCAATCACGTCAAGGTGTTGCTCAGACATTGTTGGGACGTCTCGCGCTCAACGTTCGAAGAACCTCCCGAAAAAACCTAGAACTGACGTTGAATAATGTCGATGACGTCAAGGTGTTTCTCAGGACATTGTTGGGACGTCTCGTGCTCGACGTTCAAATAACTTCCCAGAGAAAACGTAGAACTGACGTCGATTAATGTCGAAGAGGTTAAGGTGTTGCTCAGGACATTGTTGTGACGTCTCCTGCTCGACGTTCAAAGAACTTCTCATAGAAGACGTTGAGCAGACGTCGAATACTGTTGTAGACGTCGAGGTGAAGCTTATGACGTTGTCACTGCGTCGCGTGTTTGACGTAGTCGGAACCTCTCATGTGGACGTACCAGTGCCGTCGATAAAAAGTTTTTTAAGGACTTCGACGTCGCCCAACGTCTAGGACCTTATTTCTGCGTCATCTCGACGTCTTGTGCTGCGTGGGTAGCGGCACTAGGTACCAAAACAGTTCGAGTACTCTGTGGAAGAGTGGCTCCACGAAAACCTAATGCTCTAACGTATGCTGAGGTGGTAGCAGCTCTAGAGGCGCACTACGATCCGAAGCCAAACGAAATATCTGAGAGCTTTAGGTTTTTCAATCGTCAAAAAGAGGGAGAGTCGATTCACGAATTCATAGTCGAAATCCGCAGAATAGCGGATAACTGCAATTTTTCGACGATGTTGGACAGAATGCTGAGAGACAGGATCGTCGGTGGCGTGCGGTCAAAGAACCTTCAGAAGCAACTGCTGTCAAAAAGGGAACTGACGATAGCAGATGCAGAAGCGCTAGCCGTAGCGGCTGAAGCTGCTGAATTGGACGTCAAAAGAATGACTCGGGATGAACCCTCGGAAGTCCTCAGGATGAAGGTCCAAGGAAAGAGGTCCGAAAAATTTCGCCCACGACAACAACATACCGTATTTACTCTCGCATAATGAACGCACTTTTTTTTCCGAAAAATCGATGCAAAGTTGGGGGGGGGGGGGGGGGCGTTCATTACGCGAAGTAAAATTTTTGCGTCCGTATTTACTCGGATAATGAACGGACCTTTTATCGGAAAGATCGACGTAACTTCTTACCTCTTTGAGCGCGGCGCGCGACTCCAAAACCAAACTGCGATGCGCAAAAAAAAAAAATGTTCCTCTCCTTTTTATTTTCTTGCTTCCGTGTTTTCTTTTTTGTTGTTTTTTCCGCCTTTCGTAAGTTGTTTTGTTTGCCCATGCATTCGCGACCTCGCTGCATAGGATAGAAAAGTGGGTTCATTTCGAGGGCTTCTCGCTTCTCTTTCCAAAGTGCGAGGAGGAGGCGAGGGCAGGATGGCTTCATTATGTGCGCTTTGCTTAGGCGAGGGCTTCTCCACTTTTCTTTCTAATCTCCTTGCGCGCGGCGCGCGACGCACGACCCCGGAACCAAACTGCGCTGTGCAAAAAAAAAGCTGTTCTTTGTTTTTTTTTTTCTTTTGATTCCTTGGATTGTTTTTCTTTTTTTTTTCCCCTTTCGCAAGCTGAGGCTTCTCTTATCTCCTTGCGCGCGGCGCGCGACCCAAAGTCCAGACCGCGCTGTGCAAAGAAAAAGAAAAAAAAAAAACTCCTTTGTTTTTTTTCTCTTGCTTCCGTGGATTCTTTTTTTTTCCCGCCTTTCGCAAGCTGTTTCGTTTCGCTTTGCTTAGGCGAGGGCTTCTCCGCTTCTCTTTCTTATCTCCTTGCGCGCGGCGCGCGACCCCAAGTCCAGACTGCGCTGTGGAAGAAAAAGAAAGCTCCTCTTTGTTTTTTTTTTCTTTTCTCTTGGTTCCGTGGATTGCAAATAAAAAAAAGCTCCTCTCCATGTTTTTTTTCTTGGTTCCGTCGGATCTTTTATTTTTTAACGCCTTTTACAAGGCGTTTTGTTCGCCCACGCATTCGCGACCTCTCTGTACCAGGATAGAAAAGTGCGTTCATTTCGTGCGCGTGGGGGGAGGGGGTCAAATTTTTGACGTCCGAGTTGGGGGTGCGTTTATTACGCGAGGGAAAAAAACAAGTCCAAATTTTGAGAGCCGACTTGGGGGGTGCGTTCATTGTATTTTAATCAAACATTAAATTACCAGTTAACTACTCTATTAAATTACTTATTTACCAAAGAAATTGATATCGATGGGATGACACTGACTGAGGTACGAAAATGTTTTTGATTTTCTTTTTCTTTGTATTGAAAAGTCCCGTATGTGTATAATTATATTTATATGTATTTTTCTTTCGCCTGCTGTAAGAGGGGGCTCGGACCTTCGTCAAGCTGCAGTTGCAGCTTTTTGTCCATGTCCCCTGTTTCGTCTCCGAAACGAAATAAAGAGATTTTTTTTTTATTACGCGAGTGCGTTCATTGTGCGAGTAAATACGGTACAAGGGTTTGTGAGCACTGTGGAAGCCGAGAGCACGAAGGTAACCGCTGCCAGTACAAAGGAACGACATGTTCCACTCCGGAAAATGTGATCACTGGGCCCGGAACTGTAAACATCCTGGGCAACAGAGGTCATATTCCAGGCCGCATGTACAAGCCAAAGCACTAGAAGCAGCAGGGAGTTCGTCGGAGGAAACGGAAACCGAAGACGTGCAGATATGGAGCTTGAAGACCAAAACTGTGGATCTGGTTCCAGCAGTGCGACGCAAGTTCTCTTGGGGCGGAGTCGATCTGCTGATGGAAGTAGACACTGGATCACCCGTCTGTGTCATCTCGCGGGAGGTCTACACTCAGCACCGTGAACGCTGGCCTAAGCTTCAGGCATCGCAGGTGAAACTGTCCTGCTACCTAGGAAGAATACCCGTGCTGGGTGAGCTGCACATGCAAGTCTCGTACCGAGGCACCCTAGTAGAGTGCAGTTTGACTGTGTTGAACTGGTCCGGTCCATGTTTGTGTGGACGTGATTTAATTTTCAAGCTGAACAAGACCGGCACCACTGTGCTAAGCCTTACAGGCAATGTCGTGCCGCTGAGTAGCAGACCAGTCAACGTGGAAGATCTGGAGGAGGTTCTCTGCGAGTTTCAAGATCTGTTTACTCCGGGCATCGGGCTGATCACGGGACCACCTGCTCGACTGCACCTAAAGGAGGGTACCACACCGAAGTTTTGCAAGGCAAGACCGCTTCCTTATGGTCTGAAAGATAAGGTTTCAGCAGAACTTGACCGATTGTTGGAAGTCGGAATTATTTCGTCGGTCACACACTCAGAATGGGCTACACCAATCGTCCCGGTGCTTAAGAAGGACGGCTCGGTGCGCATCTGCGGGGACTTCAAGGCGACCCTAAACCCTGCGTGTGAAGTCGAGCAGTACCCCCTGCCACGCATCGAGGATCTACGTTCGCATGTCTGAACGGCGGCGATTGCTTTAGCACCTTGGATCTACGCGATGCGTACAACAAAGTAGTCCCTGACGACGCATCGAAGAAGATGGCTGTGATCAACACACACCGTGGGCTCTTCTGCTACAACCGCATACCTTTCGGAATATCATCGGCACCGGCGATATTTCAGCGGACGATGGAGACCATGCTCCGAGGACTAAAAGGCGTGCAGGCATACCTGGACGACGTGATATTGTCCGAACGAGCTGATGGCAATGCCTTACAGTTGAGAGCACTTCTACAACGTTTCAGGGATCACGGCGTGAAACTCCGGAAAGACAAGTGCAGGTTCAAAGAACGGGAGGTTACGTACCTCGGACACCGTATTGACGGATAGGGCCTCCATCCACTAGAAACGAAAGTGGAATAAGCCATCGTGCAAGCACCGCGGCCTAAGAACGTAAGCCAGCTGCGGTCTTTTTTGGGAATGCTGACGTTTTACGCCAGATTTGTTCCCAATATGTCAACCTTGTTGACAAACCTCTACAAATTGCTGGAAAAGGGAGCTCGCTGGACGTGGGGTGAAGCACAGGATGCGGTGTTCCAGAAAGCAAAAGAAGCTCTCAGCTCGGCAAAGGTGCTAACGCACTTTGATCCAGCGAAAGAACTGCGACTACAGTGCGACGCCTCACCGTACGGCATCGGAGCAGTTCTTTTTCACCGAGAAAGTGGAGAAGACAAACCCATCGGGTTTCGATCAAGAACTCTCTCAGCCGCCGAAAGAAATTATTCTCAATTAGAGCGAGAGGCTCTCGCTCTGGTCTTCGGTGTAACGAAGTTTAGAGACTACCTATTTGGACATGAGTTCACCCTGGTCACGGATCATCATCCGCTCCTGGGGTTACACCCCAGGAGCGGTGGAGCGGTCCTGGGGTGCTGAGATCCGACCGCCCGACTCCCGCTATGGCTGCGGCGCGAATTCAACGATGGGCGCTGCTTTTGGGAAGCTACCGCTACAAGCTACAATACAAGCCTGGCCAAGAAATGCTGAATGCGGATGCCCTGAGCAGGCTACCGCTACTGGCAGTAGCAACAGCAGGAACAGAAACAGGTGTTGAAGGTGAGCTTCCCGAATATGTGCTTGCTATGGAGCAGTTAGAGGAGGGTGTCGTGACAACCAGGGAGTTGAAACAAATGACCGCTAGAGACTCAGTGTTAGCGCAGGTCAAGAACTACATCATAAATGGATGGCCCAAATGTGAGAAGAGCCTAGACTCGAACCTTCAACCGTTTTACGTAAGGAAACTAGAACTGTCGGTGGCACACGAACTGGTATACTGGGGCCACCGCGTCATTGTGCCTAGGGAGGCTAGGGGGCGCCTCCTACAACTCCTTCACGAGAGTCATCAGGGAGCGTCGGCTATGAAAGCGATAGCAAGATCTCAATCTTGGTGGCCTGGACTGGACAAAGAAATAGAGCACACATCATCGACGTGTGACGCCTGTGTCAAAATGTTGCCCATGCCAGCGTCAAATGGCACCAGTTAACTGGCCCGAAACACACGAAAACTGGTCCAGAGTACATGTTGATTTTCTAGGCCCTTTTAGAGAAAAAATGATCTTGGTAGTGGTCGACGCACACAGTAAGTGGATCGAGGCCGTTCCTATGAAACAGGCCACAAGCGCAAATACTGTGTCGTGTTTGCGAAATGTGTTTAGCCACTTCGGGATACCCCGCACTTTGGTCTCGGGTAATGGTACACCTTTCACCAGTGCCGAGTTCTTGAAGTTCACGTCGAAAAACAACATAACGCACATCAGGACCGCACCATTTCACCCACAGTCAAATGGTCTGGCGGAACGCGCGGTAAGAACTATAAAAGATGGGTTGAAGAGAATGCAAAACGACGACATTACAACCAGCCTGGCAAGGCTTCTTTTTAATTATAGACGGACACCATCAAGCTCGGGAAAGTCACCATCTGAACTGCTGCTAGGATATCAAATTCGCTCGCGACTCGACACATGTTTCCCATCACACTCCACAGCATCTGCACAAGACACAGACTGGACGATCCAACCTGGGGACCCGGTGTACGCAAGAGACTACGGGACAGGAAACAAGTGGATTCCTGGAAAAGTCACGGCGACAACGGGAGCACGCATGGCAAGGCAACCGTCGAAACTCCGTCCAAAGTGCTAACACGCCATGCGGACCAACTACGTAAACGGCCGCCAGACAACGACGAGGTCATGCCGGCTCCTCCACGGTCGTCACCAGACCCATCAACCAAGTCGAAGGTTCATGGTGATTGCAGCCCACAACAACCACCGGAGACCTCGAGTGAAGTCTGTGAAAGTGCACCCCAACGACGCTCCACTCGCGTGCGGAAGCCGGTACAGCGCTTTCATCCGTATCCACTTTTTGAATTTTCCATAGGCTATATAAACCTAACACGACGAGTGTGTCAAGAACTGAATCCAGTTGGCTTCCAAAATGCAAGTAACGAAGAATGCACTCTTCAACTTCAAAGTTCTTTTTCAGTGTTCTCTTGAAAACGTCCCAGAAAAATGCAGCATCAACGCACAGTACAAAAGAATGAGCGAATGTCTCAGTTGTCTTGCAGAGTCTACAATCCGTGCTCCAAAATACGTCAAAACCACGGGATTCGCGCCATTCCTTCACAGGTATCGTTCGAGAGTGGAAGCGGAAAACGTCTTGCACTTAGGTGGTATTGGCATACGTTTAACCCGTTTCAGAACATCCTGCTTACAGTTTTGAGGAGCCGCAAACGCACAATGGTTCGGGAAACAAAGAGTTGATGAGAGATCTAACTAAGTTCTTTTTGGAGCATGACTCTAAATAGGCACTGGAGAACCGTGCATTCAAGAAATCGATAGTGTCAGCAACTTCTTTATAGAAACCACGTAAAATGATTCTATCGCTTGAAAACTTTTGGTCTACTGTGAATCCTCCTCATTGGCTCATACGACGAATTCCAAATAAATGTCGCAAAAATTCTGTTGAATGCATTAACGGTAACTCTGGAACAATGCATGACTTGGAGCAGATATGTAAGCTTAGACAAAAGGAAAATATTACAGACAGCGGCTTTCCCAAATATAGGAATGTACCTTAGATTCCACATGCGAGCAGCTGACTTAACATTAGTTCTGACAGAGTCCCACATGGACCTGGGATTGTCCATAGCGCTTAGTGGAACGCCTAAGAGTTTCGGTTTGTTCGTTGACCATTGGATGTCCTCGTACATGGTTGGCGTTGTTCCCCACGACCCGCACCAAGATCCACTGCTTTTCTCCTTATTCACGGAGGCACCGGACACAGAGCAGTAGTCTGCAACACGTGAAATTGCTATTAGAGCCGAGATGTTTCGGTGGCGCCCTCTTATGGTTTCCCTCCGTGACGTCACGACTGGGATTTGCCTCGCCGTGACGTCACCAGACGTTATTCTGGCTACTTATCCATCGGGGGCGACGACGAGTTCGATGGTGTGTTTAAAAAGCACAGTAGAAGCTAGGAGCCATCGCAATCCGAAACTAACACCGTCAAAGTTGACAATCTGACAGGGCTCATATGCCCACGGTTTGGCCAATCGTGGAAAGCTGACACAGCGACGCTTTTGGCCGCGCACATCGCTAATAGCGATGCTTGTCTTGTCGGTGCAAATGAGGACCAAGTCGTCTGCATACGCCAGGAGCTTTACTTCACAGGCATGGAGACGAAAACCTTGTGCGTTAGTATCATTGATGATATCCCTGCAAAGAGGTTGTAGGTAAACATTGAATAGTAGCGGTGACATTGGGCAGCCTTGGCGTACCGATCGCTGAACCATGATGGATGCAGAAAGAGATCCGTTGATGCCGTTTTCAAGGATGTCGCCGATGTTTACGTGCTTCAAAAGGGCAAATAGGAAAGAATGGTCCACCCTATCGAAAGTTTTCGCAAGATCCAGTTGTAATATGGCAGCTGATTCCTGCGTGCGTTGGCAAATCTCCAATATTGATCGAACGATGTGGAGATTGGTCTGTATATTTCTGCCTTTGATAGAACACGTTTGGTGATCTCCAACGATTTGACTTATCACAGTCTGGATTCTAACCGCTATCATTCGAGCGAGTCGGCGATAGATGTCTACACCGACGGAGCAACGTGCCGACATGGCATCGCTACCGCAGTGCATTGTCCATCTCAGCCTTCCATTGACACATCGGCGTTCTACGCCACAGAGTTGGACGATCCGCTTATCGCGGAGTTATACGCAATTCGAGACGCCATACAAGTACTAACGCGGATGCCCGATGTCACTCAAGTACGCGTTCACACGGATTGTGCCTCTGCCATCCGACACCTCAAGCCAACGCGATCTTTGCTACATATCTGCCATGAGATTCATGCCCTAAATCGTACATCTGCTAAAGAAGTCCGGATTCTCTGGACCCCTGGGCACCAGCACGGTACTCACCAGGACAAAGCCCACCAAGTCGCTCGAGCCCTGATTGAACATCCCCCCCCCCCCCCCCCCCCCTGGTCCCGCCCCCATTCTGGATGAGCCGGAGGCCTCACTCGTCGTGGGCGAGGCCCGCATAAGGGTCGCAACGCGTGCACTCATTCCCGCGTGCCCACATCCCCTCCCGGCGGGCCTGCCCCGGCGCGAGGAGGTCCTCCTCGCAAGGATCCGGACGGATTCCGCAGTCACCCCAGCAGTCTTGGACTCCTGGGACCGGGGCCCCGATGATGCCAGCCCGCGTGCCCCTACTGCTCTGCCAGTGCGTCCGCAGTTGGCCTCCGACACATTCTCTGGAATTGCCCGAATCTTCAGCACCGCCTCCTTCCCCTGACTCAGGCACGAGGCCTCAACCTGGCCTCCCCTGAGGACTACTACAAATGGACCAGAGTGAACGCGCATGCCGGAGCCCTTTTGGGTTTTATACGGGATGCACAAATAGCACACCTAATCTAAACAATCAAGCTATGCTTGTTGCACGAATAAAAAAAAAAAAGAAAAAAGAGCGAGTATTTTGTAATCACTGTTGAGGAGGCTAATTGGTCTATAGCCTTCAACCTGTTGTAACTTTTCAGGGTCTTTTGATTTCGGAATGAGTATTGTGTGAGCCTTACGAAACGACAGTGGCAATGTACCTTCTGTATAAGAGTCTTTGAACACGGGACAAAGAATAGTGGCTAGTTTTTCTTTCCATTTCTTGTAAAAACTTGAAGGTAGACCATCCGGTCCGGGCGCTTTACGGCTTCTCATTTCAGTGATATTTTGTGTAATTTCGAGTACATCGAGAGGGGCGTTCAATTTTTTTGTCGTTTCTTTTTGTAACGACGCAAATCTTGTTATTATCTCACGCAGTCGGAGAGCAGGGGCATTGGTACTCGATGCAAAGATGTCAGTGTAGTGAGACACAAATCCCTGTTCAATATCATTGTCGGTTGTCAATTCTTGGCCATTTTTCCGTATTAGTGTCACAAACTTTTTCTTCACGTATTCACGTTCAGCATAAAGATGTCTTTTTGTAGGCTTTTCTCTCTCAATTAGTTGTAGGGTGCGCGTCCTCACAGCTGCTCCCTCATAATGTTTCTTGTCGTGTTCTTCGATTTGTGTCTTTATATTTTTTATTTCTTTCTTATACAGCCCCGGTTGTTGGCTTTCGAGATTGTATAGGTATAAGGGGTCTTGTGAAGTTGCCCTCTGACACTTCTGAAGTAAAGAACAGAAAATCGATTTCGCATGCGTGTCCTAGTTGTTGCGTAAAAAAAAGATAAATATTGGCATTTCGGGCACCCCTCAACTCACTCCCAGTCTTCAGGGTCACACCTGGTCGCACTCCCAGTGACGTCATTCGGAGTGCCGTGTAGCTTCCCGTGTGCTCCCTCGGAGGACGAGGACGCTTCCTCTCCCTCTCTCTGCTGACCCTAGCGGGCGTTATGCTGCAGCTTAGAGCCTAGCGAGGTCACGTAATCTTTTCGCCGTAGTTCCTTCGGCTGCCACTTGGGGCTGCAGGTGGGCGAAAAAGCTCGACTTGCTTTGCGATTGTGCAGCGGAATCGCGACCTTTTTAATGAAGGAGGTGTTTTCTCTATCCTCGGGCAGACGATAAACAACGTAAAAATGAAAAGATGCAAATTGTTTTAATCATAAAATTGTTGCACCGCCCCTTTAAAGTCATCATTTTCGAGCAGGTTTTCGTTAATTTTCCAGTATTCCCATGGCTGTGGCTTCTTTTTCGTTTGCTTACGACCATGCCCTATAGACCATATGCAAAAAGAAGCGCCATCTAGTGTATTCATGATCAACAATCAGATTTCCTCCATATTGGGGGGTTCCCGTACCGACGATTTCGCCCGAAAAACAATAGTCCCGGCAAAGTGTAAGTCGTAGAACTAAAATATGATCACCTGCTGCAAGTCCAGTACGAACCCTTCACAGGACGTCTTCGAGAAATACCGTTCATTGACCTGGATGGCCCAGTTCACTGCTTGAGTGACGAGTCTTGCGACCTCGTTGCTGACAATTCCTTTTCCTGAATTTGGCGGCCGTCTTTCTTTTCTTCTTTGATCCGAAACTAACCAGCAACCCATTGAGTGTACAAATAAACTGCCCTAATATCATGAAAACCGAGTTAAATGCAGATGCGCCTCGTCCACAACTGGAAGATGTGATAAACCCCCCAATATGGCGGCTCCTAATGGCATGATGATGATAGCTGGCAAGGATTTCGCATATGGCCTATACTGACAGTGACCATACAATTATTTGAAAAGAATGCAGGGACCATGTTGTAGTCACAAAGCCTACTGCCAGATGAGCCAGATATGTATATACGGTCCAAACGAGCATGAGACGATCCTTGAAAATGCGTGTATTGAATAGCGTTCGTTGTAGTAGGTGCATCGACCAGGTCACAATCTTGGATAAGGGCTCGAAGGATGTCAACACTGGAATCAGCGAATCTCTTGCTCGGAATTTTGTCCTTTGCATGCTATACACAATTGAAATCACCAAGGACAATAACGTCGAATCTAGTGTCTGCATGTATCCTCACTTGGTTGAACAAGCTCTCCCTTTGTATGGTGTTGTTGTACGCATAAACTACGACTATGCGCCTGGGGTAGTCTTGTATAAGGACATTAGCCACAATGAGCATACCTGCGTCCATTCCTTCAAGTAAACTGCACATGCGGTACTGCAAACTTTTTTTAAACGACAGGGCGCATCCAGCAGAATAGTCTATTGCTGAGCAGTGGTACATGTCGTACAAGTTCGCCCAGGCCGTGTTTGTTGAAAGCAAAACCGTGTCTCCTGCTTTGGTCTTTTGTAATGCGACTATATCACAATTGTGAGGTTCCAAAAAACGAAGGAGTTGATATTGTTTTTTTCGTGAATTAATACCTCGGACGTTAAGGGCGGCATATAGTGAAATCACTTCTCTGGGTGGTGCCAAAGCTGACTGTGGTCATTTAAACGTTGGGGCCGGATCGGGCTAGGCTGGTTTCCTGTCTATCCTTGAACTTGGACCTTCCTCGTTGTTCTTGGAGGTCGGGACTTCGCTGCTGTTCATCTCTCACAGCGACACGTCGTCTTTGGAACAGCAGGGTTCTGCTGTGGGGTAGGTTTCAGTTTTGTCCTCCTTCGCTTTCTTGCACAGTCTCTCTTCTTTATCATCAACTGTTGCAGGTGAAGTCGTCTGGGCGGGTGACTTTCTTGGCTCCTTAACGTTTGTAGGTAGAGTGTCCCCCTGGGAACCTTGCATTTCTGTGTCGTCCAGACTGGGCGTCGGTCCACTCTCCTGATGTTCTGGAGACTTCAAATTTGTTTTGTCGACAGAGCCGTTAGGATCCTGGGAACCTTCTGGTTGTTCTTGATCTTTGGGGAACATTTCCTCAACGTCCATGATATGTTCGCTTACATCAACGCTAGGTGAATAACCCTGAAGCTTTGAGGCGTCACATTCCTCAATGGAATGGCCGAACCGCCAGCACTGAGTGCAACGTGGGCTAGAGCAGTGCCTACGGATGTGGCCTACTGCTTTGCAGCGTAGGCAGACGGGAGGTCGACCGGGAATGACCACCAGAGTGTTCACTCCGTAGATGTTGAGCATGTGGGGTACCCTGTCAAGGTGGCTGTTTCCTCAAAATCTGAGAATCTCCATTTCTTTCTTGTGATTTCCTTTACCGTTCCAAACGGCTCTAGGACCTTCTTAACTTCGCTGTCCGGTAGCTGGGGTGGTAGCCATAGAAGTTTAAGTTTGATCTCGTTCTTGGTGGGATCGATCACGACGCACCTTGTTTGCTTGATTACGAGCTCTTCACACGCTTTGATTTTTCACTTGGCTGCTCCGTTGGCGAAGACTGCCATCCATACATGGCTCATCTGGTAGGGGCCTAATGCGATCAGATCTTCACGCTCAATTATCGAAAAAAGAGCTTCTTTGAAGTCTGTCGGCTTGTATGGTCTTCCGGTGATATCCGCGAGCAAAAAGAGTGAGTTGGAAACCAGCATACCTGTCGGTAGACGTGGCACCCCACCCCCCCCTGGCTACGTGCTTCGGGACCGATCTTTTACGATTACCACTCGATACTGACGTGACACTCGGCAGACCGGCATTGCGTAGCTCCCACGAACTGTTATAGCTTCATAGTGACGTACAGTCGTCAGGATAAAAATGACATACTAATAACAAAGTGTACATATCGTGTTGCGAAGGTAATCTATATGGCGTTTATTTGAGCTCCATATCACAGAAAACAAGGAGATACAGTCGATGAGAGTCCCTTTCGACGACAGCGTTCATCACCGCTGCCTCGGAAAACAAGGAAATGACAAGGGAAAGAGATTGACCTCTTAATCTAAAATTGAGGTCAGCGATCAAACTATAATACCGGAAGGATCCACAAGGGTCGCGCAGGCGCGTATTAGCCCCGTGCGCGACCGAAAGCGTCGCTGTGGTCGGCCTTCCACGATTGGCCGAACGCTGACTATGACGTCGGAAAGGGGATTTATCATCGACGGAAATAAGAGGAATGAAAGAACTTCAATTTTGACGGTGTTGGCAGTGTTCCTTTGAGAGCGCAATGATTTCAAGCTTCCACCATGCTAATAACAAACACCATCGAACTTGTTGTTTGCAAGGTAATGACGTCACAAGGGGGAACCACAGGAGGGCGCCACCAAACCATCTCGCCTAAGGCCTTAATCTCGCCGCTAATTCCATTCAGCAAGCCAGCCGGTCGTGGGCAGATGGTCTTGGCCCAGGACCGTCGGAGCAGCGCAGGCGCTGGTCGGAGCAACGCTGCGCCGAGTCGGAGTACCTGCTAGGCCCAAATTCTGCCGAGCTCGCTCGGTCGGTGTCATCGTTGCCGTGTTAGCTTTTCCCGAGTGTTTGTGTATCCAGCGTTCGTGTTCGTCGTGGCCGATTTCGAGTACTTCCTTCATTTTTTTTTTCTTGCTGCTTGAAATCGGGACCCGCTGGAAGAGCACGTAGAAAATTAAATTTCCGTTGGTCGTCTCGACCAAGTAACTGAGCGACGTTGTCGGCCATGTTGATTTGTTCGTAGAAAGACGGCTCCGGAGCTGCTGTCGTACGTACATTTTTGGCGTAAGAGCGTTTCGTGAATCTGGCCTCTGTTCTTTAGCGCATGGCACTGCAACAGTAACACCCCACAAACGCCGCCTCCCCCGCCCCAACGCTGGACACAACAACCGCAACAGCTCTCCACGAAACGTAAAAAAATAAATAAATAATTATATATTTTTTGCTCGTTTTTACGTTTTTACGTACGTTTTACGTTTTTACGTATCAACCTCCGAAAAAGGCGTCCCCATCGACAGCATGGCGCGAAGCAGAATAATTCAAGAAAAAAAAAAAAAAACGTTTAGCCTTTCCACTTTGGTGAAGAAGGAAGACCAGCGGAGCTGTATACAATGGAAAGTAATGGCCGGCCGCAAGTCGGCAAGCCAGAGTTGAAAGGCTGCTGCCATCTATGAGCGACGGCGGCAACCAGATACGTGGCTTGCCGCCGTCGCTCATAGATGGCGGTGGGTGTCCAGAGTTTGGTGTCTTCATTTCTTTGCGGGGGACACGATCCTGGAGAAACTAGCCCTTAACAGCTCCGCTGTAAAAGTCTTGTTACGTCGAGTTACTGCAGCTTCGACTTACGAATGTTTGTGTACTGTGGTAGAACGGTGAACAGTTGCTCTAGGGACGTCGATAGACAAGTTGTGATGCTTATTTCATAATTTAATTTGAGATATTCATCTGGACATGTTGCAGCTAGCGCTACAAGCCCGCCTTTTGAGATATTTGGCTGCAATCTGTAGCATGTATAAAACTCCAGAAAAAAAAATTAGCTCCGTACGCAAAACATTCGCATTCCCCTAAATAAAAATATCATGCTGCATTTTTTTTTTTTTCGCACGTTGTTTGGCGTAGTTTTTTTAGCCTGAGCACGAGGTTTGATACTATATAGTGAAGTCCGTGTTGTCCTTCTTTTAATATTTATTACGCAATATTTGCGGGTCTTATTCCGGTGTTTGCTTCTACTAGAAGTATAGTATACCTTTAAGCCGGGGTCAACTTTGTACATGAACACACAGCGCTTCAATGGGCCTGAAATGGTAATAGCGCTATTCAAAATTATGCCGTGTCTACAAGCACATTTATAACATTTAGCCACCGAGTAAACAAAAAAAAAAAAAAAAATCAAGTTTAAGGCCCTTCGACTCTCAAAGGCAAACGTAAAGTTTGCCTACAAAATAAATCAGGTACTCTCCTTCTTCAGACACCGCGAGCAACGCAACGAAGCATGCGTCTACGGTTTTGGCATTCGACGAGAGTCAATGTTTGGTCTGCATCTCCATATTTTCTGCTCACAAAACAACAACCACTCACGTTCACTTCAATTTTTTAAAACAATTAGTGGTACTGCGTTCATTCACGGTGCAATTACGAAGGAACCATCGCCAATGTCTGCCCCGAGAGTGACACAATCCATAACTCTTAAATTACCCAGATAAATGATGTCACGCGACTACTCTTGTAGTCACGTGATATCATAACGTCAAGTGACACCAGGATGTCACGTGAGATTGCGACGTCACAAGGCATTATGAAGTCACGTGACTCTGACGTCACATGTCAAGTGACAACACGGAGAGGCCATAGCAGTTATCCCTGTAACAACGCAGAACTCGTTAAATTATTTTTGTGGAAAGCTGTTTAGGAGGATGACGGAAAAGCCTGAAGTAGTGCATCAGGGCATACTGCGTCCTCTCCTTTGCAAGAACCCTGCGCGATCGCCTTGCAAATCCAGCTTTTAACACTAACTGCTTCCGTCTCCGAGGATCCACCACTTCCAACCCAGACGGCAAGAATATCAACTGTTCCTCGTCCGAAGTCAATCACCACACACCAGTGATTTTCCTACACACCCCCTAGGGGGTGTACACCCCCCCCCCCCCTTGTTCAAATATTTAGACGCTTCCCCTAATTTCAATTCCTAGGGAAACCCCTGCCACTCACTGTCGCAACCTCACGCACACACAGTCGCACAAGTCCTCACGAATATCATCGCAGTGCGCCAGGTCTATCGAGGACTGGTCCCACTCCAGTGTTCAGCCTTGCATAAGACGTGTCCGGTCGTGAAAAGAAAACAGATGACTGTCGCACTACTTGTTGTCCTCGGCGGAACTGTCCTCGTCGTCCCTGTGGTTCGGCGATGAGCTCGGGCTCACGTCTCGGCACAGCTGGCCGGGGGGACTCGAGTCCTCGCAGGGCCCCAACGTGGGTCCCGGGGGAGCGGCGAAGAAGCCCGGAGGACCTAGGAAAGGTCCGAAGGCGTGGCTCGGGCTCGGGTAGTGGGGAGATCACAGCCCCTGGCGTTGAGCGAGCTTCATTCGTGCTGTCATCTGCTTCTTCCGTGTTCCGTCGTGCCAACCTGTGTCGACGTGTCGACGTGCCAACGAATTGAGGACGTGTGTGGAGATATGGTCGGGAAGGCGGGTGTGACTAGTCGTCGATGTTAACGTTGTCGGAAGGAGGGGTGCGCAGAGGGGACTTGTTCTTTGTTTCGTTTATGTCGCTTGTCGGAAAGCTGGTGCACTACCCTTGGCTTCTGTGATGCTGGGCTCAATATCAGTAACCTGGACTGAACTTGCCGAAGTCTGTTTCACTTCTTCGAGGCAGGTTTCTGGCGGATTTTTGTATTCCAATTCGAAGCGAGCTGCAGGAACGTCAAAGGGAGTTGGTCTTGGCATCATCACCGGCACATGGAGAGCTTCAAGTACGAATGATATTGCAGTGTGTCTTCTTTGCTGTAGGTCCCCGTACCAGGCGTTCCATCGAACCGCAGACCGCTTGGACACTCCCTTGATGAACATCCACAGTGCGATGATCATGAGAGAGATACAGTGGCACATGATGCAGTAGAACTGCACGAATGCTGTGATGACTTGAATCCAGGGGTGCTATGTTGCGCTTTTTGGACTCCCAGGAGACTTGGAAGAGGGAAGTGACGTCAACGACTAGAGAAACGCAGATTGGACGTTGACAGAAGTAAACAAAATCAACATCCAATCTGCATTTGCTGCGTTGTTGACGTCACTTCCCTCTCCCTAGTCTCCTGGGAGTCCAAAAAGCGCAACATAGCCCCCCTGGATATTCCAGAGAGTCGCGCCGTCACCTTTCCAGGGGACAGGGCCCCCATTAGCGAAACGTCGCTGTCCATGTTGTGACATCCTCAGCTAAAGCGGGAATGGGAGTGCAGCGTTGCCCGATGCTGGGCCCGGAACGGCCGGTGGAGTCCGCCCTGGATTCCGGGGGGGCTATGTTGTACGTTTTGGACTCCCAGGAGACTAGGGAGAAGGAAGTGACGTAGGTGTGAATGAACGTATCTTAGCAACATCACGCATCGCTCATCAGCGACTCCACCAATCAACATCCAAAGAGCGTTGTTGACGTCACTTCCTTCTCCCTAGTCTCCTGGGAGTCCAAAACGTGCAACATAGCCCCCCTGGGGGGCTATGTTGCGCTTTTTGGACTCCCAGGAGACTAGGGAGAGGGAAGTGACGTCAACAACGCAGCAAGTGCAGATTGGATGTTGATTTTGTTTTCTTCTGTCAACATCCAATCTGCGTTTCTCTAGTCGTTGACGTCAATTCCCTCTTCCAAGTCTCCTGGGAGTCCAAAAAGCGCAACATAGCCCCCCAGAATCCAGGGCGGACTCCACCGGCCGTCCCGGGCCCAGCATCGGGCAACGCGGCCACATTGTGGGTCTCCAAAAAGCAACAAGCGCCATTGATGATGCGGAGGCTCATTCTACCCACGTGCTCATCCTTGAGCACCGGCTAGCCCCGCGCGCCCGACGACGTTCTTTATTCTTTTCAATGCCGACAACGTTTACACCCGGATATTATTCATTTGTTTTTAATAAGAAACACTGCGAAATTAAACACCGAATTTAGGAAAATTAAGAATTAAACAGAAAAACAAAAAAAAAAACCTCCGATAAACTTCGAATTTTTAGCAAAAAATAAACTCCGAAAAACACCCTTCGAATTTGGCGAAAAATAAACTCCGAAAACACGGAACCCTGCGTATGTTGTATCTGACTATAATCGAATCAATCGCAGAGTGCATCGCTACTCAAATGAACTTTCCGACTTTTATAGTTGTTTCCTCAAATATACCACAAAAAGCTTAAATACATTGAAATATACACTACACGTGTGTTGAAGTAAGCTTCAGAGTAGCAGTTCACAAAAACTTCTCAAGGGTGCCCAAAGTGTCGACAAATCACTTAGGACCATTTTGTCTGGGTTGGCGCTTGGGACTATCGTGTCTGTGACCATTTTGACCGGGACCATTTTGTCCTACACTCCTTGTGGTCCACCCTGTTTTCATTCCCAAAAAATGCTTGCGTGTCTATACTTCCTCACTCAACAGAGCGCGTCGAGCGCTTTGCTGACTGAGCAAGTATAGACACGCAAGCGGTTCTGCATCCCTTTAAAGGGGTACTCCGGCGATTTTTTGAGCAACCCCAACTAACCATATTCCCAAAATCTCCGCCCTTTACTCTTTCCGGTGTGCTATTTAGTGCCGCGAAATTTAGAGTAGTTATTGTGAAATCGGCACGTGAAAATGATGCCAGAACCAACATTCAAATTTACCCGCGCTTTGCAGTGCGTTGACGTCTGGGGAAGGCAGGCTTGCAGGTCGAGCGGGCAGGCGAAACATGGACTATGCCGAGCATTTGTCTCGTGCTGCTGTGTGGGTGCTGAAGCGACCTTCCAAAACATGTATTTGACATCATGAAGCTGCCTGTGATCAGTTTTGAAAAGTCTACAGTTCAAAAAGTGAACGCATGCATTCCGCTGACGCCATTTTTTCATCGTTACTGATAAAAGCTTTCACAAAACAAAAACAAACAAACAAAAAACGCGGTCAGGATTAACATTGTAAATTCAATAACTTCGCCAAAACTTTTATATTCACCCAATATATGGGTTACTATGTGTTCAGCAAATTTTCAGGCAGAGTAGCAAGCGTATACCGCACGGCGGATGCACCGCCCGACTCCGCAGAGTTCGCCAAAGGATTTACACTCATTCGCATATTATCACATGAGCGAATGACGTTTTAGCGAACAGCGGTCACTTGAGCGAATCAACGTTTTAGCGAATCGTTACGAGTTGCGTGACGGTAGACATTCCTTTCCCGAATCCATGCTGCTTAAACAATAAAATAGCTTTCTCAATTAAAAAAAAAAAGATTATATATATATATATATATATATATATATATATATATATATATATATATATATATAACCGGCCAGTGGCCACCACGTGTTCAAGTAACTTGCAACAACTACAAGAGCCGATCATTTGACACTAAAAATGTATCACCTTTTTTGTAAATCGGTATTATTCGAGCTCTGTTCCAGTCGTTAGGCACTTGACCGGCGTGAGTAGCGAAACACGAAAACTCTTAGCTCAAGAAATCAGCCAATTACTCGGCGTAGCGCTTTTAAAAAGTTATTGTCACCCTGGTTGAGAAATATTTTGCAGGTCGGCCTTTAAAGGGGTACGGAAACGAAATTTGAGGGCTCATTTTATTGCTTAGGTATATACCACATCGCATCAGCACCTGAGAAACGTCAGTATTTCGTTTGTAAACGCAAAAAAAAGTAATTAAAAAAAAAAAGATTTCCTATTTGCACCTGGTAATAGAGGGGCCGAAGCTCTGTTGGGGCGGGATCGTGACGTATTGCTCCTCCCACAGTGGCCCCACCCTCGGCAGTATAGGGTGTATTCACTGGCGGCCATATCTGTGTGCGCTAATGCTGAGCACGTGCTGATGGCGAGCTTCCACAGCTATTTTGCAACGTGCACCCCGCACCATCAAGATTGCCGGTCTTGACATGCGAGCTTGTTCTGAGCATGCGCTCTAAACAGTGACCTCAAATATGGCGGCCAGTGAATACCCCCTATACTGCCCTATAGACGTGAGCGCCATGACGCAATCGCGCTGCTTCGCGTGGCGTGCGACTGTTTAGGTACCGCCGAATTGTTTCTGTGTTTATTCATCGCGTTTGCGGGCAGGATGCGGCAACAGCGTGCTCAACTCGAGACGCGCCGATTCACGGGTTTCCGAACGATGAGAAATCCCGAAGCATGTGTCTCGCTCGTTCGTCGCCTCTCGGGTGCCGGTGAAAACCGATCGCCTGTACGGTGACCATTTTTGCAATGAGGACTATGAAAGGCGACCCCCTGTCCACGGGAGTCTGGACCTTCCTACCAGGAATATTCGGTTGTTACCAGGGGTTGCGCCGACTATTCTTTTCTCCGAACAGAAAAGCAAAAGAGCTCGGCGAACCGCACGAAAAGCAAAGCAAACTGGTAAGTGAGCGCGCTGTTAATAAAACACTGATAGCGCATACCTCCAAATTGGCCGATCATTATTAAAGGCGAGGCATTTCTTGGCGACCCCGACGCCCTTCAGGTTTTGTCGGGCGGACGGTCGGTCTGTCGGATGGTTCGTACGGTTCTAGCCCGAATCGCCTGTCCGTCACCATGTGCGAGAGTGACTACTCGTCCTCGCTGACAGCTTCCGAGTCCCCTTGGTAGTCGAAATCCTCGTCCTCTCGAGTTGATAGATTATGGCGGAACGCACCGCGGATTACAGGGCCGAAATGAATACGTCACGACGGTCGTCGTGCAGCTGGGCAGTCCTCCGCCGCTCCGAAACGCGAGATTGTAACACGCAAATACCACCGGGTGGCGGCGCTCATAATCACACCAGCCTTTGGCTGTGCTGAGGAACCTGACGTCACGATTGCGGCGGAGTTCCCACGACGCATTGCACGCCTCGATGGCCGATTTCGAAGCGCTCGCTAGAATCGGACGGTTGGAACGAAAAATATAGCTATTCGCTCAAAATACGAACGTGCGATTGTCATTTACGGATATCATAGGTCATATTTCTCTCATTTCGGAGAGGTTTCTGTATGTTTTGATATTCGTTTATGTACCCCTTTAAGCACATAGTAACTATTCCTCCCTTAATTGCCTTTGAGTGGTTTGAACCAAAGGATAACTCAACATTTTTCGCTCTAGGCAGTGCCTAACGTCAGGGGGGTCTCGGGGGATCTCAGACCACAACAGATTTCGATAGGGGGTCGGAGACCTGTTTGGGAAGTAGATCTAACCATCGCGCCCCTAGCGACAAAGTTGGTAACTAAACCAATGGGTACAACATGAATTATTAGGGCGTGTCTTTGACGCAGGGCTCGGCTGACATAACCGAACGCTGTACCAGTGTTTGGACGCATGTACATGTTACTAGTGTCAAGGCAAGCCGCTTGTCAAAGTAAGCCCCCCCCCCCCCCCCCCCGCACCCCCTCCCCCCTTTCCCCTTGAGGTAACCACAATCCCCGCCACCGGTAAGAGACTTCAAGCACTGGCTATATGACAATAAAACCAGCACAAATGGGATGAATGAAAAAAAAAAAAGCTTAAGATCAAGAGCTGTAATGTACCCTGCTCGAGTTTTTCACTTGTAAAACCCAGACCGGAAGCACAACATTTAAGAACCTCTAACATCTACCCGCCCTCCTTGAACTTCCCTGTGGACGAAACAATACCAGGAAATCATTCACGTATCTGAAGACACGAATGATATCATCTAGCTTGGTTTGAATGTCCCTGTCACACTTTTCTAAAAACGAATAGCTAAGCAATAGACCCTTTCCGAAATCCAGTCTGGCCACTTCGATAGCTATCATCACCTAAGTGTGTATCGTCTGTACCAGAGCCGTAACGAGACTTAGAAGCTTCTATGCGCTACGCATTTGAGGCTGTCATGTAAGTCCTTGAAATGCTCGGCTTCGGCACGCCCAAGACAGTTCATGACAACGAAATGTTTATTTTATCAAGAAATTTACTCAACTCTAACCGCCTCGTGCAGAGTGATAGTTTCTTGACGCCATCAAAACTGAAGTGAACAGAGCAACCCTGTTCATCGAAAAACACCGCAACTTTCGTACGTCTACCGTTGATGAATAGGTACCAGATTTTATCCGCCATTAGCATACCATTTTCACTTATATTTCAGCCACTAGATGGCACTGAATTGGTGAAAGGGTCAATTGGTGCGACGTTGGAGGGGTACAACTGCAGCTGTACCCCTCCAAAAACAATATAAGTGGAACCCAGGTAGAAGTTCATGGTTGTTCAGTAAGAACAACAATGCCCGCCAGGGAAGAATCGATGAGAGGGGACAAGTCATCGCGCTTCCGAAGAACGCTGCGAACGTTGATGAATATGAATGAAAGTTTTATAACAGAATTAACTTGAGTGTGTCTAATTGTGTTACTCTGATGATTCTGACAGCAGTTTCATGGCAAGTATCACTGCGGTTGATACTCCTGCTCGGCAAGATATAAGTGTTAAAAGTTAAAAAAAAAAAAAAATCAGGATTTTTAAATTGCACTTTTTAAATTTTAAAACGTCTTTAATACGGAAGCTTGGGCGAGTGGGTGATTCATCTTGAGGTTACAGCGCTCAAGACGAGGACAAAACGAGAGACACACGAAGAGACAAACACAAGCGCTGACTTACAACTCCTTTGTATTCTTCTTCTACCGGTATTTAGCGCAATGATCGCAATGGCTTGTGGGAAGACTCTTGAATTTTTTCCTTGTTTTCATTTATAATCACACGGTATTTAAACTAGCTTTGTGAAGAGGAGGCATCCTCTTCATGAAACTAGTTTAAATACCACATGATTATAAATGAAAACAAGGAAAAAAATTCGAGTCTTAATTCTCACAAGCCGTTGCGATCATTGCGCTAAATATTCTAATTCTTTTTCAAATAGCGTTCGGGATGGCCTGCTGACACGATTATCTTCTAGGAATCTACACTCTAAAAAAAAAAGGGGTTATCACCCTACATCCTTGTGTCCCATATAATACACCCCAAAACTTGAGTTGGACGCACAGCGCCCTATAGTCGAACAGACGCCCCCAAATTTTACGAGGAGCTTGATAACGGTGCAATATCACTATTAAATGGTTAAAGTATACGCATCAAATACCACAGAAAGAAAACACCGAGGTTTCGCAGTATGGCCAAAAAAAAGCCCGATTTTTTTTATTTTTTTTTGTAGTCAGTAACACGTATAGACACACGCGGCAAATGACAGCCGCCATTGCCGACCTTCTTACCGAGATACCAAGCCACTGAAGAGGGCTTTGGCGAGCCTCCACAAAGGCAAACGCTGGGGAGGAGGACACAGTCGAATCTGAAATGGCAATAACCTGCCCTGCCATGCTAATGATGGAGGCAAGTGATCAAAATAAGAGGAAACAAAAACTGAAGGTCGGTTATGGCGGCGCCCAAGCACAGCTGCTGTAAAGCGTCTATACTAACTATTTTAATAAGTTGCACCACACGGCTATCAAGCCTCTCGAGAAAGTTAGTTCGGTCAGATCGACGTCAGTGCTCTGTACGTCCAACTGAAGTTTTGGGGTGTATTTTATGGGACAAAGGATGTAAGAATACACTTTTTTTTTGTCTGAGAGTGTAGGTGAACGACAGGAAACAGAAAACGTCAGTAGTAGAATAACTGTACCACTCCGGCCAACTATTGCACAACTGTCAATCAACGCCCAAAGGGGCGGAGCCAAACCCGATCCGACCAATCACAGCGCAGGAGGGCGGGGCCAAACCAAATCCAACCAATCACGTACAGCGCAGTAGGGCGGGGCCCTTTCCCTCTCTCCCATCCCAGTGACCAATGGCAGGCAGTGGGCATCGATGGCCCCGCCCACAGTGCATTCGCCAGTGACCAATCGGAGCTCAGCGAGGTCCCGTCACGTGTGAAGTCACGTGTCAGGCGCGTGCCAGAAGCGTGTCACTTACCATGACCGCAAACCACAAACCGCAGACCGCAAACCACAAACCGCAGACCACAAACGTGACCAATCGGAGCTCAGCGAGGTCCCGTCACGTGTGAAGTCACGTGTCAGGCGCGTGCCAGAAGCGTGTCACTTACCATGACCGCAAACCACAAACCGCAAACCGCAGACCGCAAACCGCAGACCACAAAACGCAGACCAAACCGCAGACCACAATCTGAGAGGATTGGAGGATAGACTAGAGAAGAGTGGGCTTGGATTTGACCTTTCGTACAGTAAGCTAGGCCAAACAATTCAGCAATCCTTACCGGGACTGATATATGCGGATGATATCGTACTAATGGCTAACAACAGGATAGATTTGCAGGAATTAATGAGCATCTGTTGTAGGGAAGGAGAGGAATTAGGTTTAGAATTCAGTAGTGAAAAATCAGCAGTCATGATTTTTAACAATGATGATGTTGAGAGACTGAAGATACAGAATATTACAGTTGAGAGAGCTAGTAAATACAAGTATCTAGGAGTATGGATATGTGGTGGTGCAGAATATCTCAGTGAGCATGAAAAGTATATAATAGGTAAGGGCAACAGAAATGCGGCTGTAATGAAAAATAGAGCACTTTGGAATTACAACAGGTATGAGGTGGTGAGAGAGATTTGGAAAGGGGTCATGGTGCCTGGCTTGACTTTTGGAAACGCAGTGCTATGCATGAAATCCGAAGTGCATGCAAGACTAGAAATAAAACAGCGTGGAGTAGGTAGGCTGGCTTTGGGGGCACATTGCAAAACACCAAACCAGGGAGTACAAGGAGACATGGGATGGGCGTCATTTGAGGGCAGGGAAGCTGTGAGCAAGATAGAATTTGAGGATCGGTTGAGGCAAATGGGTGGGGAGCAATGGGCACGAAAGGTTTTCAGCTATTTATACATGAGGAGTATAGACACAAAATGGAGACAGCGCACTAGGAAATTAAGAGGAAAGTTTTTAGGCTATAGTGGGGTTACGGAAGAGCAGGTCTCAGTTAAGAAGAAAGTTAAGGCCACAGAAAGAGATCGGTGGCTAGAGGGAATGCAGACAAAGAAGGCTCTGGAAGGCTATAGATTAAACAAAACAGTTATTGCCAAAGAAAGCATTTATGACAATTCTAGGGGAAGCCATTGTTGTTTGAGGTAAGGACAGGTGTTTTGCGAACCAGAACATACAGAGCGAAGTACCAGGAAATGGACACAGTGTGCGCTGCTTGTGGAGAGGAGGACGAGACGGCTGAGCACTTGATACTCTACTGTAAAGGACTTCACCCTATGCATACCGAAGACCACATAGATTTAATAAGGTCATTGGGTTTTAGAGACAGCGAAGGAAAAGTGGATTTCAAGACAGTAGAGACTACCAAGCAAAGATTAAGTGAATGGTAGCAGAAAGCGAGAAAAAACTAGGCATTTTCTTATTAACTGATGGCAAGGGGGATTTATAGCCAAAATGGCTAGGTGGCGTAAGCTACCGCCCGATCCAAAGGGCTCAGCCGTATTCATCCATCCATCCATCCATGCGGCGCTCAGGGCGACTCACGTGTGATGTCGCAGAGGGTTCCAGCTGCGCCCGACAGAGGGCGCTCACGTGATGTCGCACAATGCGAAAATTCAGAGAAAGGGTGAAGAATGGATGAGTAATGTAAGCAAGACAGATAGAAACGCAGCCAAGAAGTTTTGGGAGCACTTGAACTCACTCGGTGAAACGACGCAAGCTAGACAGAGGTTCATACTCTCGCATCAGGGAGATCAATTAGAGGGAGATGATGCGATACAATATATAGGAGCGGTGATGGAGGAGAAATTTCGGGAACGGGTACATGTGGAAGATTGGAGAACCGAAGGCAGTATCAGTCCAGCTTTTGACATCGCGGATTTTGGACAAAGAGAATGGGAAAAGGCGGAACGAAGAGTCCCTAGTGGCACGTCGACAGGCACAGATGGTATCCCAATCAAGCTGGTGAAGAATTTGGGTCCTAAATCTAAGGCAAAACTAAGGGAGGTAGTGAGCACTATGGTAACAAAAGGAAATATTCCAGATGAATGGAGGCTTAGTAGGATGAGTATGATATATAAGGGAAAGGGAGATAAGTCTGACATTAGGAATTATCGTCCCATAACCGTGACACCAGTTATTTACAGGTTGGTAATGCAGATTATAAAGAACAGACTGGAGGAATGGGTAGATTGCGAGGGCATACTGGGCGAGTTGCAGAACGGGTTTCGGAAACAAAGAAGGTTGGAAGACAATATATTTTCTCTAACACAGTGTATAGAAATAGCGCAAAAAGAAAACAGACAGCTCTGGTTGGCATTTCTGGATATCAAGGGTGCCTATGACAATGTGAACCAAAAAACTCTGTGGGACATAGTGGAGAGCTTAAACCCAGATGAAGGACTAACAGCAATATTAAGGAACATTTACAAAGATAATAAGGTGATTATAACATGGGAAGGAAAGGCAACAGGGAAAATAGAGATAGGACGAGGCCTTAGGCAGGGGTGCCCGTTATCGCCTTTGCTGTTTATGTTGTATCTGAGAGGATTGGAGGATAGACTAGAGAAGAGTGGGCTTGGATTTGACCTTTCGTACAGTAAGCTAGGACAAACAATTCAGCAATCCTTACCGGGACTGATATATGCGGATGATATCGTACTAATGGCTAACAACAGGATAGATTTGCAGGAATTAATGAGCATCTGTGGTAGGGAAGGAGAGGAATTAGGTTTAGAATTCAGTAGTGAAAAATCAGCAGTCATGATTTTTAACAATGATGATGTTGAGAGACTGAAGATACAGAATATTACAGTTGAGAGAGCTAGTAAATACAAGTATCTAGGAGTATGGATATGTGGTGGTGCAGAATATCTCAGTGAGCATGAAAAGTATATAATAGGTAAGGGCAACAGAAATGCGGCTGTAATGAAAAATAGAGCACTTTGGAATTACAACAGGTATGAGGTGGTGAGAGAGATTTGGAAAGGAGTCATGGTGCCTGGCTTGACTTTTGGAAACGCAGTGCTATGCATGAAATCCGAAGTGCATGCAAGACTAGAAATAAAACAGCGTGGAGTAGGTAGGCTGGCTTTGGGGGCACATTGCAAAACACCAAACCAGGGAGTACAAGGAGACATGGGATGGGCGTCATTTGAGGGCAGGGAAGCTGTGAGCAAGATAGAATTTGAGGATCGGTTGAGGCAAATGGGTGGGGAGCAATGGGCACGAAAGATTTTCAGCTATTTATACATGAGGAGTATAGACACAAAATGGAGACAGCGCACTAGGAAATTAAGAGGAAAGTTTTTAGGCTATAGTGGGGTTACGGAAGAGCAGGTCTCAGTTAAGAAGAAAGTTAAGGCCACAGAAAGAGATCGGTGGCTAGAGGGAATGCAGACAAAGAAGGCTCTGGAAGGCTATAGATTAAACAAAACAGTTATTGCCAAAGAAAGCATTTATGACAATTCTAGGGGAAGCTCATTGTTGTTTGAGGCAAGGACAGGTGTTTTGCGAACCAGAACATACAGAGCGAAGTACCAGGAAATGGACACAGTGTGCGCTGCTTGTGGAGAGGAGGACGAGACGGCTGAGCACTTGATACTCTACTGTAAAGGGCTTCACCCTATGCATACCGAAGACAACATAGATTTAATAAGGTCATTGGGTTTTAGAGACAGCGAAGGAAAAGTGGATTTCAAGACAGTAGAGATTACCAAGCAAAGATTAAGTGAATGGTGGCAGAAAGCGAGAGAAAACTAGGCATTTTCTTATTAACTGATGGCAAGGGGGATTTATAGCCTCACTTTCTTTTCAGTACGGAGTGAATATAGTTTTCACATTTAAATATTCTAAGCTTAAAGAGTAAGACAAAATGGCTAGGTGGCGTAAGCTACCGCCCGATCCAAAGAGCTCAGCCGTATTCATCCATCCATCCATCCATCCACAGGGTTCGTGCTGCATCCGAAGGAGGGCGCTGCGCTCCGGTCGCATGACGGTTTTGAATTTGAATCGCTGCGCGGTAAATGCCCCTTTTATTCGATAAAAAAGGCTCCGCTGCCGGCGGGGAATCGAACTCGTGACTTCTTGATCACCAGCCCGACGCGGTATCCCTTGAGCTACGAGCGCATAGCGTCCGAGAGCGCTTAAGACGGGTTAGTTGTGTGTGTGTTTGTGCAATTCAGATCACGTGTTTTCTTGCCACATGGCTTTTGTAATGCGGTTAAAAACAGGATGCTTCATTGCCGCAGGTCGTGTGACGTTGCTCGTCTTCCTATCACGTGGTTTCGCGCGCGCGCGATTCAAGCGGTGTTCGCGCGGACTCGTACCCTCGTGGCGCCCCACATATAACTGTCGCATGTTTACGCAATGTCCTATATATATGTGATATATGACGAGGGCGCATCGTCATTATGGCGGTGACGCTCGCGGCCGTCAAGTCTCTTCTCGCGCTCATCATGGGCTCCTTTCTAATAGACCTATTGCTGTCTTACCCAAGCATCAAGGAGAATGCAGGGATTGGTGTTCCACGCGCCGCACGTGCTGGCCTCAGCAGTAGTAAATTTTCTAAAGAAAAAATCTAAAACAAATTGTATCTTGCACGCGCGTTCGTCAACGCTTTATTTTGGTTATTTACTTCGAATCTTTTACACGGGGAGGCCGTG